>JACYXH010000017.1:1376953-1451953 GCA_026745465.1 Lota lota | reverse complement strand
ACAAGTGATGGTCAGTTGAGCACAGATAGAGAGACTGCCTGGATAGCATCAGATTGATTTTGCGGAGACCGTTTCAAAACAGTAGGACGTTATACTGAGGAAAGCATTGCACTCGCTCACATTCTGTTGTTGGTTGTACAGGTAGAGCAAACTGCAGTGGACCAGAGGTTAACAGCAGTTGAGATATGGGTCACAGAGCAGAACAACGCAGGTCTGCCCTGGGTTGTGGTTCAGTTCTGTTCGTTGGCTCAGTGAAAAAGGGGCCAACAGATGACGTTTTACATTTTGACGTTTTTTTTTCTTCCGTTTATTGTTGCTGAGTTGAATGTCGTCATCCTATTTGAACAAACTTCTGGGCTTTGTCAGATTGGCTGGAGCCATTGTGGGGGCGGAGCTTCATTGAGCTCAGTCAGGGATGTGAACTATGCGTTTGGTCTTACATTTTTGTTGTTGCATTCGTTCATTGATTCATGCTGCTTGATTTAGAATTGATTGATTCTAAAATATCATTATTGGTTTTAAATATATTTAATGTAAGAATTTGGGGCCTTGCCCTTAAAACATTAACGTTATATATATAGACGTGTGTGTATATATATAGATGTGTGTGTGTATACATATAAATATATAGAATAGATATATATATATAGTTATGTAGAGCCACACACACACACACACACACACACACACACACACACACACCCACACAGACCCAAAAGGAAAAGGTCGTCTCAATCCAATGAGCAGATAGAACAAAGAGTTCAATACCTTTCCAAACAACGTCACATCAGCATATACTCGTCCCTTGGCTTCTGGCCATAGAAAACGAGCGTTGCTCTCTCGGCTTCGTACCCAGCGTGGCCTGTGGGACTCCGATGAGCATCCACGCATGTCTCAGAGCGCTGTCTGGTATCTGCGCCCCACGGCGGAAGCAGTCTAAAGTAATAATGTAACGTAGCGCTTTGCTCGGCTCCCGTCTCTATTAGGCTACGCACTTTGCTAACGAGTTGATATCATAACTGACAGCCATGTAAATTTCATTTATACGATCGAAGGAAATGGAAAAACACACTTTCACCAGGAGTGATTTTTGATGCCACAGCGTAAGTTTCCAGACCACCCACATCCTCTCCTTTCAAATCCTTTTCACCGCTGACCTTTGACACAGGACAACCCACGGCAACCGTTCTATGACGCCATTAATCAATTGTGGATACAGTATATGTAGAATACTTATAGACTAGAATATTTATATCTATTTCCAACCTATTTTAAATCTTGTGAAATGAAGAATCACAATATATGTAGGCTTACTGTACAGATGTGTCTTTTTCTCGGCTATTTGTATAAGTGGAAAAAACAATAGTAGTTGTCCTCTATACCCATTTACAGTAAAGAACAAGTGTCTTAGCAATCGATTCAGCCTATTGAGCTGACTAGTAGTCGTCCAGCGCAGTGTTTACTGCTTGCTCTGGCTTCACTTCGCGGCCTCTTCAGAAATCTCCCTCAGTTCCAAGAAAGAGAGGCGCTGGGATGATGAATGTTTTGTTTTCCACCTGATCCACGGCTACAGCATTCCGATAAGGTTTACTGAGGGGCCTACATTACCCTGAAATAGGGCTTCGTTTCAAGAGCATGCGACGCCAACAATGACAGAGAATTGGTCTTGCTCCCTCTGGGCGTGGTCTCCATGGGAATGGGAATACTGGTGGTCCAGTAATAGAGCTGGTCCTCTACGCTGGACGGACATCATTCTCCCCTGATGGTTTCTGAAATAGGCTGGTGCTGCCTTAGGGTTAGCTGCAGTGCTCCTGGGGGAGGGGGGGGGGGGGGGGGGGGGGGGGGGTTGGAACTTCTAAAGCGGTCATGCGTTTCCTAGAGGCCCCCCTGTTGTTATTGTTATTACGTGTCATTCCCAGTCAAATCATTTCCCTCGGTCCCTTGCTCCATTCTGTCCATCGCTGGAGCCCTCGGCTACACAGGCAGGGACAGGAGCAACGGTTTGGGAGGAGAGCGACGTGCTGCAGACGAGAACCCGGTGGAGCTCTCCCGGTGAGCTCAAATCACACACGGCTGGCCGTCCTTCGTGCTGCTACACATGACGGGAATGGGAATCAGTAGATGGTGTGATTATGAAGGCGCTCGATAGGCAGCACACACTGATCCATAATTGTTTATTCGATGGGAGGGAGGCTTTTATTTTTTGTTGTTGCTGCAACTCATTCACTCCTTTTGGTAGTCTCACAAATCAAGATTGAGATTCGCAGATTAGCTCGAATCTGAGTGAACGGGCGTTTCCCTTACTTTCGGTTCATATTTGTTTTTCCGAGCAATCATGTTGCTGTCAGCTTTCAAACTCAGCAAGCAATGATACACTTTAAAGAAGTTAAAAATGAAAATCCCCTTCTAAAAGCCTTACTCACTGACGCAAATTAGTTTTATTCAGTAAAACATCCCGAAACGGGAAACAAAGCATGACTCCGCCCCTTGCAGTTATTGCGTTCCAGGCTCTGTGCCGCCTCCCCCCAGAAGTTCTGCTGTAACATAGTAGGACTGCTGGATCATAACTTATGCTGTAACATAGGACTGCTGGATCATAACTTATGCTGTAACATAGGACTGCTGGATCAGAAGTTATGCTGTAACATAGTAACATAGTAGGACTGCTGGATCATAATTTATGCTGTAACATAGTAGGACTGCTGGATCATAATTTATGCTGTAACACAGTATGACTGCTGGATCATAACTTATGCTGTGACATAGTAGGACTGCTGGATCAGAAGTTCTGCTGTAACATAGTAGGACTACTGGATCAGAAGTTCTGCTGTAACATAGTAGGACTACTGGATCAGAGGTTCTGCTATAATCCCTGCTGGATCCCAGATTACTCATTTGGAGCACTCTGGATACTGGAATGCTGCCTTTCTGTCTGTCTGTGTCTTTTCCTGTTCTCCAGCACATTTACTGGTGTACTGCAAGCCAATTTCAACATGAATATTTGGACTGTTGGGATCATTCATCTGCTATTTCTAAATGTTTCCACTGGTGTTTCCCTCCATACACACACACACACACACACACACACACACACACACACACACACACACACACACACACACACACACACACACACACACACATATATATATAATCCTATGTGTCAGCTTTAAGTGCATGTGGCTCAATCCTCCTGGTCCCAAATCAAACAAGAGCTGCAGCCCAAACGTTTCCCGACACTGACAGCTTCTCAGGATGGCTTGGGTGCCTCCCAGCTGTGCTCGGCCAATAGGATGTATCCTCCAATCAGGAGTCAGGCTCTGTGAGGCCTGCTGTTAACAGGCAGAGAGCAGCCAGTGGCCTTCCGTCTGTCTTCAGGTCGCTTGGGTCCCTTATGACATTAGGTGGAATTAGAACGCATTTACAATCTCTAGTTCCTTTTGGAGTGTTTTCATTTTAAACCTGCACTATGCACGTTTTCCCATTAGCAGCCTCTAGTGGCTTGAGTAAGCTACAGTCAGCTACATTTTTCAGACGACTGAGATTGTATTCATGGCGCGGTGGGCAAATGTGGACCAGAATAATACGAATTCCCTTGATGGATTGACACGTGGATGGGCACATTTTATTCTTGAGAAACATTCTAGCCCAGCTATTTTGTAATGGAGTAAACAGCTGCAGTAGAAAAGTAACATAGTGCAGGTTTAACACACTTATGGTTATCTTTATGGAATACAGGCGATCGTCAAAAATGTTATATCGTTCCTTGTAAAACTAGGCAGCTTCTTCTGCCCTCTTCTTTATTTCCATGAAGTCCTTGACATTGCTTCAGCAGCTGTATAAATATCTGTGCTCATCTATCCTTGTGCATTTCCGGATGATGGAGATTCTGAGCCCTCGTTTGTGACAGGTGCGTTCGCGCCCAATAATAGGCGATCGTCTCCCGAATGAGAAGATTCAGTAGGTAACTCAGCTAAAGTGGGTCACGACGGTCCCAGTATGCATCCCAAGAACAAATTGAAAGTCAGCTTCGCCAGTAGCACAAGTCCTCCGTCCTCAGAGGAGGACATGGTAGTGCCAAAACGGACAGTGTCGTGCTAAAGTACACGTCCCGTTCTGGGTGATTACGCCGTTTCATTAGATTTTGCTTCATATTTGTATTGACCAATCATGTGATCATGAGATCTGTAAGCAAATTATTGCTTAAAACTCGGCCAGCACTAGTAAACCTTTCCCAGTGGTAATACAAGCCAAAACATTCCTCTCCCTACACCAACATTGTAAGGCAAGTGTGTCTGTGTATAAAGGCTTCAAATACATTTATTAAAATCCTCTTCTGAAACCTCCATCTTGCCCCTCGTGATTGAGTTTATCTTCGGAGGAATACCTCCGTAATGAAACCGGAAACATGGTGTTACCCCTCCACTTTCAGTTGTTGGTTTCCGGCCCAGGCCCTGTGCCGTCTCCCCCCAGAAGGCCTGCTATAACATAACTGCTGGATCCAAGATTCAATTATCTGTTGGACAGACAGAGGGGTCGTGGGCTTGGGTGTCATGTGGTAGTACCGTTATGGGAGAGTAGATTATGGTAAAGTAGCATTATTCTGGGTTGGCCCATCACAATCCTGTGGTTTAGTCTTTGGCTTCTATTATGTTTATGTTGTTTTGAATCCCTACCTACCATTGCTTTTGGAGCAGGAACAGCTGAACACTCAGGATTCAACCGGTCCATTTTATTGAAAACCAAACAAAGTGGAACCTGGTCTAATTCCAGGGCTTAAATGTTGCTTTCCATTCAAACCCCTCTAAATACATTTTAACTTGGGCATTTTAAATGTGTTTTAGCTGTTTACAAAGAAACTAGAAAGGAAATTGCTTCATTTAGTCAGTCTGTACTCTTCTTGCCCAATATCTGGGAGAGTGAAGGCAGACCGATGGAAAGATACCAGAATCAGTTATCTGGCACAATTCCCAAAGGCGGCATACATTGCCGCAGGATTAATTGAACAGTTCTATGTTTTTTTCCCTCCAGTTTGTGAATCACCTCCAGATTATAATGAAACAGCTGTTCACCCAATTCCAGGAAGTCTGTGTGATTATGCATATTGTGAGCGAACGCTAACACAATATCCAACGCTGGGTGACAGTTGTTTTCTTTGAGTTTGTCATGTCGACACAAAAGGCTCACGCTTTTACCCACATTCGCTTTGCGTTTCACGAAAATGTCACATTGTAGCATAATAATTAATCAGACGCTGTAATTACAACGACAAAGAAATATTTATTAAGTCTTTTTTTCTTTTTTGTTGTTAGTCATAGCTGCTCCAACACGTGTATTTACAAACAATGGCCTTCTTTTGTAGAAAAACTAAAATAATACAATAAATCAAAAACAAACAAAAAACTGGAGTGAAGGAATTTATCATGAAGGAGACATTACTCTAGCCTAGAGAGAGAGAGAGAGAGAGAGAGAGAGAGAGAGAGAGAGAGAGAGAGAGAGAGAGAGAGAACAAAAAACAAAAGAGACAGCAGATACAATAAATAGCTCATTAGCCCTGGGCGGGGTAACAGGAAGGCGATGGTGGGACAGGAGTGATCTAGGCACACGGTACCACCCGACAGCGTTGCACTCTGGAGTGCCCACGCATCACTCTGATGCGCACATCTATAGAGCAGACTCGTACAGTTCAATGGGGATGCAGGCGTGTGATGTCGCTCATTCAACTGGATGGCTGGATATCCCTCTCGCACTTCCTGTATTGACTTTGGGGATGTTGGGGGGGGGGGGGGGGGGGGGGGGGGCGGAGGGGTCACTAGGCAACCAGGGGCACAGTGGTGTTAGCTTCAGGCTACATGTTACCACAGTCAAGTGAAGCACAGTCTCTCTTTTTTATATGTATTTTTTAAACCTAACTCTCCCTCCTCGTACAAAAAAAACCCACATGAAACATTAAATAGAACAGAAATTGACTAAAGTTACCTCAAATTCTCCTGCTAATACAAAACAAACACTTTGCAATCAGGCTTCTGTACAAAAAAGAAAGAATTCGCCATCTCCGGAACGGAGGTCATACATGATGTGACTGCTAACGTAGCTTAGCATAAAAAGTGAAAGTGAACAGGAAGTGAAGGCTACAAACCAAGCACAGGGATTCACAAACGTTCAGCACCTGAAAGGTGTAAAGGATGCAGACGCAACAGTGGGTACACGACAGTAAGGTAGAAAGTAGATGTTCTGGTTAGTGAGATGGATGTAAATTGAGCAAAGTCGTTATGCCGAACACTGACTGACTTTATGTTTGATATGCGCCGTATCTGCACTGCACAAGCATTATCTCAAATAAACATAGGGTGCAATCTTTTTTGTTCATAGAAAAGACATAGAAAAATGAAATAAAGCAGTTTTTTTTTTATCAAACATTGACTCTAGGAACGGTAATCTTGTGTCTCAGTTAAATTGCTCCTACAAAAAGAGGTGTGGAAAAATCGAACACTGAAAGTTACGTTGATTCATTGTTGGATACACAGTATCCACAGGCGGACTGACTTGTAGTTCCTGTTTGTGGCGAGGGTGGAGTGACTGTATGTTTTCATTCTCATTGATGGATTCAACTGTAGTCAGCTGCAGGGCGATGCTCTAAACATGCCGTGCGTTTACATGCACACCAGAAGCCTGACTGTAACCTGGTTACGGTGGTAGTCAGGTTTCTTAACCTCCATGTAAACCTCAGCTTTTAAGAAAGCCTGGTAACTCCCCAGAGCACCTTGGTAACCCAATCATATACTCCTCTGGTGAAAACCTTTTATGCATGATCTTACGGTTATGTGTACAATATATATATATATATATATGTATATATATATATATATATAGTACCTTCCCCCTATCTTCATATCTCTCACCCCTGCTAAGTGTCAGCATGACATTCATTGCTGAGAATGAATGCCAACTCATACAGTACAGTATCGCTCTCTCTCGGCCCTCCCTCTCTCTCACTGTCCCTCTGTCTCCCTCCATATCTTCCTCTCGCATTGGTTAATTCTGCGCTCCAGCAATAACGAGGAAGAGGATGGCCGCTGGTGAATGTTCTTCAAGGGGCCACTTTACACGACATCAAATCGAGGCCGCCATTTAATCATATGAGGGGGCCATTAAATCAAACCAGGGGTGCACTAAATCAAGTGGTCACTGAAAACACCATCTGAAAACATCAATAGCCACTGAAAAGTACGGGAGCCGTGTCGCGGCTTGCTACCGCTGCTTGTAGCTGTGTGTGCTAACTCCCTAACGTCTCGACGTGCGCACTGACTGTGGCTCTAACTCATGTTAGGCATGGACACATCCCTGAATTTGTTGTAGGAATTTGATTCTTATGTACATAATTGTAATCCGGTTATGTTATGATGGTGATATGACTTGATGATAATAATGAAACAGACATATTCTGTGTGCAATTTGTTATGACTAATCTGAAACACGAATATTCATACATAATATGATTACTACACCCTGATAGAACGTTAGACTTTTCAGGACTTTGTTTAAACCGTGTAAAAAATATCCATTTAATTTAGGTTTAAATGAAGAGCCAGCTATTGTATACAATGAACTGATTGTAAGAAATAAAAACATGGGTAATATAATCCAATGGAACTGTTTTTAGGATGGTGGAAAATGTTTTCACGTTCTACTGTAGCAGAGACCAAACCAGAACAGAAAAAAGCACAAGGACTTCACAATAAATAGGAAAATACGTTCGCCTGGCAAAATACCATATCGACTTCTACGAATTCATCCTCTCAAATATAGAACACACCTGTGAGGGCTGCTACACTTGAATAATGAGATTCATTTCTATAAAATACATTATGCAATCCTTCTCAGACCCTGCCCCCCACACCAAATTCAGAGCAAAGAAAGTACTAAAGGGTGAGTACTTTCCTGTTTTTATTTCTCTCTGCTCTTCACTGTCTTTAAGACTTCCATGGTCTCTGAGACAGCAAAATGCACAATCCTCCTCCTAATTTAAGCTCTTCAAAAGTCCCAATCCTTCCTCTTGGCAATGAGTCCGAAAAAAAACATCCCCCAAAAATCCTTAATTTGTCTTCCTATTGGCCCATACGCGTACCTGATTATCAATGGATATGGTAGATCATGTTCCAAAGAACTTCTTGAACTTCTTTTCATAGCGTTGCACCTAGTCATGTGATGGTGCATGACATGGGATGCTTCCCATGGACTGAACGCAACATTTGAAAGATGTGACGATTTTGAGGGAGATCTTATTTGTGCTTTCTTTTTACGAATTTTGGCAAAAGAAAAAGAACGATCATAGTTTGTTTTGTGTCAGTTTGAGTGTGTGTGAGTCAGAAACATGTATGCAAGTCTGTCTATTGTGTTTGTGTTGCGAGCTCTGCTTTGTTAGAACTGTGTTTTTTTTATATCTGCATACTAACAACGTTACAGCGTCATCCGGGCTAATTCAGAGGTTGTCTCCTTGACGACCAGCAGCCACCATTAAAATGTTAAAACAACAAACGCACTAATTGGCATTTCACTTTCTTTTTTTTTTTCATCTTCCGATGTCGCAAACAAACAAAGCTCCCATAGTGTCCCCCCACCCCCGCCTCCCCTATTTGCTTTCCCAGGGAGAGAGAGATTGTCGCTTTTATTTTAGTCCAAAGTGCTCTTCTGGGTGTGGGGAGTGGGTGGGAGGGGGGGCCTGTGAGAGGAGATCAGGTGAGTTGGGTCAGGGTCGTGGGGGAGGGAACTGGGGCAGGTGGGGTGTCTGTAAGGTCCACATGGGACAGTCCGTTTGTCTTTCGTGGGCGGCGCGCTCGACGCTATAAAGACAGAGGGGTCCCCCCCGGGAGGAAGAGGAGGATGAAGAGGAGGGCGGAGCTTAGCAGGAATTGGGAGGTGAAGCTCCGCCCAGCCGAGCTGACATCCCCGCGAGAGGGCTCGGCAGCCTCGTGGCTGGTGTCGTCTGGAGAGAGGGAGGGAGGGAGGAGAGAGGGAGGAGAGAGGGAGGGATGAGAGATGGAGGGATGAGAAAGAGAGGGAGGAATGATGGGGGAGGGAGGGATAAGAGAGAGAGGGATGAGAGTGGGAGAGATGAGAGTGGGAGGGATGAGAGACGGAGGGGGGATGAGAGAAAGGGAGGGAAGATAAGAACGAGAAACAGGTAATGTATCATCATTGACATGCAACTAAAAACATTTGTATGACAGAGTTTGCTGGTGAAGTCGTTGAGCCGGCTAGCCATTTTGCTGGCAAAATAATACAAAGGATGTTTGTGTGTAGAAGTTAAGAAAGTAAGAACACACATAAACATGAGCTCATACACAATCACACACACAATCACAATGAAAGGGCCAAACCACAAAAACATTCCCTAAACTCCAAAACAGACAAACACACATAAAACACATCAATGTATTATACACAGTCAAACAAACCTCGCGGTTCCAGGGAATTGTGGATTCTCTCATCAAAATCGACGCCTTCCTGCGCGTTGCCAGAGCTTTTCACACAATTGTCTGCGACAAAGGAGACGTGAGGCGAGATGGGAAGATTATAGGAGTCAAACGTCATTCACTTCAAAAGCCAAAAAATGGAGGCAAGAAGAATGGCAGTGAAATGACTGAGAAGAACACACTGGTGTGTGTGTGTGTGTGTGTGTGTGTGTGCGTGTGTGTGTTCCACTCACTTGCAGGTCTGACGAACACTTTCAGTCTCAGGCAACTTCTCTTTCCGCGCTCGTCAACAGTTGAGGCTGTGAACACATCGAATAAGCCCGGGGTAAACAATTTTGTTGTTGTTTTGTTTTTGGGGTATCCCCCCCCCCCCCCCCACACACACACACCTTTTTCCTTCCAAAACGGTGAAACATTTGGTGCTTCCATGACTCTTGAAACTTTGTAGATATATTTATCCCCGTTTTGTCCATTCGATGCTATGGCAAATTCATTTGGTGGTGAATTTCTACACAAAACACAACCTGGAACGTTGAATTCCTATTGGCTGCTTGGAGAAACATCTGCTACTCAGTAACATTGGCTTGAGCTGAACGTTGGAGGCCCATTTCTCCCACCCCTGAATTCTACTGGCTCGGAGTCTGACACTGAAGATTCAACTGGACGAAAAACCATCTCAACACCTGCCAAAAAGAGTTTCTTTAGCAGTGTGACTCTAAAACTCTAACTTCCTGATCGGTGAGTTTGGCCTAACATTGATCCCACTGATTCTACAGAAGATCCCATTGATGCAGTTGATGACGGCAATAATGATGACACAGTGTCACACCATGCAAACAATTTATGCAAAAAGATATCGACCCCAGCAGTCATAAAAGGCCATTTATATTGGCTCCTTCTCAAAATGTATTCAAAAGAAATGTAAATCACTCAAATTATTATGTAATATCGGCATACTGTGCCACATATCATACATATATTACATTGCAATACATTAGTCTGAAGGAATATGCATTTATTTCCTCACTGAGTGCCGTTCATTCATGTACTCACTCATCTGTTCATGTATTTGGGCAGCGGGCTGAATTTCCCCAAAGTGATGCATGAGCGTGTGTAACACACACTAACACACACTCTTCTCCCTGCGCACCACATCTATTATTCTGTCTTTCCCAGAGCCCTCCTTCAGGGCCCCACCACCCTGACCTCTGTCATTTCCTGTTGGCTACCCAGCCTCTCAAACTGTTCTTAATCTGACCACACACACACACACACACACGCACATATGTGATGTAGAGCCATCATCGTGTGTATGTGTGTGAGTGTTAGTTTGCAAGGGGAAAATCACGTCGGCCTGCTAGTGTATTTGTGTTTGAATGAGTGCATGTGTGTGTGTGTTCATACTAGGTATGTATGGGTATATGTATACATTTGTGTGTGTGTGCGTGCATGCTCTAATATCAGTGTGTGTGTGTTTGTGTCTGTGTGTGCGCGCTACTGTCGGTGTGTGTATGTGGTGTGTGCGTGTGCGTGTGTACACTGTACACGTAGTGTACGTTACGCCATGTGTTAAAAGGTTCTGCACATTTGTCAGTCTGCCGGACAAGAGCTCCACATTCCTCACACAGATATTCATAGGCTTGATCAGACCACAGCCGTAAATCCACTCCACATTTCAACCGTGTGTATATTTTTTTCCCCACCAGCCCAGCAGACAACTCTCAGTCTCTCATTTCAAAGACATTTATCAGAAAGCGGTGGCAGCTTTGACATGCGATAAAAGCGGGTGAAAAAGATTGGAGTCCTCTGCAGAACGCAGTGAGAGTTCTCTTGGAAGCCAGACGGGGGTAGGAATACCGCCCCGACATGCGTTCAGCGGGGCTGGGACGTGTCTTCCTCCCTAGCTCTCTCTCTCTCTCTCTCTCTCTCTCTCTCTCTCTCTCTCGTCCAATAGCTTCCCATAAATACACGGGCATGGATGACTTGCCTTCTAAAATATTGTCCACGCAAGCCATAGTCTGTGTTGGCGCGCAGTGGATTTAAGAATGGAGCGGTAATGGAGATGAATGCCCCATACTTCCACTTGCTACTGTAGAAACTGTTACTGTGTTTGTGTTGTTCTGCTCACGAACCATTGCGTAGCCAATAGCAACGCTACATTTAGCAAGAGCAACAGGACCGGTGGTTTAAACTCAAGGAGAGACTGAAGAACCATTTACAGCCAGACGCTGGAGAGAGGAAACCCAAGCAGCCAAGCAACACAACTTCACTCTCACATGCTCTCTAGTGTTTCTTTTATAATTCTATACGTAGGTAGGCCATGAAAAGCATTTATAGGAAAGTCAACAAAATAGAAGGTTTTGTTTACTTCATATTAACACATTTCATGCGTTCATAGGAAGAGAAAAAATTGAAGGTTTTGTTTACTTCCTATAACAAAACATTCTATAAACGTTAGACTTACAAAGTGAATGTTTTCACTTTGTAAGCGGAAAGGTCGAAAAGAAACAAAGAGTGTGGTATTGGTGAAGAAAGAAGGTTCAGTGTCTCACTGGTGTAGATTAGAGAAGTCAGTGTGGAGGAGTAGAGAAGTTGGCGTTTTGTAACGGAGAGGATTTCACTGCAGCACCAAGTGTTTGACCCCTGACCCCGACCACACACTGTCTCCCTGTCGGAACATGGGCGGCCTGCTGGGCCACCGCGCCTGGCCAGCCGCTCGCTGGAGGGGGCGTCAATCAAGACACTTGTCCCTGGGACGGACGGACGGGGGAGTCGCGTAAGCACGCTGGACGAGCTCCAGCGCATGAGAGGATCCACTCCTCACCCTATAACCCTCCCTGCCAACTTCCTGTTCTCCCTCTACCCCTTCCTTGTCCATTTGACTTTCCGTCTGTCCATCTGACTGGCTGGCTGGCTGGCTGGCTGACTGACTCTGATTCTGAGGAGATTCTGTCTAAAGCCCAACGACACATGGCCATGTCAGGACACACACCAAACAGCCATTTTGAATATTCATGTTCATAATTAGACTTGAGTCCTATACGAAGCGAGCGGAAAAATACAGCCCGGCTACATTCCTGCGCCATTAACACAATATGATTCTATAAATGTTTTGTACCGCGCTACAAATATGAACAGAGATTCCCACTCCGTGTGCTTTGGGCTTAACACTCCATCGTAGTACGTACAGTAACCATCCTCTTGAAGCGAAACCGCACCCATTTCTTGGCATGGGTGCTCTTCGGACGGAGCACATTCAAAACATCCCGCTCTGATGACTTGTGACCCGTATTTGTCACTCATGACCTTTTATAGATGGAACGCTCTCTCGATTCAATCGATGATAAATCGATGAATCGACAATGAACGCCACCGTTGTTATACACAGCCCGGTTTTATACATATTATATTATATTATATTATATTGTACTCTATTGTTCCTACGTAGAGCAGAACTGCCTCAATTCCAACATGTACCCCTCTGCATATTGGAGGGAACGCATTGAAGGCGGCCTTCGATTTTAGAGCCATCGCGGCTGGTTTAGTCACACTCCAATGTCACGTGACGGCTGCGTTCACACAGTACCCCTTGTGACCCTTATCGCACATCTCTCTGCATTGCCACGTATACATGGACGGGACACGCAATACACGCACGCCCACACCGCCGTAGACATCTTAGCGCCCGCCACCACAGCAGGGTAACCCAAGGCGTCGGCGCGCCTGGGAGGTGAATTAGCGGCCGGCCGACACGAATACCGGGGGATCAGATGGTTGTTGTCGGTGCGAAGGCTTTATCTGTAGGGGAGGCGGGGACAGAGCCCTTTGTCTCAATCTACCTCGGCTTAAGAGCAGCTAAAACAGGGACGTGGTACCCAGTTCTCTCTCTCTCTCTCTCTCTCTCTCTCTCTCTCTCTCTCTCTCTCTGTCTCTCTGTGTGTAGCCAGGGTTCATTTGATTATCAATGTAGATCTGCGCGGCCTATCCAAGCCCAGAACCCGGGCTTTGAAGCAGGAAGAGGGCTCTGCACACGCAGACAGTCATCGCTCTCAACTGTCTCTTCAGAAAATTGGTTTTCTATCCCCTGAGATTATGATCGGCTCCCGGGGCCCCCGCTGCACACTGGGCGCTCTATTAGAAAAACATGGGAGACAGCGAGAGAGAGAGAGACACACAAAGATAAAGAAAGAGAGAGAGGAAGACACACAGAGCGAGAGAGCGAGAGAGAGAGAGAGGGCTGTTCAAGAGTCTATATTGACCTTTGACCTTGCTGTGACCGCCCCGCCTGTGTCTCCCACCAAGCTGGCTTCCTACAGGCGTCCCCCCCCCCCCCCCCCCCCCCCCCAGGGCCTGTTGTCAGACGCAGGTGTCATCTATTTGAGTTAAGCCCCGCCCCACACCACCCCCACCCAATTGACCGGAGGGGGAACCACTATCTCCGAGAGAGAGAGAGAGAGAGAGAGAGAGAGAGAGAGAGAGAGAGAGAGAGAGAGAGAGAGAGAGAGAGAGAGAGAGAGAGAGAGAGAGAGAGAGGCGGACAAAGGATTGCCTTGTCTCCCCGCATCCCAAACTAAAACAAGCATGTAACATATGCATACTGAGTGCATTGACGCGCTTCTCAACAGTCCTGCGTTGTTAAAAACGGTCTTAACTATCCACCACCGTGCTGTTCCTTGCTGGGTCAGACATGGCGTCGATACACAACGCGACACCCGCTAATGGCCGTGCTGTTGCTGCTACCGATATTAGCATAACGTTGCCGGTAATACCAACAGTGGCTTTTAAGGAGCTACGCACAGATTGCTTGTGACGGTGGGGGGCGAGTCACAAATAATAGTATGGACACAACTCAAATTCAGTAGTCATTCACAACTATTTCTGTACAGCCTTAGGTGGCAATGGTCCTTTGATAATGAGAGCCGATAACTTAAAATGAAAAACCTGAGGTGAAAGTTCAGGTGGTGCTCCGCAGTGTGTTACTGGGAAGTGATATTTCCATGCACTCTTTGCTCCCATCTTGTGCTCATCATGTCGTGTGTTTTTTTCTTTTGCGGTTGAGGATAAAGAGGGGGCTTGGAGGGAATGTGTATCCGATAGATGATTCATGACTTGTATTCACAACAAGGAAATGGCTCCGGGACATATGGATGATCCCTGTGTCCTCTCTCTCTCTCTCTGTCTCTGTCTCCCGTCTCTCTCTCCCCCATATCTCTATCTCTCTCACTCTCATTTCTCTCTCTCTCTCGCTCGCTCACCACTGGAAGTTCACGCCCGACATCCATCAGCGGAGTCCTCCCTGACTCAATCTCCCATGATGCCGAGCGTGCGCCGGATGTTTAACTCAATCACCAGCCACGAGAGACATCCTAAAAGCACGGTCTGCTGCTGCTTGACCTAATTTGGCGAGGAAAAACCCTGACAAGCGGCCGATATTGGTCGGCTGAGCCCACCGAAGCGGTGGTCTTTAATGACTTGGTCATCAGGCAGGGGAGCCATCTAAATCATATGAGGTCATGCTGAGGCCCCCAGGCTGTAGATAAGGAAGCCAAGTGGCCTGGCTCCGATGTCTTACAGCCAGCGTATTCATTCACCACAACGCTAAAACCATGAGACGTGAGAGCGTTTCGCTGGGACAGAAGAGGAAAAAGAAGAAATCTTTATTTTATCTACATTAAAACCATGTTTTTTGAGACAGTGCATCGACATAAAGATATCTCAGGAGGTTGTGGTTGAATGTGAATAAAATGTAAGCTTATTTCTGGCTTTCGGTCCGGTCAGATTGGTTTGAGCGCCGACTAGATAATGAAATATAAGTTATAAGCACCATGCTGTATCGTATATTTTCCCCTTGCTCTCTCCCTCTCCCACTCTTCTTCCCTGCAGGGCATTCCCTCTTTATTGTAAAAACATGGCGTCCCAGATGCTTGTTTTGCCAAGACTTCTCACGAGCAACAGAAAGCTGAGCTCAGTCAGTCAGCCAGCCAGTCAGCCAGTCAGCCAGCTCAGTCAGTCAGCAACAACAGAAACTTCAGACCAGAGACCTCCAACCGTCGAGAGGTCTCTCCTTCCCCCCCGCAGATGTTTTTTCTCTCAAGGTAGGAGTTCGTAGACACTCGCTGAACCAAATACTCTTATTGGCGCTTTTATGCATCCGTGCCATACGGTTGAACCTTCACCCTCAAATTCGAGGCTGAAATCTTCTATGAATGCCCTGTAGTGTAGTTCCAAGCTTGTGGTGTGTAGAATTATTTTTATACAAACACACTTGGTGTAAGGCTACGTAAAAGGGTTGAAGAGGTCATATCAAATACACTATTACACATAACAAACATTAACACACAGCACCTTCAGTTTATACAAGTGCAGCCAGCCTACACAATGAGTTAATGTACTGCCGGCTTTATTACATTGCGACAAGCTACTTTTAGATTCAGCGTAATCGATTACTAATGTTGTGCTAAAATTCTTGCTCATGACTTTTGACCTTTGACATTACATACAGGTGAGCAGGCACTGCATAGCAATACACTATTATTAATATTCACAGTGACCCACAGGTTTGAACTTTTATCCTCCCCTGACTATTGGTACATCCCAGTTCCAGCGGGGTACCGGGCAAAGCCTTGCTATGCGGGGTTTACCTTTGCCAAACTTGAGCCGTCTCGAAAAGCCTCAGCCTCAGCCAACCCTCTGACTCAAAACTGATTCAAACCCCCCCCCCCCCCCCCACCGCATGCGTACTCACAGATGTAGTAGTACTCTCTGCCGGGGCGGAACTCGAAGCCCAGGGAGAAGGGGGTGAAGAGCTGGAACTTCTCGGAGAACTTGAGCGGCCCGTTGGGGGAGAGAGGCCGGTTGCACTCCCAGCGCTTGAAGCCCTTGGCGGTGTGGTCGCAGGAGCTGTAGCCGTCGTAGTTGACCATGTAGAGGATGTAGCGCTCCGCCCGCTCGTCCGAGACCGGGCCTACGTAGTGCGGGCAGTACACGTCCAGGTAGTCGTTGATGCACACGTCGATGTGGTAGTCCCCGCGGTAGAACCTGGGACATAGAAATACACGTATATATATATGTATTAATGTGGACGCCAGCAGCCTCAGGGTTCAGTCAATGCGATGAGGTAGTCTCCACGGTAGAACCTGATCAATAGAAATATATGTATATGGTGTCCTAATACACGGCAGCAACCCGGGTTCGATTCCAGCCCGTGGTCCTTTGCTGCATGTCCTCCCCTCTCTCTCTCTCCCATACCTTCCTGTCTAACTCACTGTATCTCCATGAATAAAGCATAACAAATGCAAAATGAAATCGTAAAGAAAATTTAATACATGTATATATTTATATATATATATATATATATATTAATATGGACGCCAGCAGCCTCAGGGTTCAGTCAATGCGATGTGGTAGTCCCCGCGGTAGAACCTGACCAATAGAAATACATGTATATCAGTGGCGAGCGCTCCATATAAGCTGTGAATGCGGCGAATGACTGGGTGATTTGAAAGACAACAGAATTTTTATTTAAATACATTTCCAATGTGTTTTTTTTTTATTAACAAAAGATATTTGTTTTAAAACATTACAACATTTGTTGTTTTTCCAAATAGAAATACATACATTTATTAATATATGGGCGCTCTATCAGCTTCAGGGTCAGCTCAATACATAACTGCATAAATCAATGATGACGTGAAACCCGGGAAGTCGATGGCGTAGAACAATCGATATCGGGGGCTTGCTGAAACAGCACAACACTGCTTATGCACACCACGATCTGTGGTGTAATTTGACTAGGTTTAATAGTCCACAAGGACAAATGGTATTTGGTCGGCCCACCAGAAAGACCACAATCACAATTGAATTTGCATTTTAGTCGAACAATTGATCCAGCTCCACAGGTGAGAGGTTTCCACGCGTATCGTGTTACTACGTCCATCGTTACTTCGACATGTTGTCGACGTTAAACCAGAACTGACCGTTCCCATTACGTTTCCAGCTATAGGGCCCCGCTTCCCATAGCCTCACAGTTGCATGTCATTCCAACATGTCGGCGAACCGTCAAGCTCAATGCATTGCTCAGGGGCATGTATGCACTGCGATGCTGCTTATTACAGCAGATTATTTACTTAACTATCCAATCCGGGAACTGAAACCTCCCCACCTCTCCTGACGCCGACCGCTGCCATATTCCATAACTGGCACGCAGATCAATGGCTGAGCGTGGACGGACTAATAGAGACGGATTAGTCCGTAGGTGCGGCACCAAGGCCGTCCACTCGAGGGTAGAGGGGAACAAATGCTACCAGATGTGAGCTACGTTGATTGACGCGACGAGAGGCCGAAGGCCGACGCGTGGCGGGCGTAGGAAAGACGCATCGATGGCTGCGTTTCGCCGTCGTGTGTACAGTAACTCATCGTGTCGTTATTAATCATTCCCCCCCCCCCCCCCCCCCCCCCGCTCCCGCAGGACGTCTACGCCCCAATCCCCTGCCCCCCCCCCCCCCCCCGAAAATGTAATATCTCATGACACGCACTAGTCAACTCCTAAGCCGTATATCAATGTTAGCGCTCAGCGGCAATGACTTACGCCGGTGCTGAAATTGAAGTCCCGCTAGCGCTACGAGGCTAATCCCCTGGTTAGCATGTGCCTTTAGCGGCTTTAAGGGTCTCCCATCCTAAAGACTGAGATTTCCATTAGCCCAACATGACAGGCTGATGCACAAGTCCGCTGAGGCCTCTACAGAGTCTGGCAAATAATGTCAGACTGCGTCACGACTCCACTTGTAACAGCAGGGGCCGGGTCTCTGCCTAATGTTTACAGTAAACAGAGTGGACAAGATGTGGAAAGCGGCCCAAAAACTGCCGTAAAAGCACCAACAACAAAAAGAGTGAACCGCATTATAAGCGTGGAGATACGCCAGGCATTCATTCCTGGGGACGGTGATTGGAACCACGCTCGTCCATAGGCGCCCTATAAGGTGGTCTTCCTGGGGCTTTGAGCAAAGACAGATCGGGGGGTGTGGGGGTGCCGGGCTGAACGTCCGGTGGCGTCTCCATAGCTGCTAATGGCCCCCACGGTGTAATGTCCCCCGACATGCTAGGGATGTCTTCAATGCGCCTCTGTTCACTGACAAAGTGTGTGTGTGTGTGTGTGTGTGGGGGGGGGGGGGGTTTGACCATGCAACTCACTGATGATCCGATACGGGGTGAAGTCATTAGACGGCCATGTGGGGGGTGGGGGCGTACCCAGGGGAACCGGATGTATGTATATGTGTGCATATATGTGTGCATATATGTGTGCATATATGTGTGCATATATGTGTGCATGTGTGCATGTATGTATGTATGTATGTATGTATGTATGTATGTATGTATGCATTTCCGTGTATGTGAGTGCAATGCAGGTACTCCCATGAGTGTATGTGTCTGACTTTTCTTGTTGGTTCCCCTTTCCTCCAGTCTTTTCCTCCTCCTTCAGCCACATTCCCTCTCTTATTGGAGGCGGGTGAAAAGTGAAACCGAAAGCCTTGTTTTCCCTCCCTGCCTGTGTTCCTCAGGTTCCCTCTCCTGCCGTGCTGTAGCTCCAGGCAGGCACAGCATGGCCTCCCTCCCGTCTCCGCCTCAGAGCCCATCATTGATACCCTGAGTGACAGGGGCCCACCGGCCCCACGCTATCACTTCCTCGGCCAGCAGCGCCATGGGCCGGCCTGCTTTGTCCCGGCCCATGTGTTTGCTAAGCCTTTAACGCAACTTTGAAACCTGGAAGTGTCACGGGGTGATCTCCGCTGTCAATCAAAACGGATCCCTCCAGATTGGCCGACGCAATTACCGGGGATGAGGCGGGAGGGTTTGATGTGAGCAAACGTCTGTTGATGGAGCAGGGATCGCTAACGCTTTAGGAAAAATGACATGTTGGAACTTTCTTTGGGGGGGGGGGGGGAAACACAGAGGAGCGGACGGTGAACACATGTCTGCTAATGCTAACAAAACAGGACATTGATGTGAGAGGTAGGTGGGATAAGGGGCAGATCGAAGTTGAGAACGATGCTATCTCTCTCCATCTCTCTCTCTCTCTTTGCTCACCACATGGATCACAACAACACAAATGTGCTGGGAGGCATGAAGATATGTTTTCATTGGTGTAATGCTTCATCCTTCACAAAACTCATTAGGCTATTTTGATTCCAAATGTACCCTTTCCACAGATTGACTCTGAGTGACTTTCAGTGATTAATTGTTAATTAATTGTATGCCCCACCTCAAATTCAACAGTTTGGAAATCATTCAGTATAATAGAAATGGGGCCCTGAACATGCGTTGTGGGAGGATCCATCTATATGTTTGATTGGTAATATAATTTATAGCATGGCTTTAGGACCATGCGATGGCTCGCGAGGTCGATTGGTCAGCAGGTAATGATTCATAATGAGCAGTTTAGCCGCCAAACCACTGAAGTCCTAATTCCATTTGTGTTTGGGATTAGGGACGCCTGATTGGCTCAAAGGGGGGGGGGAGGAGGGGAGGTGCTTATCAATGAATCAGGAACCGAAGGTCTTGACAAAGCAAACTCCTGTAGATAATCCCTCCTTTCACACCGCACTTTTCTGCCCCTTTCTTTGCTTCACAACATCTGCTCCCTCTCCCTCCCCCTCGATCTCTCGATCTCTCACCACAGGTAGGGTATAGGAAGACTGAACACATTAAGAGAGAGCGATGCCTCTTCTCCACCCCGCTAAAGCTCTCCAGTTTGTGGAGCGATGGTGCGTTTCATTGGGTGTTCATTGATCTCAAAGGTGAATTCAAGCCCAAAAGGTAACACGTATAAAACATTGTTAATTAACTATATGGTAATTTTTGTTCATAATAATCTCATTTGGTTGGTGACAAAGGGCACGGTACGCGAGAGAGAAAGTGAAGTGTTTAAAAGGGAAAACATCCTTTTTTTTTTAAGGCATCACTACATGCTTGCCTCTGTGCATTGTTTTTACATTACAAAAACAACAGCAATGTCTTTGTCCCACTGTCCTGAACAACAGTCCCATACAAAACATCTGTTGGACGGCAGTCTCTGTCACCGTTCCCCCGCTTAAACATCCCAAGCACACGTATGGAAGTACTCTAAGAAAAAAAAGCAGATGCCGTGATTGTTTATCTTATCGCCGACATCACCAAGGGAGCAATACAAACCGGGAAATTATTTTTTTCTGTTTTTGTCTACTGAAGTACAAGGCAGGCCTTGTCAACCCATTCTACTTCCATTGTTGTCCAAAAGTGAATTCCAAACTTCTAAAATTCCCACAAACAAACCAGGGAAACCCTATTCACCAGTGTGATCCTTCAAGCGCATCATTTTCAATCTGCTTCTCTCATCGTGCTCTTCGATAAAACTTTGTATTTTTGCTATTAGCGTGTGGTTCCCTGTCCCGCCCTCTAGGGGGAACACTTCGGGTCTCAAGCATTACGCGGTCATTTGGCCTGGGGGGACGATGTCGCCAGATGGGTTCAGTCTATGTCCTCCTGTGTTTCAGGCCCCAGGCCTGGGAGTAACCCTCGTTCCCCCCCTCCCCCCCAACACACACATACACCCATCCCATCATTCATAGCAGTGCCGCTGAAAAGCAGTCCCCAGTAAAACCATCATTATCATGTTGGGTAATTATATACACACACATCTGTCCATGGACTCATACACATACACACACACACGCACACACACGCACACACACACACACACACACACACACACACACACACACACACACACACACACACACACACACACACACAGCTGTTAAAAACGTAATGTGTCTGCCAGGTCTGCAGCCAGGCTGGACATTGACTGAGAAAGGAGGAAAGTGGGAGCTGGGAGAATGGGAGGGGAGTGACACAGATGAGACCCTGTTTCTTTCTCTGTGTAGATTTAGCTGGGAACAAAAGCTGGGGTTAGGGCTTCAATTGGCTTCAGGAACACATTCTGTTTGTCAGACACAACCTCGGACAAGCGAGGCTGCGAGAGACAGCGAGAGAGCAAGAGCGAGAGCGAGAGAGAGAGAAAGGGCGAGAGAGAGGGCGAGAGAGAAGAGGTGATGACAACGAACACATGAAAGTAATCAGCCACTGTCCTTGGCCCCCTTATGTTTTTCCGTGATTTGAATTGACCAATCTTGACACTGATTCAATCACACTTTGGCCTACGAGCTATTTGAAAAGCACTATGCAGCCGTGGGATACAGAAAAGTGATCTGATTATTGATAACACTATTCATAAATGCATCCGTCAATTAGATGAGTGACAGCGTAACCGAACACCGCAGCCAATTATTGACTGGTGTGGCTATTCTGGTGTCAGGGGGGTCGCCATGGGGTGAGCACAAACACACACACACACACACACACACACCCCTTCCACCCCCAACACCATATAAAACAATGGGTGGGCTCAACTTGGACCTGTTAAAACAACTGCCATAAAAATATTTCCCTTGAAGCACCTGCAGCCACCTCACAAGTGTGCGGTCTGACCCACTGTGTGTGGGTGTGTTTGTGTGTGTGTTGTGCAAACAGAGCAACTGTTAGTATGTGAAAAATCTATACAAACACACACATTGCCACAAAGAGAGCTTAGAGAAAGATTAGGTTAGAAACAAGATAATCCCCCATGCTGCCATTTTTTATGTCCTTTTATTCCTTCTGAGCTCCAATAAACAATATATGCATATAAATGTTATTTAATATAAATGAGAACCAGTGTTTCTCGTGCGTTTCTTGCTTTAGAATCCTAGGGGCCTCCCCTTTAGTGACCCGAACATTGTCTCTGCATGTCGGCCATAGAAGGAGCCAGTCTTGACTGATATCGATCTGACACCTTAGACTCTGAGCGGAGGTCAGGGGTCAGCGACGGCTCATTATTCAGCCACGGCCCCAGTGTTTGTTCACCACCAGGTGACGGAGCTGACCTTGGTGGTCGTCAATCATAGGGCAGAGGGGGAGGGGAACAAACACGGAATCTGAAAAAAGGCACCTGTTCACCTAACACTTGACATTCCTTCTCTGTTTAAATACACTAAAAATATCCAAAGTGTGCCGTTTAAATAAAAGTGTCAGTCCCTTTGCTGGGTGCTGTACACTTGAAATCGGCACGTATTGACTTTGCATTGATTTTGGTTTGCAGTGACTTCTAGCTGTGACGTTCAGTTGTCAGTGGCGCTGTGATGATGCCTGATGTGTTCTGGTTGGTAGGTGGTTGTCAACGATTCCCCCCTCTTCCAATCATAAATCACCAGGCACTCTAATGGAGGCTGAACCCTCACCCCTACGCCTTTACATCTCACCCATCCACCTCCCGAAGACAGACACGCTACATCCTACACACTCACATCCTACACACACCCATCCTGCAGACTCACATCCTACACACCCACATCCTACACACTCACATCCCACACACACCTATCCTGCAGACGCACATCCTACACACTCACATCCCACACACACAAATACACACTCACATTCTACAATCACATCCTACACACTCACATCCCACACACACAAATATACACTCCCATTCTACAATCACATCATACACACTCACATCCTACATACTCACATCCTACACTCAAAACACACTCACATCCTACACACAAATACACTCAGACACACACACACACACACACACACACTCAAACACAATCAGATACACACTCACATATACTCAGAAACACACCCGTCTTTCATCAAAGAGGTGGTTTTTTGTCTCCCCTCTGGAGATGATTTTCAAGAGGCATTTGTCTGCATTTACGAGGCGCACATAACATTTATGAATAACACAACGGGGTAATTAAGTCAACCGGTCGCAAATAGGGCTTCACCTTCTCAGCTGCTTGTAATCAAATCAACATCCACGTTAACGACGTACAAGACTTTCTCACACAACAGCACTGTTCTGCTACGCTAAGAGTTTCAATAATTGGCCACCCGGAAAAACACACACGACTACGCTGCACCCCAGTGGGTTCACCGGCGAACACACACCGGATGTTTGTGTTCACGCATTAAAGTCGCATTCTCCATAACCAACCGACAAATATAACAGAAGCCAAGGAAGCCATGTGTACCCTGAGCCTTTATTCATGTCTGACCCTGAACACACACACACACTCATACACACTTGTGTCCCCACAATGTGAGTGTCTACAGTCAGGTCAAAGTCTCCATTAGGATAGAAAAACGAGAACACACACACACACACACACACCCACCCACCCACCCACACACACACATACAGGCGTAAAGACTAATCACAAGAATCCATTATCTGGGCTCCCTGCGCGGTTGCCTCTCATTGGTTAAAAACAATCTGGAAAC
The DNA here is from genome assembly GCA_026745465.1 of Lota lota. NCBI lineage: Eukaryota > Metazoa > Chordata > Actinopteri > Gadiformes > Lotidae > Lota > Lota lota. The sequence continues at coordinate 1,428,113 of JACYXH010000017.1, read as the reverse complement.
GCAACCTTGTTCTCCTACCCTAATTCCTCTCATTATAAGACACACACGCGGCAGGGCAGAAAAAACCCAACAGAAAACAATGGAAATTCATCCAAACAGACAAACACCCGTCCGCCCACAAAAGCAAACAGTAGACCACAGCCACTTCCCCCACCAAACGGGGACTTTGTCACAGGAAGGCGTGTTTGACTAACGCGATCCTGATGCCTAGACCTGGGCCTGGGCCTGGACCTGGGGCTAGACCTGGGGTCCCGACCCCCCTGACCCCCCTGCTCCCCAGGGTTGGTTTGACCCCCCCACCACCACCACCACCATGCTGCCCTATCGTTTTACTACACCCTCGGGAACCGCAACCCAGCCTGCCCCGGGCACTGTGGGGCAAGCTGAACCCAACACCCAGGGAGGTGGAGGAGCAAGGGGAGGTGGAGGAGAAGGTGGAGGGAGGAGGAGGAAAAGGAGGAGGGAGAGGAGGAGGAGAAGGTGGAGGGAAGAGGAGGAAAAGGAGAAGGAGGAGAAGCAGGAGGAGGAGATGAAGGAGCTGGAGGAGGGTGGGGGGTGGGGGGGGGAGTGTGGTGAGAAAGAGAGAGGAAGGACGCAATGTCTGGACTCAATCAACCCGCCGTGACAGGCCCGACACAGACACAAACACACATAATAACTCACAAACACACACACACTCACACCTCAACAGTTACTGAGTGGGGGGGGGGGGGGTTATGTGCACACATCAAAGGGTGCTTGGAGGAGTGCGGTGAGGTGAGAGGCGGTCGGCGGGTCGTGCCCCCAGAATCTGTTGTCGTGTCCCGGGTTCGGAGCTGGGGGGCGGGGGCGCTGGGTGGGGTCTAAAGGGTTAAGTGATGCTACGCTAGAAAATAAATAAATGAATAAGAGGGATGGTGGTCAGGAGGGAAAAAAGTACAGAAGAAAACTGATGATGTTGACTAACACACAGAGAGAGTGAGAGAGAGACTTAGAGACAGAGAGAGAGAGACCCTACTGGGTGAAAATACCACATAACTGCTGTGTAAGAACCCATGGGGTCTGTGTCTGTCGGCGGGTGTTGCGTGTGTGTGTGCGTGTGTGTGTGTGTGTGTGTGTGTACACCACAGCGGGCCCAGGGAAAACAGCACATGTAACATCATGTTAAGCGCTAAACATAGAGCACCCACTGAGTGCCCTGCATGCCAGCACTGGGGGCCGCAGCACCTGGTCTCCTCCGTCTCAACCATACAACCCACCCACCCACACACACACACACACACACACACACACACACACACACACACACACACACACACTATGCCCTACTCCTCCACCCACTCACGACTCAAGCCACAGCCTCCACCACCACCACCCCGTCTAAAGACTCCTCCTTTTCGCTTTCCTTTGACGTGAGACAGAGACAGAGGGGAGACAGGGAGATAGAGAGAGGGAGAGAGAGGGGGCGAGAGAGAGAGGGAGAGAGAGGGGGCGAGAGAGAGAGAGGGAGAGAGAGGGGGCGAGAGAGAGAGGGGGCGAGAGAGAGAGAGAGGGGGGCGAGAGAGAGAGAGGGAGAGAGAGAGAGAAAGCGAGAGAGTCCCTACTTGGTGATAATGGGAGTGGAAGACCTCACCCATCTGGTCTGGCTTCCACTGACCAGTGTGGCCTCATGTACAGTACACGACGCGTCTGGAAACGAAGCATTGCATTGGTTTCAAAATGGCCTGATTTCTGTTCACACGAGGCCGCAGCAGTCTGTCAATGATCAGCGGTAGAACGAGGTCAATTGAACTCCACTGGATGTCCTGATTATTTTTTGAGGTGGCGCAGCTTAATTGAACTATTTAGTGTTCAGATAAGAACCAGGACACGCAATCAGTGTCTTCATAATGACCCATGTACTTACGCCAACGGGATGATACGAAACATTCCAGACCCCGAGCCCCCCCCCCCCCCCCCCCCCCCCCCCTCATCATCCATCACCCTGGCTGGTAGTGCAAGCGCTTCAAACACACGCACACACACACACACACACACACACACACACACACACACACACACACACACACACACACACACCACAACCTTGAAGGCCGACACGACACAGTTTCACGCATACCACATCTTAAAAGAGGTTCCTCCCGGGCACACACATTCACACGCTCGCTCTCCGTCCGAGGGGCCGTATTTCACGTTCACACCCTACTCCTCACCGCCACGCAACGTTTCCACACACCCTAGCGAGCGCCACGCTACTGGGGCGGGGGGAGGCGGTGGTGGTGGTGGTGGTGGAGGCGTATGCATGACAGCTGTAGAGAGATGAATTACTAAGGCCTGGAAGATTAGCCCCAAGTCTTTGAACGTATGCGGCGCGCTGACGTACGCGGGGGGAAACGCTATAGGGCAAAAGTGCTCCTAACCACCCCCCCCCCCCCCCCCCCCCCCCCCCCCTACCCCCAAACTGGAGACCTTTACAAAATGGGCAGAATAATGAAAAATACAGCCCCCACTACGTTCGCACTCTGTGTGCTTTGCCCGATCAAAAACAATAGGATTCTGTTTATTTGTTAGGTCACCAAAATGAGGTGGGATTCCCGTGCCGAGTGCTTTGGGATTAATACGAACGGAACATGGGGGTTGTAACACGGCGTGGGCACGACCCGGAATGAACACCCGCCCAGCAGCCTTTGGCGGGTAGACATGAACATTTGGCAGGTAAAAGAAATCACATCGAAAGCAACGCTTGAAGGTCTGAAGACAATGTGGCACTCTGGCCGTGGATGTTAAGTGAAACTTAACCGGATACATTATCATGTTTACAACGATACCCAAGTACATCATCGCACGCATATAAAGAGACCGGTGAGAGAGAGGGGGGGGGGGGGGGGGGAGCGAGGGAGGAGGAGAAAAAGAGAGCAGGGATCGAGAACAGAACAAGACAGAGAGGGAAAAATAAACAGAGAAAAGAGATAAGAAAGAAAGACAATAAACAAGTCCTTCCCGACATGACTCAGGGTTTGTTTCCTCCCTCTCCTCAGCCTGTGTTCTGGCTTGTTGAAAATACAGAACGTCTGGTACGGCGAAACGTGCCAAGATCCCTTCCACCACGACCAGCGCCGTTCTGACAGCCGCCGCCGCAGGGGGCCAACGCAAAAGCACTCCCAGCCGGTCACATGACTAGCAGGCTGGCGATCTGGCGTAGATAAAACTCAATCGCCACCTCTTGACTGGAGAGAGAGAAGAAGGAGGGAGAGGGGGAGAGACAAACCCCTCCCCCCACTTTCCATCGACAAAACATTCCCAATATTCAAACGACTTGAAAGGATGCCGTTAATTTGGCCTAATGCTTCCAGGGCGTCTCAAGTGGCGACGAGATTACCAGAAGCACCGGCGAAACCGCGTGGTCGCTGCAGAGAGAGACGGCTCCACCACCAGAGCCGTCCCCTTGCTCCACTTCACCCCGCCCCCACTGGAGGGGGTTCATCTGGGCCAGTTGTGTGTGGAAGAGGCCGGATAGGAACCACATGTCACCAGCTGCAGCTCCGGTGGTTGGGGGGAGGGGGGCTGGGGGAGGCGGTGGGGGAGGAGGGGAGAGGATGGTTTCTGTGGAGGAGTTTTTTTACTGTGTCTGGGCGATGATGGAGAGAGAGCCATGGAGCGCAGAGGGAGGGAGGGAGGGAGGGAGGGAGGGAGGGGAGTGCGTGGGGGAGGGAGGGAGGAATTGGGGGATCGACACCAGGCGTTGATTTATCACCACTCTCGCAGCGGGTAGGTTTCCGCTTTGCTTTGGGGGGGGAGAAAAGGGGAGAGAGGGGGTAAAGAGATCCAGAACCTGAATCTTGTATGACTCACCTGACAGGCATTGAGCCACCAGGAAAGGACCCTGGCTCAATGTGTGTGTGTGTGTGTGTGTGTGTGTGTGTGTGTGTGTTTGTGTATGGGATCCTCGAGCCATATGGAGTTCCATGTACATTAAAACGCACGCGTATGTGCACTTGGGTGTGTGTGTGTGTGTGTGTTTGTGAGAGTGTGTGTGTGTTTGTGTGTGAGTGTGTGTGTCACTGTGTGTGTGTGTGTGTGTGTGTGTGTGTGTGTGTGTTTGTGAGAGTGTGTGTGTGTTTGTGTGTGAGTATGTGTGTCACTGTGTGTGTGTGTGTGTGTCACTGTGTGTGTGTGTGTGTGTGTGTGTGTGTGTGTGTGTGTGTGTGTGTGTGTGTGTGTATCACGCCACGGTGTTCCAGTGTGTGTTTAGTGCAGAGAGGAGCTTTCATCTGCGACACCGTTAAACAGCCATCATTGAGTTGGGGCACGGTGCCATTGCCTATTCATGTGTGCCCACGCGTGTTTGTGTGTGCATATGTGTGTGCGCCAGCGCACATGTGAACCCGAGCTTTTGGCCAGCTGCCCCGGCCGACTCCTCCTCTGCCCGTCATTATCGGTGTGTTTTTGGCGCGAGAGAGCAGACTGCACTGATTAGCGTGGCCACTTAACCACGGGCCACCTCATTTAACACAACGCTTGATGTCCCTGTTATTGGAGTGGACGGACCGTGATGCATTCTACTGGCTGGCTGGCCGCTCGGGCTATCACTGTCACCCCATCTCTCTCTCTGTCGCGGCTCTCTCTTCCCAGCACCACCCTGGGCGACAGACTGGTGACCAGTTCAGGTGTGTGGTGGGGAGAGGGGGTGGAAGGGGAGAGATGTGGAGAGGGAGGGAGGGAGAAAGAGAGAGACAGAGGGAGAGAAAGACTAAAAGAGTTGGCAGAGGCAATTGCTATGCTTTGTCATTGACCGATACAATGACGTGATTGGATGGATGAAGTGCATACTACAATGCAGGTGAACACACACACACACACACACCCACACAGAACAAGACACAAAGGAAATTAAAAGAGAAACAGAATGAGAAAGATGCGAGTGAAAACGAAACAACCAAAACATGGAACAGACAGACAGACAGACAGACAGACAGACAGACAGACAGACAGACAGACAGACAGACAGACAGACAGACAGACAGACAGACAGACAGACAGAAAGAAAGAAAGAAAGAGAAACGAGTCAACCGATATTTCGGCTCAGTGGCACGACAGCCGCGTGGCCTGCCGATGGAGGATGGGAGTCCAGGGGGGCCTGGGCTCCACTACACCCCCATGAGTAACACCCTCCTGGACCAAGACAACCGGCACCCTCCTTAATCCCTTCCTCTGCACCCCCCCTCACGGGACCCTCCCCCCCAGAGATGGAGCCTGGCCGGGCATAACCTGCCTCACAGAGCAGTACCCTCTCTCTCCCTCTCCCTCTCTCTCTCCCTCCCACTACCCTGCTCTAAATGCCAAGTCAGGGGTGCCATCACAGCCTCCAGGGAAAGACAATCACTATCATCATCATCACTATCATCATCATCATCATCATCATCAACGACATCATCACCTCCACCACCACCATCACCCCGGCCATCATTTCCATCCGTAACCATTAGGGATGTTGTATAAATATATGGCCACTCACAGTGCATTTACAAATAATGGAGCGCTGCTGGCAGAGGTGGGGCGGACGGAGGGAACTGCAGCGCTGCTGCAGTTTCTCCTCCTCATTGCTTTTCCAATAGCACTCTAGGCGTTGCGGTCTCTAATGAGCTTCCTGTGTCCTTTATTGTCAGGTCTGTGAGTCCTGAGAGGAGATGGATGGATGAGTGACGCGATGCAGGCGGAGGAAACTGGCTGTAGGATGATCTCAGCACACTACTGCCTGCCCTGACCCTGTCCTGGTTCTGTCCTGCCCTGGGTTCTCCCTGGTTCTGTCCTGCCCTGCCCTAGTTCTGACCTGGTTCTGACCTGGTTCTGACCTGGTTCTGTCCTGCCCTGCCCTGGGTTCTCCCTGGTTCTGTCCTGCCCTGCCCTGGGTTCTCCCTGGTTCTGTCCTGCCCTGCTCTAGTTCTGACCTGGTTCTGACCTGGTTCTGTCCTGCCCTGCCCTGGGTTCTCCCTGGTTCTGTCCTGCCCTGCCTTAGGTTTGGTAAACGTTCTCTGGGTGTTCTTAAGCGCAGTAAACTAAAGAACCCATCGGGACGCGAGTCAATGACTATACTTGCAGTATTCACAACAAGGACCTCAAAGACCCCCCAAGACAACGACCACCACCGAAAAATTTACAATTATTAGTGAGTGAGTGAGTGAGAGTAACAGAGTGTATGTAAGTGTGTGTGTGTGCGTGTGTGTATTTTAAAGACAATTTAAAAAGGGAGCAAAGTTTAAAATTCACTTCAAAATACATGCAATGCAGACACTACACACACACCACACACACAGACACACACACACACACACACACACACCCGCACATACACACACACACTGCACTCAGCACTGTTGGAGACTCAGGGCACTTTCCATGCTCAACACTTGAGCACTAGTGTTTACCCTGGGAACAGACAGACCGTTACATCAGCAGGTAGGCTTTCAGCAGCTAGCGTAGCAACGACGAGCTGCAGTCGTTAGAATCCAGTGTGCAGAACACAGCCGCCCCTCACACACACATTACAGTGAACATTGACGTCAACACCGTCAAAGCCATCCTCACTGAATGGATGTCGTGAATAACCATCTCCAGGTGAAAAGGTCGACATAACCATCAGTCAGATTAAGTATTGCTTGCTCATGTCACTTTATATCCTTTTTTTTTTGTTGCGTTTATTACTTGATTATTTAATCACTATGTTTCTTCAAGCTAGTTTTGTGCTTTGGTTTTTCGGTCTTTATCTCAGATGTATTTATCTTCTACCAGTTTGTGTTGGCTTGTGTTCGTTATCATGTCGGCTTCTGAGTTCCTCTTCTGATGTTTTTCTCACTATTTCATAGGATGCATTGGTGCCTTTATTTACCTCTTCGCTCATTGACATTTTGGAAGGAGCGTTATATGCTCAGTAAAGCACAAAGCAGAATTCTGATGAAAACAAAATCATTTGTTTTGAACAAGGGATTGAACAACGATGCCTCTGTATAGCGAACCAGTGTAGGACGCATGGTACTCGTTAGAACTGCTACGGCTTATACACAAATCATACTGCTACCGGACGAAGAGTGGAGATCCCAGCTTAACACCACCAGGTCAGTCGGTGCACCATCATGAGGTGTGTGTGTGTGTGTGTGTGTGCATAACCCTAGCCCTGTGGGCTGATAATCCTCCAGGACAATGTGTTTCAGACCGCCTGAGTGATGATCGCCAGGTAAAACAAACTCTGCTGTCTGCCACGCCCAGAACACACACAGGTGGCTTTTGGGGTGTGTGTGTGTGTGTGTGTGTGTGTAACATGTATGCATGTGAGTGTGTATGTATGTCCGTGAAACATATAATTTTTGTTTATGTGTATGTGCTTGTGTGTGTGTGTGTGAAAGGTGTACATGTGCTTGATGTGTGTGTGTGTGTGTGTGTGTGTGTGTGTGTATATATGTATGTGTGAAAGGTGTACATGTGCATGGTGTGTCTCTGTGTGCGAATGTGTATGTGTGCGTCTGTGCGTGAGTGACTGAGTGTGTGGTGAGTGACTGGGTGTGTGTGTGTGTGTATATGAATATATGTGTATGTATGTGTATGAGTGTGTGGTTTTTGGGGTTTGGAAGCTGCGGGTGGCAATAGGTGAGAGAAAGCCCATTTGATGGATAATGTGTGTTCATGGCTGACAGCGAGTGTGTGTTTGTATGTGGATGCGTGTGTATTTGCTTGTATGTATGGGTGTGTGTGTGTGTGTATGTGCCTGTGTGTGTGTGTGTGCGTGTGTGTGTGTGTGTGTGTGTGTTCCTGTATGCGTGTGTTTCACTCAACAGGCCCCAGTGACATGTGCAGACCTGCAGGGCTTCAGACAGTTTGAGCAAGTGTTGGAGCAGGGACTGTGAGGGGACTGTCACAGACAGGCAGACAGACAGACAGGCAGGCAGACAGACAGGCAGGCAGACAGGCAGACAGACAGACAGGCAGAGAGAGACAGACAGACAGGCAGAGAGAGACAGACAGACAGACAGACAGACAGGCAGACAGGCAGACAGACATTCTTCCCCAGTCTCCTCACAGCAGCTACAGGGCTAAAGCCCATAATCCCTGAGTAATTAAACCCAGGGCAGCGCAGCCACCTCGCAGTTACATGATGCAACGCAAACACTCACGCCCACTTTGCTCACCCCACACACACGCAACAGATGGACAGACACACACACACACACACACACACACACACACACACACATATATACTCACAGACACACACATATACTCACAGACACACACATATACTCAAAGGCATACACACACACAAACTCCGACCCACACACACATATCTTCTGAGCACATAGCACGTTCAATACTCCCAAAATGTATTGAAAGTGATAATTGCATGGGTATACAAGCAGTGATAAGACTGCTGTGGCCGCAGGGTAGTGTCCTGCAGTGTAAAAGCCCAGAGTACGTCTGTACAGTGCGACAGGTTAGATTCCTACATTGTTCAACCCAAGTGTACCTCTGTACAGTGTGACAGGTTAGAGTCCTGCAGTGTAAAACCCAAGTGTACCTTTGCACAGGGAGACAGGTTAGCCCGAGGCAAAGCAGGTGAAGAAAACAACAAGAATTGAGCTTTCAGCAAGCCTGAGTCACTCCACTGCTAGGTCACATTAAGGGGAAGTACAGACATCGAACAAACACACACACACGCACACAAACACGCAGTGAACATCCATCCACACACACACACACACACACACACACACACACACACACACACACACACACACACACACACACACACACACACACACACACACGCAGTGAACACCGACACATCGAACACACACACACACACACGGACACACTGGGGTGAATGAGTGGGTGGCTGCTGGCTCTCGTCCCTCCACACTCGTCACCAGGCGGGTGCACACAGCCCCGCACCCCCGCTCCGTGCTCAGGGTGTCAGGTGACCCACATGCCAGGGGAGAACACCAATGGAGGCCCTACGCTGGCCAGACATCGCCTCTAACAACCCCCACCCCCACCCCCTCCCCTTCACTGTGCAAGAGGTTCATTCACATTCACACATTCACAGTGTCCCTATGGTGGTCAAATAGCTGAGGCCAACTAGGCACTGGCCAATGGGTGGGCTCGAACGCCAGGCAGACCTCACACACACACTGTGTACACGACAGGCTTGGCAAGGAGGCTGTGGTGGATATGTACTTTTTGAGCCGAACAAACTAGATTGACAAAACTGTTGGCATGACTAGAGGAAGACACTCACATCCAGGCGATGGGAAAGTAAATACAATAAATACAATTAAATAAAGCAAATCACAATTCATTTTAATTGAGTAAACAATACAAATACAAATAAAGCATTTGCGTGCAAAACATTTTAGATTAAAATGTATTAAACAAAAGTATTATAGTCAAAGTTCATGGACAAACCCTGGAATAAAAATATACACTTTCTGTCTTTCCAAAAGAAAGACAGATAGACAGACAGGCAGGCAGACAGACACAGAGAGACAGACAGACAGGCAGGCAGACAGAGGGACAGCCAGACAGACAGGCAGACAGCTACACAGCATTCAGAGGTATAATGGAGGTATTGGATAGTGGTTTGCACCGAGGCCCTTAATTGGAAGGACAACATGGCTCCTTTCAGCCCAGCAGCAGATCTGCGAAACCGGTTTCAGGCAGACAGCACTGGGCCTAATATATACAACCTCTCTGCCAGGGTGGGGACCAGCAGTCACTGTTTCATCCACTCCATACCGATTCCACACAACTTCTCTCCATCTCCACTCCATTATAATGGCTCTCAATTCCTGTGCCACCGTGCAAACTACCCACACTTAAAATGAATGGACCATCAGCAGGATGCTGCAGCCATATTTAATAAGAACTTAATGTACTTTCCTTTTATCATAAAAGCAGTATTTAAAATATACACTCTGGAGTACAATAAACAAAGAAGAGAGGTTCTTAAAATGTATTTTTATAGTTTCTTTTATATGCAGAGGTATAAATTGTTGCGCCATATTTGATGTGCGTACATGCACGTGCACAGATTCACATGGCCATCCATGCATGCCCATGTACGCCCCGAGTTCTGAGTAGAGCTGCGTGCAAAAAGAGCCGGACCCCTGTGGGTTTAAAAGGATCGCCGGAGCAGGGGACCCCAGAGGACCCAGCTTTCTAACCAGCTGGGTCCACTCTGGGGCTGTTTCACACTGGAAGACCACTGAGGAGGAGGAGGAGGAGGTAGGGGAGGAGGAGGATATAGGGGAGGAGGAGGAGGGAGAGGAGGAGGTAGGGGAGGAGGAGGAGGGAGAGAAGGAGGAGGGAGAGGAGGAGGAGGGGAACAGAAAAGGGATTTAGGAGTATAATACAAAAACAGAGAGGGAGAGATTGGAGGAAGGAAGTGAGGACTTGATTTATTTGTCTTTTTTTGTTTGAAAAAAAAAGTGAGTCGACCAATATGAGTGATTCCATCAAAGTGGTCTTTGGTTCGGGGTAAAGAAGCGATGACCTACTTTATTGGTTCATGCATCGAATACGGGCTTCCATGGATTATTTTCATCATTGTTGGACTTTAATTGCAATTTGAAACAAATATAAAACATGTGCAGCGTTTGATACAGTATGTGGCGGTCAAACGGGGATAGACACACAATGAGCTGCGGCCCGCGTCGCCTTTCTCGGTTATTTTCCACGGTTTAAAAAAAAAGACGTTTATAGCATAGAGATCCACAAGAAGACAGAACTTCAGTCACGTAGGGTTATCCAGTTTAAAGTCACTGAAAACGTGCCAAGTGTCAACAACATTATTGCCAATCCTTCAAGGTGGTCCTCACTCGCGCTACCCTCTCCGTAAAACAAGGAGCAAAAAAGAACAAACAATCATTAAGCCATCATGAATACACAAGAAAGAAATCAGAAATGTTTTGTCAGTCTCCAATTCCTTTTTTCATCAGTGCCTCATCACATTTATTTCTGCAAAGGGGAATGTTGTTTGGTGTGAAACACAGTCATCTCAGCTGCCAACGTAATTAGCATTTAGCTTAACGGGACATCTCTCACATCGGAAATATGTATCCCAACACACACACACACACACACACACACACACACAACCATACACACACAACCTCCGTTTATCATTTGCGCACCATCAAAAACCACAGGCCTTCACACCTGCACAGTCACACACACAAAGAACATTCTGACAATGTGAGGACATATACGCGCAACACCACATGGAAAACACATCAATGGAAAATAAGCCACGGACAGACACACACACACACACACACACACACACACACACACACACACACACAATAACCTTTCAACAAACCCAGCACGCAGTGCACCCTGCAAATATTTAAAACAATCCCTTGCTTCTATCATACGCATGATGAAGAGGCCTGTCTTCAATCACTCACTGGCCTGCCCTCTCACTCTCTCTCTGGCATGGTCCTAAAGTCCACCAGGTATCAGTCCCACCCGCCACATGACTGACAAAATCTTAACCGCTCTGAGCAAGAGAGCGAGGGATAGAGAGAAAGGGAAAGAGAGACTAACAAAGCCCCTGTTGATTTCGGACCATGTGCATTAAATGAAATGTCACACAGAGTTTGGTTCCCAGCAGAAATTATGAAAAAAATGAAAGAAAAGAAAAAAGAAATAACACAAGAAAGCAGACTCGGTCAGGTAGTGTGTGTATGTCAGTCAGTCAGTCAGTCAGTCAGTGAGTGAGTGAGTGAGTGAGTGTCTGTGTGCGTGCATGTGCGTGCATGTGCGAGTCCAGATGTGGGTCGTTGATGCCGTGCACGTATTCTGTGGGCTTGAGGCGTGCGCACGTTGGTCGCTGGTGGGCTATAAGGGAAGGGCTGTGGTCAGACTGTAAGTGTACGGCGATGACAGTGAGTGGTGGCACTATAGGATGGGATTACACTCAATGAGTTTTTAAATACAACCAACAGTGTCCATGTTTATCCGGCGCGTCGCTATGGCAGTCAAGAAGACGGAGATCCCACGAGACCCCAACACAGAGGGCCCGACCGCAGCAATGTGTGTCTTTAATCGAGGAGGGGACGGTGAATTGGAACGAGTTATTGGGATCATTCCGATTTTTACAGTTGTTTTTCTTTGTTTTCCAAGCATCAAAGAGGAGGTTTAAAATGTTCCTGAACGTGTATTTGTTTCGGTTTTATCGTGCTTTTGGTGTGGTTTTTATAGCTGGTTTCAAACATTTCCCGTTTCAAAACACGCAGTTTTATCATTTTCTAATTTGCTTAGAAACCTAATGAAACTCTCATTGTGCTGAGTTCTCTTTGAGTATTGTTATGAGGCATTTTCTTTTACAAACAAAGTTAACATTGTTTTGGTACAGAATATTGTCTTAACACTAACCAGCCCTCATGGCAAAACTGACATGAGGGCAAAAAAAAGCTCTGGGATTCAAAGTGCTTGTTCTTTCATCCAGGACAAACAGAGTTAAGATGAGTGCATTCCTTCAACATCCATCCAAAATGAACGTTTTGCTAGAGTGCCAACTGTAAAATGATCAGTCAACGTAAAAGTAAGCGTTCCAATCGCATGCAAGCCGGCGTGGGTACCAGCAGTGTGATTGGTTTCTTTCTATTGCATGAAGACTCTGATGCTGTTAAAAAGTTAAAATATCTAGCCGAGCCACTTTGCAAGCCACAAGTGATAACGAGGTCAAGGTTCAAAAGAAAATGACACATTTCCCATCACTCCTTAGCCTCTCTCTCTCTCTCCCCGTCTCCCTGTGTCTCTCGCCCTCTCTGGTGGTTCTCCATCGCACACCCATGGCTGTCAGGTCCAAAGTCAGGGGAACATGTGAGTAACAAATGGGTCCTGTCCCCACACATGAGGGAGGGAGATACGCTTATCATGCTTTTAGTGGGGGTTTTAACCACAGAGCCTCCTCTCACACATTCTAGCCCTCCCCCCTAACCTCCCCCAAAGCCTCAAGAGGGAGCTGTACCCTCAACTCCTCCCTGCCTCACCCCCAAACCAACCCTCCACCTCCTCCTCACTCCCCCGTACCTCACCCTTTTATCTGTCGGAATGTGGGAATGCATCTTGGAGGAGAGAGAGAGAGAGAGAGAGAGAGAGAGAGAGAGAGAGAGAGAGAGAGAGAGAGAGAGAGAGAGAGAGAGAATGATAGAAAGGGGGGAAGGGGAGAGAGGAGGGGAGAGAGAGAGTCATGCAGAGAGTGAAAGAAAGGGAGAGAGAGATATTAAGAGAGAGACAGAGAGAAAGAGCGAGAGAGAGAGGAGGAGGAGAGGTGAGACCCCAGAGAGCCTGAATATGCTGACAGATCAGATGTGTTCCCCTGGCGGACACCTTCCTCTGAGCGGAACGCGGATCCCCTGATTACACCCCTGGTGGAGCTCTGGGTTCTCCTGCACCCCCTCACCCCCTCACCCCCCACCACCCACCCCCCACCACCCACCACCTCCCGCTTTCTCAACACACCCTCACTACTTTCTCCTTCTCGTCCTCTTCCTCCTTCGTGCAAATCCAAAAGCCCTCACCTTAAAGAACTCCTCTGTTGGTGCTCCCCTGCTGTGCGTGGTCCATGAGCCTCATTTACCCAACAATGTAGATCTAATCTCCCCGGCCACAACTCATCCCTGCTTGTCAAGAAACAAACAAACGGAATTCATAAAAGATTATCCCCAAAACAATCTGTGTGCTTGGCAGTTTTTAAAACATGTTTCTACTTACAGGCCTGACTGCATACAAGCGAGAGAACAATCGTTGATGCCTGTGCACGAGCCTGCCAGACACAGGTCGCACGCAGGTCCTAAACTGTGGGTACACACACCAGTTGCCTACGCTGACGCCCGCTTGCCTTCTAAATGTCTTGAAATGCCAAGGAGGCATCAGCGTTTCCTCGAGGTCTTTATGAGCCAGTTTACTTTGCTAGATTACTTTGCTAGATTCTACTTCAGAAAACAAAAAACACCCCAACACTTAGAAAGTAAGGAGAAAACAAACAAAGGATAGCCAATAATTCAAAACCCATGATGGACAGTTCTGTCAAGGTTCCTTCTTCCCATTCCATGTTCCTTTATTTGTAAAGAAATATATTTGTACAAACCTTTATCCTCTGATGAAAGACAACTGAGCTTTGCAAATGTCTGACTGTAGGTCTACTGGTAGGAGGGGACCAGATAACCACCACTAAAGGTTAGTCTGTAGGTCTACTGGTATAGAAGTGGACCACCACTAAAGGTCTGTCTGTAGGTCTACTGGTAGGAGGGGACCAGATAACCACCACTAAAGGTCTGTCTGTAGGTCTACTGGTATAGAAGTGGACCACCACTAAAGGTCTGTCTGTAGGTCTACTGGTAGGAGGGGACCAGATAACCACCACTAAAGGTCTGTCTGTAGGTCTACTGGTAGGAGGGGACCAGATAACCACCACTAAAGGTCTGTCTGTAGGTCTACTGGTAGGAGGGGACCAGATAACTAGGCCGCAAGGCCGTCGATAGGAAGTACGAATGTGTTAAGGGCAGTATGAAGAATTCAGAGGTGTCCATTAAACGGCGATACGACATAAAAAGAAATGTAAAAGAGAGACAGAACCATTAACCTTTGCGCCATCTCTCTCTCTCTCTCTCTCTCTCTCTCTCTCTCTCTCTCTCTCTCATAATCCTTTCTCCAAACGTCGGTGAGTTAAGTATTGACACACACAGGGCTTTAGTGCCAGGCTTGGCCCTGTATTCTTAGGATTTGCTGGCTAAACAAACACTCAACACACACACACACACACACACAAATATATTTAAAAAGTAAGCCCACACACCCAGCAGCAAGCAAAACACTCAAGTCTTCTTCATCAGACCACCATTTTTCTTTTATGCGTAATGTGTTTCAAAAAAATAAAAATAAAAAGAATCCAGATAAATCTCCAGCAACACCTTTTTAGTGCTCGCCGTGTTTCTGGGACGGACGTGCCGATGTGTCTAACAGGCCGGGGCGTGATGGATAGCACCCAGCAGGTTAACGAGTCCCTCACTGTCTTTTTTTATGCTTCCTCCACCCTTCCTCTCTAGCCCCGTCATCTCCCCTAATGACCGTGTCGTGTGCTTACACACACACCGCACGACCACCCGCCCACAGCCCCGCCCGAGAAAAGTGTGGAACAAAGAAAAGTAAATGTGTGTGTGCACCGCGTTTGACTGCGTGTGTGTCTGGAGGTGAGCATGCATGTGTGTGTGTTATGTGTGTGCATGAATGTATATACATGTGTGTGTGTGTGTGTGTGTGTTCATGTGTGCACGCACGTACGTGTTTTGTGTGTGCACGCAGGCATGTTTGTCTGTAATGTGTATGAATGTATTTGTGTGCGTGTCTCTATGTGCGTGTATGCATATGTATCTCTGTAACTGCATGAATGTGAATGTGTGTGTGTGTGTGTGTGTACGCACGTGAACAAACATGGCAAGCGTGTCTTTCTGTATCTGTGTTCTCCTCTGTCCTTGGATGGTATGTGTGAGTGGGTGTGAGCGTATATGACAAGTGTGTGTGTGTGTGTGTGTGTGTGTGTGTGTGTGTGTGTGTGTGTGTGTGTGTGTGTGTGTGTGTGTGTGTGTGTGTGTGTGTGTGTGTGAGCGCGAGCGCGCGTGCTTGCGTGTGTGTGTGTGTACGAGTGTGTGTTTGTGTGTGGGTGTGTGTAATATTTATGGCACACCTGCTCCACATATAAGCAGTGCACGGCCTGTTAGTTCCTCTCAACACTTAGCATTGTGGCCGGGCCGTCGCGGCACGGCTAATCCGTAGCGTTCAGGCCAAAGCTGTATAGGCTACTGCGCTGGCAGAGCTAACACATGTGTGAATGGGAGCGGAATGCAGCACATATGCTAGTGGTATGGACACGGCGGTGGAGCTGAATGCTAGACATGATGCTTATAGGGTTGGGTCATACATTCCTAACACGTATATGTCCTTTTTGTTTTCTTTTTTTTGGGGGAACAATTGAACAATTTATGCTTTAGTTTTTCCCTCTTGTTCTTGAAACCTGATAAAAAAAGTACAATATTTCGATCAAAACAGGGTTATTTTATGGTCCATGAAAATCATGTAATCATTCATGGCCTTTTCCCACACTAAAAGTTGAAATCTCGCCTATGTGTTCCAAGAATTTTTTACACAACACACACACACATAATCGCGTTTATCCCCTAGCATGCATTGGGCTGTGTATGAAAAGCAGTCGGTACTGTAACAACAGATAAAATATAGACCAAGCATGTGTGCAGAGAGCCGGGGTGTGTGTGTGTGTGTGTGTGTGTGTGTGTGTGTGTGTGTGTGTGTGTGTGTGTGTGTGTGTGTGTGTGTGTGTGTGTGTGTGTGTGTGTGTGTGTGTGTGTGTGTGTGTGTGTGTGTGTGAGACCAACCGCTGCTTCCCACTCTGCTTCACAAGAGCCCTCTTGTCCAGAGTGTACAGTAATAAATGCATTTCATATTATATGAAGTTGATTCTGCGGCAACGTGGAGCACATCTGGCTGAGCGTCGAGCGAGCGATCCAGCGTCTGAGGGCTTCCCGTACCAGAGACCCACAGTACTTGGTCCACCCCTTCGTGTCGCGCGCGGTACCTTGCACTGAAAGCTTGTTGCCGGGATTGTCTCTCGAATGTATCCTGTGGCTAACGTAGCCTCGTAATAAAAGCAGATAAATGTTGGAAAATTTAAAGTTACGTCTTTCGTACCGTTCGATTCATGAAATAACTATAGAAAATACCATAAAATGTTACAGTTTATAGTTAACTATAATAGTAACTATTAACTACGGTAAAAACCACCAACTTTGTGATGGTGAGAGTTAAATAATAATGGCCAAAGACGCATGTCCATTGAAAATAGAACATTGCTGACTTTCAGCATAGATTAACTACAATACAATTATTGGTTTTCTTGTGTGATAATCACTTTAGTTATCTTAATTTCTTTGATCTTCCATACACGGATATAGCTAAATGAAGTTATTGAAATTTAATATAATGCACTTCATGTAAATACAAAAACAATATCTCATTATTCAACTAATTAAATCAATATCAACGCTAAATATCGAAATAGCTCCACCTTCTATTATCCCATTTTCATACATATTTGAATTGAACTGTTACACCGTTTCAAACAATATGAAGTCACAACAGACATACTCTAATGCTTATATTCTGGTCCAATCATCAAACGATCATACATGGCACAGTGCTATAATGCTACTTCGGGTCCCCCCTCCTCAGTACCGCGCTCCAGTCCTCTCTAAAGAACGACCGCTGTCTACCCACTCGGGCAGGAGGGCAAAGCAGCCTATAGCTCATCTCTCTATGAAAGTGCAATCATGGCTGCGGTAGACTCCAGGAAACGAGAGAGAGAGAGAGAGAGAGAGAGAGAGAGAGAGAGAGAGAGAGAGAGAGAGAGAGAGAGAGAGAGAGAGAGAGAGAGAGAGAGAGAGAGAGAGAGAGAGAGAACACATCATGCAAAGCGCAGAGACGACCCCTACATTTGCATCTGCCACCCTGACCCCTGGGTCACCGCGCCCCACGATGATTTCACCCGGAGCTCATTCCAGACCTCGCAGCGCGCCCTCTTCCTGGGTCAGGTGGTCGTAAATCGCGGGGTGATCAGGAACAAAAGTGACAGGCGGGAATATCCCCTTCTCCCTCCCTCCCTTCCTCTACGGATGACATGTTCCCCGTGGCCTTGTGATGCTCCAAGGTCTCAGCAACGACTAGAAGTGCTTAGCTGACACGTCGGCGGCGGCCATAGACGTTTTTTATTTTGTGTGTGTGTGTGTGTGTGTGTGTGTGTGTGTGTGTGTGTGTCGGTCACATGGCGTTCAGAAAGGGATGGGAATCGTACTGCCGTTAATAGCCATGTTATCTAATGGGTCACACGTGCGCACGACTCACAAAATGGCTGCTCGCGTCGTAAAACCCCAACCAGGGCTGCGACCGCACAGTCTCTGAGTGAAAAACAGGAAATAAATGAGAGCCTTCTGCTGCTCCTCTGGCTTTTAAGGTTTCATTCTGAGGTTTATTTTGTTCCCCCTCCTGTGGAAAGAAACAGTCGCAACTGGAATGGCAGACCAGGCCTCATCGAAGTTCTGGGAAAACAGACCTCAAACATCCTCAGTGCTGGGATTGAAAGTTCACCAGCAGGATTTTTACAACCGATATTTTTCTTCACAATTTAGATGGCTAGCAACATATGTAGACAACCTGTCACATTGTTGACTGACGATAAAGTTTTCAGACTCTGAAACTAAATGAATGTCCTTGGACTTTTTTCGTATGAGCAAGGCAGCTCTGTTGAACACAAATGAACGACACATGTCCGTTCAGCATCGGTGGTATTCCCAGGCGATGTTGCCTATTGCTCCATTCTCATAGCCATTCTTGTACATGTACAGCGCATACGCAGACATACATTGTGTATTTAAACCATAGCCATATTTCTTTGTATTATTCTGAATGTTTTAGTACTTTGTGTGACGCATATAGCTACATCATGCCATATATTCTTATATACAGTATATATATATATATATATATATATATATATATATATATATATATATTTTATATATCATCTGGCCCACGCAATGCCAGCGATCTCCAGTTCAAAGAGGGTGACAGTGTGATGTATTGAACAGTTTTAGGGGGTGTGATTGATGGAAAAAATGTGTGTCTTTGTGTGTGTGTGTGTGTGTGTGTGTGTGTGTTTGAGTGAGATAGAAGAGTAAGAGAGTGTGTCTGTGTGTGCAGTTGTTTAGCACGGATGCCAGCGTGTGTGTGTGTGTGTGTGTGTGTGTGTGTGTGTGCGCGTGTGTTTGTGTGCATGAGGAAGCGCATGTGCAGATGATCTCAAGAGGGTAAGGCAGAGGACAGGCAGAGACTGTGTGATAAGGTCAGACCTCTTGCATCTCTGTGCTCTGATAAAGGGGGCACACACACACACACACACACACACACACAGTTATTCCAAGGCATCAAAGACGATTGCACACCTCAGCCTTATTCCTCCCTTGGTTTGTCCCCACAGTGTTACGCAACAAACACACACAGAGTGTGTGTGTGTGTGTGTGTGTGTGTGTGTGTGTGTGTGTGTGTGTGTGTGTGTGTGTGTGTGTGTGTGAGTATAAAGACTATAGGGGACCAATCGCAAGGTGCACCCTAGTCAAAGTCCAATAGATCAGAAGCCCTCTCTGATTAAATATAAAGTTTCCTCCACAAATAAATTGTGCATCATATAACAAAGAGCACAATCATTCATGTATTTCTTATTTATGGTGAAAAAATATTTTTCTTACCAAAAACTTTAATTGTTAATATTCCAACACATATATTTTCCATAATTAAAATACTGAATGTGAAATAATCCAAATAATCAAATAATTTCAGTGTGTATATATTTATAAAGAAATAAAAACATGACGCTGAAGAACGTGAATATTTATGGAGGTCGGATAATAGAGACCCAAGCTGTTGTTGAACGCTCCTCAACCAAACTCGTGAAATTCATCAACGAAGTTAGAGAATGTAACAAAGCTGTTTGATAACCGCTGCTTGCGTGAGCAGACATCGGTGTCACCCCACAGCCCAGTCCTGGCTCAACGGAAAACATCCAACCGGTGAAGTTAAAAACCAGTTAAAAGTGGATTGAGAACAACTTGTTTCATCATTACTGAATAAACCACTGTTGAAGAATCACTCGGTGACATCTGGAAAGAAATGTAGGAAATTATTAAAGTCGTTGTAATTATTATTATTACTGATATATATATATATATATATATATATATATATATATATAGTGAGGATTGCTTCTCCAGAGCTGATGACTTTCTTTAATACATTTTTATTATTTGTCAAAAACATTAAACCCACCACCTACTGTGTCTAGCCATCAATATTCATCATTTCTTGATGATTATTCCCTTTACGCGCGTGTTCTATGGTATAAACACGCCGCGTCCCCACCAACTCAACCTGGCACAGAAACGAGGTCACCCGCAACGCGAGTACAGACACGCGGCCATTGCCGCAGAAAATAAAAAGAATAACCACAAGTCAGTATCAAATGTGAATTCTTTAGTTTACGTTTTATCGAACGATCTTCTAACAATAGGGGTGAAGCACGCACACGATGTTCGCATTACGCTCCGCGCTGCTTGCTCCGCCGCGAGGGCCGTGAGACGGCTGTGCGGCGCGTCACCATCTGTCTCCGCTCCGAAGATCTTTAACTTGTCAGCGGGCCCGTGCGCCGCTGTCACCAAGATGGATGTCTTCCCCATGTATTGACACTTAGGAGTGATTCTGACGACTGACTATAGGGCTTTGCACACATGCGCGGAAAAAATGGAGAGTGTGAGTGGTGCGCGCGTGTGCTTATGTGCGTGCGAGTGTGTGGGTCTTGATGTGCGTGTGTGTGTGTGTTTTTATGTGTGTGTGTGTGTGTGTTCATGCGCGTGTGTGTATTTGTGTGTGTGTGTGTGAGAGTTAACATGCCGCGCGCGTATGGGTGTATGTTTAGTGCGTGCATACGCTTCTGCATGTGTGTGTGTGTGTGTGCGTGCATGCGTGTGTGTGTGATCAGTCACAAGCATAATCGAACGCCTGCCAAAATGTAACATTGGGGCAGCAGTGTATTTTCTTTCCCGCTCAAAGCTGTCGTGACCAAACCCTCTTATCGGTCTTCAAGGCCAACTGAAAAACACTGAAATGACGCCAAAGTCTGGCCGTATCTCTATGGCCACCACAATAATAACTGCGATAACAAACACCAAAACACACCGAAACGCACTGCACTTCCCAAAAACGCAGTGAGAGAATTTGGAGGAGGAGGAGGGACAAAACAAGAAAAAAACGGGAAAAACGGAAAAAAAGAAAAACAAGAGAATGGCGCCAGATGGGTTGATAAGGAGCGTTAGGTGAAATGTATTAAAGAAGTAAAGAACCTGACTCCTCCGGGCCCTAACCCCTGGCATAGCGGGCACTGCTACCTGATCCTGGAGCCTGGCTGGGGGGCCTCGGCTCGGGGGCCGGGGGGTTGTAAATCATCAGAGATCTGAGAGGAGTGAGGGTGGTGGTGAGACCGGGACGAGACCGCAGTCAGACACACCGGAACGCTGATCTGGGCTCTCTGATAACACACACGCCACCATGGGTGCGGCGGGGGGGGGGGGGGGGGGGGGGGGGGGACGACGACGACGACTAGCTAACTCTCTCACACACACACACACACACACACACATCGACGGAGGAAGGAATACACCGCCACAACAACCATACACAAAAACAAACCCTCATTATCGCCATCACACACACAAATTCCCGTATTCTCACACTCTCAATCTCACGCTAGAGTCACACTCACGGATAAACAGAGAGAGAGAGAGAGACAGAGAGGGGGACAGAGAGAGACAGAGAGACAGATAGAGCGAGACAGAGTAGAGAGACAGAGAGATAGAGCGAGACATAGAGAGAGACAGAGACAGAGATAGAGCGAGACAGAGAGAGAGACAGAGAGATAGAGAGAGTGCAGACGATTGACAAAGTGTGTGTACACACTAATTAGACACACTGGTACAATGGCATTTTATCAACAGTTTGACACACACACACACACACACCTAATGCATGCGCGGCCATGGCACACAATGGGTACCAGCCAGGGCTCTGTGCAGTGTTTACCATGCTGCCTCTTTGATCCAGAGAACTAGCCAGCCCCACAGAAGACCAGCAGCCACACAACGGGCTGGGGGTGGGGTTGTGGGGGTGGGGTTGTAGTGGTGGGGCTGTCAACTCCTCAAACACAACCGTGCATCCCCCCCCCCCCCCCCCCCCCCCCCCCCCCCCCCCACTATGAATGGAGGGTGCTCCGTTTTGTTCCCGGGTCGACGGGGGCAGCGTATAAACAGCCGCCGTGGTGTTGGCCAGATGACATGTGGACAATAGTCCTGGGAGGGCCGGGCTAGGAGGACATATTACGGGTCTGAGTCTCCATAGGGGGTTCGTACAGCCCCCCCCCCCCCCCCCCCCCACACACACACACACAAACACCCCAAACAGCGGGTCAAGAACACATGACCTCTGGTGTCAGACAGGAAGAGCTTCGAATACAATTATATAAAAAAGATAAAAGTGGATAGAATGAAAATGAAATAAGAGTATGGTCCCCACATGTTTGCTTTAATCAAGCGCGGAATGCATACGCGCCGGTTACCATGGCACCGGGCGGACTCTTCCGTTCACCGGCGGCTCCAGTGGCGTCTAATCTTAGCATTTGAACGTTTCCAGAGAGGTAACATTCCAGGCAGCAGACGTGAACGTGTCGTTTGCCTTGGGAGGGAGGCTCAGCAGAACGCAAAGCAGAGTCTTCTGCTACCGGAGCATCCATGAGGATCTGGGACAGCGTTTTCCAGTCGTCTGCTCACGCATACATACTCGAAAGAAGAACGAGAGCTGAACGTCAAAGCGAACAACATCGCATCGATACTTTCATTAACGTATCGCACGGCGTTTGGTTTGCTCACACCGAGAAGGCCGCCGCTCTGCAGGGACTCAGGGTTTCGGTGTTACGCCTGCCCACTGTTTTGACCTTCCTGTCTCCACCAGGAACTCATTCCTAGGATAAATACGCGCAGCTTCATTGCCAGCGTTTCGTTGCGTCTAAATGAACCGCTTAAGTTGATGACTAATGGCCGCAGCTGAGATCAGCACAAAATGCATCAGATCACACACAGACCGACACACACACACACACACAAACGCTTAAATACAAGCATGCACACACACACACACACACACACACACACACACACACACACACACACACACACACACACACACACACACACACACACACACACACTCTTTAGAAACTGAGCACAATTGCTTTGATAAAGAATCAATTTTTCTTCTTGGTACACTTGGAGGAATTCCAGAGACTGAGTCAGATCATTTCAGTCAAAATACAGACGCAGATCAAGACAGCGATCCAGGACAAAAACAGCAGTTTAAGGAAAGCATGAACAACGTTAAACATGTGCATGGAGCAGACCGACGCACAGCATCGATGCTGCCCTGTGCTCTGCGGGAGACTATGTCCCCGTATCACTTTCTGTCATCCTCATCGTCTCTCCCTCTACCTCCCCCTCCCCCTCTCTCTCCCCCCCTCTCCCTCTCCCTCCCCCTCTCTCCCTCCTCCTCTCTCCCTCCCCCTCTCTCCCTCCCCATCTCCCTCTCCATCTCCCTCTCTCTCCCCCCCTTTCCCTCTCCCTCCCCCTCTCCCTCTCTCCCTCCTCCTCTCTCCCTCCCCCTCCCCCTCTCTCCCTCTACCTCCCCATCTCCCTCCCCCTCTCCCTCCCCCTCTCTCTCTCGTATATTCCGTAGCTCATTTGATTCTCCTGTACTCCGTGACCTACATCTTTTCATTCTTCTTTCCCCTCAATTCCCCCCTCATTTTGTATTTCCCCCCCAAGCGGGATCACAGGACCATATTAGCGCTGATGCGGTTAGTTCATTATTCGATTGGTCGATCAACACCCGGGAAAAAAATAAATAAATCGAATGATTCCAATTTGTCATTCATCAAGTGAAAATAACATCCGCTGATTGAAGATTCGGAAGAGCAGACTTGTTGTTTCTGTTCTGATTTTCCCATCACCCTAAATAAAAAAAGAATACTTCTGCCATGATGTATTCATTTTGAACCCATAAGAATAAATAAATAACACATGAAGACGTTCAGCTCTCGGGACCCCCAGAAAAACATAACTCATAACCCATCGGAACTCATGGCTCCCTCTGGCGCCCGGATGATTCTCCATCCCTGCAGAGAAGCCTATCGCAGTGGGTTCTGTGTTTTATGTACTGTCCACTGGATACACATAGTGGCTGTATATTAGAGACACATCCTGGTCCAGGTTAGCCCACTGACGGCTGAGACCTGTGGGCTACCAGGGCTGGGGGGGGTAAAAAGGAAGCACATGTTTGGCCGGACATGAGAGCGGTCCAATGGGGTGTGGGTGGGGGTTGAGTGTGGGAAGACAGAGTTTGCCTTCTCTCAGTGACTCTCTCTCTCTCTCTCTCTCTTATTTTACTGGCCAGACTACAGGCCTGGTTCTGCCTTCCTGCCTCTCAACTCAGACCGCCGCTCGATAAATAAGAATATCATTTTCTTTATGAGCCGATTTGTCCAAATTTTTTATCGTTTAGGGTGTTGCTATGGAGACATGGCAGGTTGATAAAACAGACGGCTTCAGTTTGATTCAAGGGATTTTTCTCATCAGTCCACAAACGCACACACACACACACACACGCATTCACTCTATAAAAGGTGTGTTAAGGCGAGCATAACGGAGAGGAGATTAGGATACACTGTATCAATCACCCTGACTGGCTTAGAGACCTGGAAGCGCAAACACACACACACAAAATACGAAGACGCACACAAACGCACACCCAAGAGAAATCGAATGAGACAAAGTTGGCAAAAGTTTGTCGATGGTGTGTGTGTGTGTGCGCCCGTGCTTGCATATGTGTTTTTGTGTGTGTGTGTACATGTGTATATGTGTGTGTGTGTGTGTGTGCGCGTGTATTTATAAGTGTGTGTGTGTGTGTATGAGTGTGTGTTTATGTGTGTGTGTGTATTTATGTGTGTGTGTGTGTGTATGCGCATGTCTGAATGAATGTGTGTGTGTGTGTATGCATGTCTGCATGAGTGAGTGTGTGTGTGTGTGTGTGTGTGTGTGTGTGTGTGTGTGTGTGTGTGTGTGTGTGTGCGTGTTTCCATAAGTGTGTGTGTGTGTGTGTCACCAAGTTCACGCTCCTCAAGATAACCCGGGGAGATTGCTGGGAGCTCCCAGAGGGATTGTTTTCTCTATTTTTTTGGAACTCCTTTTTCTTTGGGATTGGGTGTCACGATCATTTCCTTGGTGTAGGGTCGACGCCTTTCATGTCGGGGCTTTCACATGCTTTTTTTTTACGGGGCCTTCCTCGCATCCCTTTCAAAGCACATGCAAAGCAGTTGCAAGGCAAACTACACAATGTTTCTTCACACCCTCCTCCACAAAGACAAAAGACAAATACATCGTCGTCTGAGCCCTCTGGCTCTGACCCTTGCTCTCCTCGCCGTTGTTCTCCTGTAATGCCACCGGTCGAGGGATTTCAAGGAGTTTTCCAGCTCTTTACGTTGAACGTGTTGTAAGTCACAGTGGACGGCGGTTGTGCTGAATGTAATTTTTTTTAACGTGATTTACTGATCATGTTATAAGGCCAATTTCTTGGTGTAGCATGAATGGAATCGAGCCCGAGCAGTGAAACAGGAAGAAAAGAAGTCATGCTAAAAGTGTTGAACTATGCTTTGTTAAGTTATGTTATCCATACTTGAATACACACACGCTATGATACACACACACACACACAGCTTTTGAAATGTCATCTACATTGAAAGAGCTGTGAAACCAATGTCCTTTATTTTCAAAAACAGTGAACAAAATCCTGCAGTAAAGTGTAACGTGACAAGATTGTTCAAATCGATGTGTCCATGCGAGCAGGTGAGTGCTAGAGAGAGGGTAGCCGGGCGTGAGGGAGTTCATAAGCAGTGATTCACCAGAACCACACCGCCGGACACCCATCCTATAGCCCTGATACACAGCATGGAAGGCTCAGAGTTTAAAGTAAAGAACCAGGGATGGCAGAGAGGGAGGCCAGACTGTGGTAGAAATGAGGTTCCGCATGGAGGGTAAGAGAGCGTTTCGGGGCGCGACGGTGGAAAACACAGCGGGAAACAGCTTCATGGTTTCTACAGCCCACGAGGGTGAAGGGAGGGTTGCTCAGGAAGATAACCCTTGGCTGAACCGAGGAAGCTGGGTCGAGAGAGGGGGTTTCCTGGCCCGACTGGTCTTCAACCAAAAGGGCGGCGGCCTCCGTCTACAAAGCCGCGTCGAGCCACTCAGACCTTGGGTGCCCTAGTGATGGTTATCTGGCCAATCACACGACCGTCTGCCTCAGGGCTCTCAGATAGCCATAAAACACCAGAGGATGTGGCTTTTACTGCAGACGGTATGGTAATCAGGCACCGCGGCCGTGATGCAGTTAACGCCACTCAACCAGGAGACTTTTTGGACCAATCGGATTACTCCGCTTGTTAAACATCATCAAGAAGTTGTTAAACTTGCTGCATTCCTGCACCCACTCGCATTTCTGCCCAAAAGACAACGCTTAATGTAATGTTAGTAGAGTGAATGGTAAACAAACGAGTGGCAGCTGCATTCGTTAAAGGCAAATAGTTATTGCCAAATATTCAGCTGGAGATGTGATGTTATATGGTAGCCTGTGAAAGTAACCCCACTCTATGCAACGGAACATTGCATGATGTGGAATTTTGTTGTGTGGCAGAATTATAAACAAAATCCATTGGCTGTTCCAATTTGGACACACATCACGGTCAAGAAAGCTTCCTCACTGAGATCCAACAGCAAAATAGGACATGACACGAATTCAAGTCCAAAAGAGCCAAATGCGCACTGCCATAATTTGTACATTTCTGTTTCTTCTGGTCTATAATGGCTCAAGATGGTGGCTTGGCATGGCCTGCCTGGTGTGGCTCAGTATCTGTTTACTGCAGACCAAGGCCAAGCTCTGACACAGACCGACCATGTCCTTAGCGCAGCCGCCTTCACACATAATGTGGCTTCCCCCTGTCCTCCTCTTCCTCCTCTTCTTCTTCTTACTTATTTTGCCGCTCTCCGTAAACACAGACCCAAATGTGCTGCCCGCAGGCCACTGCTACAAATGTTTTTTGAACAATTTGACAGATGGAGTAAATATGCTGATGGGAAAGCTGGACGAGCCGAATGGAGATGCGTGGACGAGTGTAAGTGTACGAACGCTGATGCCCGGCGGCCCACGGTTCAGATCAAACAGATTTTGACGTACGTGGTAAAACACACAAATACACTTTATGACACCGACACAAATATGCGTAGGCCTACACACACTCAAGAGAGAGAAAGAGAGTTGGGCGGCGTGGCGCAGCGAGGTGTCAGAGCCCGTTAGCGGCCTTTGGCTGGACGTAGCTCCAGAACAAGGCGGACAAAAGCGGTGCCTGTCTCCCCTCATTAACTGATTTAAGATCCCGTGTTCCCCGGATCCCTTTCATCGCCATCCAACGGCAACACACTCGAAAAGCTCGACAAGAATGCCGGGCCCTTGCTGACATGAATAGGGTGAAGAGGTGGCGGCAAAGCCAAGTTCAGGGCGAAAGGACCGGGAGTCTGGAGTGAGGAGTCCACGCCAGCTAGCCATGCCCATTAGCCTGCGCGCAGACGGAGGGAAGCCAGCTTGAATGGGAGGGATTGATGGGCTGTGGGGGGGGGGGGGGGGGAGCTACGGGCCTTGCCCCCTTCGCTAGGGACCCGGCCGCCCACCTAATCCATTAACGGATTCTTCCTACACAGAAGAAGCAGCCCTTTTCCCATGAAGGTTCGGTTTGCGCAAACGTGCAGTTTCCACATTCCTGGCTAACAAGACAGGCTTGCCGTAGATTGGGATAAGGAGTAGAGGTTTGTGTAGGGGGAGGCGGTGAAAAGGGGGGGGGGGGGGATCCAGGGAGGACAGAGGAGGCAACAGAACTAGCCTCGTGGGACGGTGAGATCAGTGGCATAATAATTGCCCCTGATTAAAATAGCCTATTGGATATCACTCGGTTAGCGATATTTACTCAAAACGCTCCATTACTGAGCCCGAAAACAGCTTGCCTCCGGAGTTGTCAGCAGGGGACACATGTGGAAGACATTCATACTCTACAGGGTGTGTTGGGAAGAAATGTTGTGCGAAACTAAATCATCATTTTATATATATATATATATATATATTATATATATATATATATACACACACACACACATACATACATACATACATACATACATACACACACATATAAACACACATGGATGTATTTGAATCAAACTGTCGTGTCCTAGGTATGATAAATACCTTACACTTCGTGTACCATTACTCAAATTGCACGCACGCAGTTTCAATTAGCGACCAAATGACTAGAGGCTGATTTGCAGGGACGATGTCTCCTGCATATATTTTAATTGGACCAAGGCATTTTCACAGAGCTGTCCAGCTGCAAGACCAAACGATTCTCTAAGTAAACACTCTCTGCTTCTGCCCTGATAAGGACAGAGATATGTCTCTCTGGTGCTGGTCGGGTGCTTCAGAGAGGACACCAGGATGCCTATAGTGGGACCTGGCTGCACTGCACTGGAAGGGAATCGAGGCTAGGAAGAGAAGCTCTTCACTACAGCTCCTGTCCACATGGAGGACAGCATTCTGGGAGAATGAGGCTATATGTGTAATAGTGCTGAAACAAGTGTTTGATTATATGTCGATGGACAGAATATTAAATCAATTATAAAATAGATCATCCATTATAATGAATTGATTCTAATTTTGATAATTGATTGTCATTTATCGAGTAAAAATAGTAAACATCTGAAGCGCCTACCTTCAGAAATGCTAATATTGACTTGCTCTTTTTACAATGCTTTTGTAGCCCATGTATCTAGGGAACATATGGTGTATGCATGGACTCTATTCACAAACAGTCTACGTTTTATCAGCCAAGGCTCAAATACCATATAGTCTGGGATCCAAATATTGGTGTCCATGCTGTGTTTCCCCCTCCACCTCTCTGTCTCTCTCTCCACAGGGGGTGCGTAACCCTGGTCAGATCCCAGGGCTCCGCGGCCGAGTGGGTGGGGCCCCAACACACAAACCTCGGGGGCCTTTTGACATTACACCACGCATTCATAAGGTCAGGGGAAGGCTGCTTTCTTCCTACGCACAAAGGAGTGATTTTTTCCCCTCACTCTGTGAGAACAGCGGTGAATAATGAAGCCTCGGGCCCCCGGTACCAACGCTGGGTTTCACACGCGTCACCTCCATTCTGGAGCGGGACAAAGAGGCCGGTAGCAGCACCATTTGAGAGGAGGGACCGGCGAGGCTCGGATGGGGGGGGGGGGGGGGGGGCATGCCATGCACAGCATGGGCTTCGGTTACTGATTATTGTTGGTATCTTGTCTGTTATAACTTGAGAAAAATGGGATCCTTTCATTATTTTAATTTTTTTGCTGTGCTGCTGTGTTTCTCTGTGCAAAATTGTTCATATGTGCATAACGTTTCATTCTTTTTTAGATCAGCACCATCTGGCCTGGAGTTAGCCAAAGGCTAACCGCAAACACAGCAGGGGGGATGAGGTAGCGAGCTTGATTACATTAAGAGATACGGGTTGCAGGTATTAATCCAACTGGACTCCTTCTAACAGGTCTGTTGTTCTGCATCAGTTCGTGTGGGGGCACGTCGAAATCTCCTCAGGGGCACAACTCGAAACTTTGTTAATTAAAAAAACTGGGGGGTGTGAATTGTCAAGACAGTCACCACCTTGTTGTATTGGAGCCCTGCTGATCCATATCAGGATGGATCATACGTCCCTGGCAGCCCAAGAACCCACCATTTTGTTATGGCAATGGGACACTAGCTGACTTTGGTGATTAGCACTCCTTAAACCAGAGAACTAATTAGTCAAAGCAAGTGTTGGAATATTTATTTGCTATAAAATCCTCCCTGCTGAGGTGTTGAAAACACATGAGTGGGAATACCGGTGCCACACGACAATACATTTGGAACTGGAGAGGTAGATTAGAGATGGTGTTACGAGTTCACGGAAAGCTGTACTCGATTCAAATAGCTCTCATTGCTCATTAGTCACCAGATATGATCAAACAGCTGATTTATGGGATAAACATACAACATGGCAGGCTCTTTCCCTCATGCGTAAGTCTGCAAGACAGTATACGTGTGTTGGTGTGCATTTGTGTGTGTGTGTGTGTGTGTGTGTGTGTGTGTGTGTGTGTGTGTGTGTGTGTGTGTGTGTGCGCATGTACATGCGTGCATGCGTGCTTAATTTCACCATCTACTCAATGTGAACAGAATCATCCACACACCATGTGTACCGTATAACTACTTACACACCCCACTGTAAGCCATGGTACTCCTGTTTTGGAGTCAGAGAAGGATTATTGTAGCATACACCAATCATAGCTTGTACGCTGTAGTGCTACGACACTAAGGTACCCTCCCCCATCATTATTCTGCAGTTTATAAAGGAGCACAGTAGGTCACTAGGAGAGAGAAAATAACATCAACTTCTGCTACTGGCTCCGAGTAAGCATGTGCGTGGGTGTGTGTTTGCGTGCGTGTATCCATGTGTATTTGTCATTGCCCTTGCCCGGGTGTGAAGAGATAATGCAGATGTTGACATAATAAGATGGTTCTTCCTTCCGTTCATGTCTCTTAAAGGTGAGCTAGTGCTGCCGTGTCACATACATTCAGCAGGCGGAGTGCAGGCCCTGCTCCCTGTAGGCAAAGGCTACGGATTTAGAACTCCAGGTTGTTTCTACCCTGGTGTATCTGGCAGTTTTGGTTATCTTTGCCTAACCGCCAATGAAACCACAATTTGATTACAGCTCATTGGCTGCCACAGGTTTGTGGGTTGAAGCCCATTGGTGAGTTTTTTTTTAAAGAACACCCCCCATGGCCCCCACCAACACCACCCCAGTTGCGCTAGGAAGACATTTGCATATTTCACTGCATTGTAGTTCCAAGGCTGTGCTGCTCCCAACATGTTGGGTTCCAAACAGAGAAACAGGACGGTTTAACCAAACACAGATGACATTTGTGGGTCACGCTGGCACCAGATATTGCCGCCTGCAGAGGGCTCGTGCAAAATACATCCAACCGGAAATGATTAACAAAACTGATTTTAATCATCAAGTTTTAAAGCCACCCATGGGCTCTATCGTGAAAATAATTATAAATAAAACAAAACGATTGTGTTTTTTATGGGTTTGTTTCAAGTGGAAAAGTGCCAGTGTGGAACGGCATCACGCGCGCTACGTCAGTGCACCAAAGCACCACGTCTCGCACTACGCTGCCTGGTTGCTGGGCAAGATTGAGAGTAGGCCTGCCTTCACCATGCAGGAGTGGCTTGCTGGATGGTAAATGTGTGTGACGTCTTCGCCGCACATTTATTTAAGCCCCCTGTGTATCGCGTGTCTAGACCCTACTAGCACTACTTCTGGTTGGACCATGTGACTTGCAAAGAGTTGTCAAAGCTCTACAGCACCTTCTGACCCCAGACAACTATTTGCTTTTCTGCGTTCTATTCTTTTTTTCTTTATTTTTCTGCAAATAATCAGAATGGCCCAAATGGCGGTTGGAAAACCAGCGCCAACCGCCCATGAATGAATAAAATCGACAGTTGAAGTCCTTTAGCGCCAGTTTGAGTTTCGTGTACCAGTTTTTAAGCTACATTACAGTAATGAATCACAAAGAACAAGTCACAAGACTTAATATCATATTATAATAGATAGAAAAATATAACTACCATGTATTTGAGCTACAAGAACTAAACGATTATCGATGTAATTAGATACTAAATGGCATTCTTGATATTGGCATATTGGATTGTATGTATGTTCGTCTTAATATTTGTTTGAAGAAAATAGAGTAGGATTATAACTAAATATTATTATTATAATTGTTATTATTATATTAGTATTATTCAATATAATTATATTTATATTTACAGATATGAAAAAAAGATGGTATGTAATGCTATAAAATGATATATAAATAAATTGTCCGTATTCAATGCAACTATTTGTATTCAGTGACATAATTGTTTATTGTTTATTATATTTATTCTTCCTGATTTACTCTTATAATTACTCTATCCTGTTATAAAAATTACATTGTTTAAATATCCTTCTATTGACAAAAAAGAACTACAGTTGATTCGCCAAGAAAATGGTTACAAATATTTTTGTTAACTTTTCACATTTTACATTTCCAATTAAAATAATGGCACAAATTCCTCATACATACATGTGTTATTATTATTATTATTATGTATTCAGAGTATCTGTGGATACCTATTGTTATTCTAGTTATTCTTATTATTAGTTAGAGATTTTTTTGTATTTTTTTATTATTAGTTTACTTACTTTACTTTACTACACAAGCTTTCCATGAAAAGCTTTTGAAAAAGACTAGATAATTACTGGACTAATTTGGACTAATCATAAAAACAGCCATATATTTTATTTTCCTCAGAGTCCTGCACCATAACTCAGCTCCATCGAGAGACAGAAATATTACCACAGAGCTATAAAAACTTCCGATGGAAACCTAAGCAGCCTACGCACTCAGGAAACAAATAAAACATCTTTATGAGTGGGATTTTATGATCTTAATAGCTAGAGTCCCGGTCCAATAGACTCTAAGTGCTTTCCTGGACAGTTCTGATCTTTGTGCTGGGGGTAGAACAAACATCAGGCAATGTGGCACTGTAGTGATTGGGAGCTATTTTGCATATTATAATGTTTACATCTTAACATGGGGTGTTAATTGCTTTTCTTTCTAATTGATCCATACTATACAACCATATTACTACTGGGAATATTAGGTGGTTTGTTTACTAGCACTTGTTAAAACAGCTAACTTTAAAAAGGGAAATGTATTATTTTTCATCCATATATACAACATATCTAGTTTTGAATAACTAAAAAAATAGTGCTGTGCAAAAAAAAGTAACTGTAAGTTGTAAGTTACAACAGTATAGAATATAGAAAAATCTGAAATGTTTAATAAAGTCAACGTTTGAATTGATTTAAATTTGATTTACCATTACAAATCATTTTGAAGAAAAACCACTCTAATTAAATCTACATAAAATAGCCCCCCATAACGAAAGAAACGCTAGACAAATATAAATAAATTTATATTAAAATAAAATGAACCATTGTCTTGATGCCACTGTATTCAGAGTATGCCCATGAATAACATTATCAAAACTACATACGTCTGGATTATTTAAACATAGCGTTGAGCTAAAACAACAGAGCCAGACACTTTCCTTAAAGCCAAGCGCATGTCCTTACTTCACACATAATGAATCAGTGCGGGTTCAGATCCCAAATAGTCTGTGTACGGTCAGGTATTCTGAGTAAGAGGACCTGCTCGTCACCATTTAGATTGTAAACTCTTTCCCTCTCCTTCCAGCTAGCCGGTTACTTTGAAGTTGGACTAGAACGTTGATCTGTGACCTGGGCATCTTTATTAAAAGACAATACAGTGCTGTTAGACTATTCTCCTCTCCTTTCAAAGTGCTCGTCTAGGTGTAATGCACACTCTTTTACTGCTGTTGCCCTCTCACAAAAGGTAACCTCCGACCACTAAATGATAAAGGAACAAAGGCAGAGAGAGAGCGACTGTGCTCCGAGGCAAAAACACATCCCACATCCCAATGTCATTTAAAACATCCCTTGCCAAGCAACTTGAGATAAGCAATAAAATCTATACAATTTAATCGACATAGCACTTCAGGGACACATTTTCTTTTTATTATACTAACTATCATGCTTCAAAAATACAAATAAAAAGCTAAAGCAGACTCGCACAGATTTTTTAAATGCCTTTTATTAAAATAGTCTTCAGCTTGATTCATCGGGAACGTAGTATTGTACCCAAACCGAGGCATCCCATTTGCTGGAAGGAGGACACTGCTATTGGCTGGAGGGTGACATTCTGTGCGGAGCCTGTGTGCAGGGACCTGTTACTCCAGATGCCCTCCTCTCGTCCCCTGCAATGTTTGCTGCTCCACACACGCGATCCCTCGCTTCGCTTGGGTGCACCCTCTCATCGCATTACTTCTGCTATTCTAACCCCTTCATCAATTATGCACTAGAATAACTCTGGGCCCTGGTGGAGCCAAGACATAAAGGGAGATCATCTCGGCACGGGCATCCACAGCTTCTGCCTGCGTGTTGCCACTGTGTTGCCACCACCGGTGATACGAGTGCCAAAAGCGCCACTTCACTTAGATGGCACTACACGGCCATGATACACGCATTGGTCAACGCGAGCAAACACCCGAAATTTGATTATAGTATGAACTTATAACATAACCTAATTACAGCGGGGACTGTCGAGTTACGTTATGTTCCGTTAAGAATAAGAAATATGCTTTGCCTTGTTTTCACGCGGCAATGTCCATTTGTCTAAATACTGCTGTAAAACAAGTAACTTCAAGATTAATTTCCCAATAGTAATTTGTACACCAATTGTGCGATAAAAGCGTCCAAACAGCATGCTTTTCAAAATAAGAAAAGAGTATCTATGGTTCAAGAAAAGTCCCAAGGTTCGTAACCTAGTTTTATCTCATTGATACAAAATGGAGTCCCATTTGAAAATGGCTGCCTTCGTTCACCGCTCCCCAACACAGCAAAAAGAAAATGCGGATAGAAAAAAAGTCATGAAAGTTGGGAAAGCATACAAATCCTGGCAGATTCTAATCTGCATACCCATGCATGATCGCATTCATCCAAGGAGCACAGGCCAAAAAAGTGCATGAACATATCAGATTAATGAAAGTTTTATTTTATAAATTGAGCGTTACCAATAACAAGCAGTGTATTAAGGTCGTGAAAGCTCTGACCTGGATTCCTCCTGGTTGCGTGTCAAGGACCAGGTTTCCTGTCCAAGCTCCATCGTGAGATCGCAAACAGCATGTTAATCTTTAATGGGTCCCAAACCACCGAATGTGCTCAAATCCAATCGGAAGAAACACTTTGTGTCTCTTTGGACCAGTCGGCCACGCCAAAGGTAACACAAAGTCATGCTAAGTTCAGGAAAAACAACCGTTCCTCCGACACATTCACACCATTTTATTATGTTAAGAAATAGATATTATCAATCTGCCAATTTCCAACTGGGAAGGAACTTTCATAGGAATTC
The DNA here is from genome assembly GCA_026745465.1 of Lota lota. Lineage (NCBI taxonomy): Eukaryota > Metazoa > Chordata > Actinopteri > Gadiformes > Lotidae > Lota > Lota lota. The sequence goes on along the minus strand of JACYXH010000017.1, from coordinate 1,393,199 downwards.
ATAGAAAAAGTTAAGAATAAGAAAGTTTGTAAATTAATACGTACATTGGTCATTTATAAAGCATTTCTTGTAATTCTACATTTTTTGTATTTCATGTGATTTTAATGTATTTCTGTCCCTGGTCAGTCTCACTGCTTCTGTCTTTACCATAAATCCAAAACAAATGGTACAGCATGAATGTTTAAATGTTTAAAACCTCCCAACACCAGACCACACCAATATGGCACATAGTGTAAAAGAATCCATCACCTATACCAACCCTACTTGTAAAATGATTATGCTACTATGGCAAATTCCCCCTTTATTGGATACTGTGTCTGCTGTTCCTGCGTCTTTTCCCCCGCTGAACACTCTCTCCATCTACTACTCAAGTCTGTCGTCAATTCATTCCTCCTCACATTTGAATACTTATACGTAGCATGCAGCACAAAAGCCCCCTTTACACCCGGTCTGCCCCGGAGGATACTCCACAAAATAGAAGGCGCATAAAACACCATTGTGGCTGTGGAAGGTATTTTCTAGGAGATGTTCCAACATCTGGTATGGCCCCTTGGTGTACTTTATATGTGGTGGGGCTCCATGTTGTTACGGACTGCTGACGTTCAGCCAATGGACCTGAGAAGGCTAGGCCAGAGTGCCACCTGAGATCTGCAGCTGAGCTCCTCCAGTACCAGAGAGCATGTCCGCCAGAGAACTTCACTCCCGCTCACAGGAGTGGCCGCTGCCCGGTGGGTTAGCAGGGTTAGTGGCTCTTTAGGCCCATTTAAAGGTAGTTTTCAGAAGCTTTACTGCAGTCATTAGGAGCTCAGGCTGATTAATGTGAATGGTCAGGCAAGGCCTGGCTTTCTGAGAGAAGAACAGAGAGGGGTGAAGGGTCCCACAGGAAGTGTTTTGTGTCTCTACACAAAAGGAGGGCTGACCTCTTAAGCCCCTTAGAGCCTCTTTGCTAATACCCTGGCCGGTGCCTACAAAGACACAGGGGATGCCATTTCACCACTCACATTTAAACAAAACACATAAAAAAAAAAGATTTGAGACTGAAGCGGCAGAAAAGTGAACCTCTGTGCACTCAAGTGAAACTGTGAGATTAGGTCCAAAGAGTTGGGAGTCCGCCCCCACCCTAGCACCCACTAATCCCTTGACTGTCGCGCATATCAAACGCAGGGCTCTCGGCTCATACCTCCGACGCCCTAAAGGCTGGCTTCACTACAAAGAGTACAAGGGTGCATAAACCTCACGTTTAAAGTACAATACACTAGGGAGGGATATTATATACAAACTATAATAATAAAAAACACTTTTTGTCTCATTATTCATATTGAAAATATGGCCATATGGGGATTTAAATGAGTTAAACAAAAGAACGGAAAAAAAATCAATCCACAACAGGCACACTTTTGAAGCTAACTCCAATCTGGAGCTTCTGCCAATCAAAAGGGGGGATTCCCTGGGGCTGGGGCATATTAATTTGAATGCAGACAAAGCAATGGGACACCTTTGCCCTACATGAAGGGTCGTATAGCAGGCCAACTTCTCCACAGGGGGGACTCTTCTCTCACAGAGAGAGAGAGTAGATAAAACAGCCCTAACCAACTCAAGAGCTCAGGCGTTTAAGGTACACGGGTCACCTTCAAACGTAATTTGAGGCCCACGCCTGGATGTTTTTTCATGAAAGATATTCGATTACATCTAATAAACATCGTGTGCCGTGCCTGTTGCGTTAAAGGTGTGCAGCACTGCATTGCCCGTTTGCTTACCCTGTAATTAGATGGATGTTTTCTGTACCGTAAAACAATTCTTCTCTCTTTTTGACAGCTTCTAACCCTTTACTACCTGCCAATTTACAGCAGGCAACAAATTATAGACCCTGCTGCAATTTCCTCCTAATAGTACCACACCGTCTGGAGTTGTCCCTGCTTGTGAAGGTATTAATTTTGTGGGCCGTTGAAACACATTTTTCTGGTAATCAAGCTACTCGGGGGTGGGTGTAACCTTTCTCTTGTAAGAGGAGGCAAGGGAATCCCCCCCTAACAGACAGGTCTCTGACCTAACACCCCGGCTCATAACCATCTCGCCCTCGAGACTCTGCTTCCGGAAGCTTCCAGCACCCCCTGCGATGCGTCACTCCTCTGCTACATGCCCCTTATGCTGCACTTCCTTCAAACAGATACATGCTCCTAAGGAGGCCACGCAGTGTTGCACAGTGGGCGGATATTGAATTTATATGAATATATTACAGCATTACTACATCCACAAAGGACCTATTTAATGGGGGGAAAAGCTGTAACGAAGCTGGCTTTCTTCGTTATGCACTATATCTTTTCCAATGCATACAGTACACTTAAAGCTGTGGCAGGCAATTTATTTAAGAAGCATTTTTTGTGTCATATTTGTTGAAATTATCTTTACATCCCGACTACAATCAATAAATCAAATGTTCTGACAAGAAAAGGAAAATAATCGGGTATATGTGGCTGAGGTCTGCAATAAGCCTGTCCAATCATTTCAATAAGACCTGCGCGCACTCTGCCTGGCACGCATTGCGCATGACCAGAGTTTTCCACAAGGCTAGGCAGACCTATTGCTAAAGCTAGCGAGCTAGTCACGTATTTTGGGGGAGTTGCTTTGGAGGGATGCCAGAAGGGAGGGGTGGGATAATTTTGGTTGAAAACTTTCAAAATCTAGCTTACTCTGGCTGGTTTCTCCAAATTGCCTACAATAGCTTTAACTTGGATAATATATTTGTCAGTCAAGCCCCAACAAGAAAAATAACGGGTAAATTACATCTCTAGCAGTAATGCACTTGTGGGAGAGATACTGTGGGTATACATTACTTTAATACACAATAACGATGGGGATAGTACACAATACAAAGAGGAGAGTAGATTAAAAAAAAAAGACTAACAGGGATGATAATGCCAAATCGCAAGTCATACCATTGTTGCATCATCTATCAACATGATCGCAATATGATATTTAATCTATATTGTCCGGCCCTAGAGCCACATCCAACACTCTCCTGTACAGCCTCTTTGGTTAGGCTCTAATCTCGGATCCATCAGTCCTACTATGTTATAGCAGAACTTCCAAATCAAAAACCGATGGGGCGGAGCTACGCCTTGTTTCCTGTTTCGTTACAGAGATATTTGACCAAAGAAACACTGATCCGTGCAAGTAAACAAAGCTTTCAGAAGGGGATTTCTAATAATTCTACAGTGGCCAGTCTGCACAGTGTTCATTTAAAACCTTTAAAGACAGTTGTTTACTGTTTACTAGTGCTGAGCGAGTTTGTGTTCACTGTTAATATCCAATTACGTGCTTACAGATCCCTGCTTCCAGCAAATGGCCGATACAAATATGAAGCCAACAGAAAGAGAAACGCCCGTTCACCCAGATTCCTGCTCCTGAGATCCAGTCAATATTTGGATATGGCCACTTTTTGTGTCCATTTTCTTTTTTAATCCAAGCGGAACCAAGCAGCAGGGAGCCGGGGAACAGCCAGAGAGGGAAAACGAGGGTAAACACTGGGAACAATGCACACGGAGCCCCACACAATGCCACTGGGAAACTATAACAACACCAGTCCAGCGGCGAGTGAAAAACTCTGTGTTGTTCCTTAAGTGGAGGTTAAAAAGCAAGAAGCGCAAGGAAAGCAAACAACGGAGGTTATTGGAGTCGGGCACTCGGGAGACGAATCATGCGCGGGTGTGAAGGAGGACGAGGGTTATGAGGTCCACAGAAGCAACAGAAAAAAAACCTCTCCCGTTTATTAATTGGTGGAAACAGCAACGGATGTTAAACGGCCGCTATCTAAAAGACTGATCAGTGAGATATAGTGAAAGGGCCGGCTACTGTTACCTAACTGGGATGCTTTCCCAGTGCATTCGAAATCTCTGATTGTGTTAGGGGAGAACTATGTTGCATCTGTTGTGGGAAGCTTAAGATGTGCATTATCAGTGCTTAGAGAATCTCCCCTGGGGTGACACCACTCCTGCAGGATTCTGGAATCTGTCCCCCTCCAGCTGTCACTTCGTTAGTCCCACCCAATGAGGTTGTCTGATGACGAGGGGTATCGGTTTCCATGGCGTCGGAGACACAAACAGCTTGGGAGATTAGGAACGGAACTCGGTCCTGATTCTCTGTTGATCCCACCTATCAGCAACAAATAAACACCTTGGGCCATGGCGATGGCTGCGTGCGGACCATATGGGCCCTTGTTGGGTTTTAATGAAGCTGCTAAATAGAGGGTGAGCAGGGAATTCACTAATAGCTTCTTGTTAGTGCCGCGGTAACTACACCACATGCAGGCTTTATTCTATCATTTTGTTCATGATACAGATAGTGATAATGAGAATTAACGTACGGGACTAATTCCGCTCACATGCATTCTGCAGCTGTTCCATCACCGAGCTCTTTCAATACTATTTTTGTCTGATTTCAGCCCACTCTCTAATTTCCCATTTGTTGCGACCAAATTCCGAATGGTTGCGGCTAATGTGAAATTGAGACCTGCTTTAAATGAAATACAAACGGTGGCCATTACCCTTGATGCAATTAAATGCAAAAGAAAAATGACATTTGGTCTACCCCCGTAGACAGAACCGTGTACTCAATATTTCCAGCGGGGTTCTTATTTCATTTGAATTAAATCTACAGCAATGGGGCACCTATAACACAGGATGTGGCTAAATATTCCATATTTTTTTAATATAATCTATTCAGCTGCTTAAACTACATTAAGACACCACATGCAACCTCGAAGCAAGACCCTTTCTCTGTTCGATTTTTTTACGTTTATTTTTAACGTTTGGTTGTCTTTGTGGCATTTATTTTAAGATGGGTGAGAATGAAACTCAAACACGTGCGTAACGCACATGCAGTTTCAAATTCCTCACGACTCACTTCCCATTTCAATTCTGGAGCCCCCGTAGTGGATGTCGTGAATGGCTGAGTATGGACCACTGCTCTGGGGGCCATTTTCTCTATTTTGGTCAAATATGCCACGGAGGAAAAAGAAAAGAAAAGAAAAGAAAAGAAGAAGAAGAAGAAGAAGAAGAAGAAGAAGAAGAAGAAGAAGAAGAAGAAGAAGAAGAAGAAGAAGAAGAAGAAGAGAGGGAAGAGATGCTCATCTGGAAGTTTGAAGTACACCACAGCGGGTCTCTGGGCTTTTCAATGCCGAGCATGGTTACATTAACCAGCAGGGAAGCGGCATGCGAGGTCTAGGGTAGAATACTGTTGGGGTTCTAAAGAGGGTCAGAGAGGCCCGTGTGTTTGGCCCGGCACTCAGTTACATTACACAGCTCCGGGTCGGGGCGTAGATTAACCACCGTGAATGAGAAAAGAAGACAGTCATTTAGAGTTACTCATTTATTTCGCCGGGAGCTCCATTCTAGTGAAACAAAGCCCACGCGGGGTGCCTTGCTGGGCCATCGCCCCCCCCCCCCCCACCACCCCCCACCCCCCACCCACCCCACCCCACACACACACACTCCACCCGCGGTACTGCCCCGCTGTTGACCCAGAGCGGAGCTCCCTCTGTGCGGCTCGCCCATACTTAACCCGGGGCCCGTCCGCTTCCCACATAGCGTCTGACCCCAGCATGTGTGTGTCTCACACAGCACCGCGCACCGCACGGAGCCTTCCTCTGTCGCCGGTGAAATACCAAGTGTACCCCTCATTGTGTGGCTCAGCGTGGGCCAAGCCATGATTGGGGAGGGCAGCATAGCCCTTGGGGCTGAGGGGCCCTGGAGCTAAACTTGGGGAACTTAAATGGCCCTAAAAAAGAAAAAGGCATACTAACGAAGAGGAAGGAGACTGTTATTATTCAAAGACGTTATCAACTGTTACGGCATCTGAGTTACCTGGCTTCCTTTGATGCCTAAGTGTGATTTGCATTTGTAGGTTATTTGCGTTCCTGTCTTTTTATATTATTTATATATTGATTCACAGTTGACGCACACTACCCGTAAAAAGCATGCAACAGTGCGGTGTGTGTGTGTGACTGTATGTTTGTGTGCTGAAAATGTGTATTTCAAAAAACGCCTAGCAAACCTGTTTTCTTATCCATGTGTAAATATAACCTTCATTATGTTATTGACTCATGCTGGAAACCATCGGCTCTACAACCAACCCAAGACCCCAGGATCCGCTAAAGAACCAATCATCATCCACCCAGCCTAGTGCGTTGTCCCAGGAACAATAATGCGTTAGATAGCTATTTGGTGACGGACTAATAAATGAAAATGATAAGACTATGGAGCAGTGAAAGCGGCACGTCCCTATGTGACACGCAAGGTTCTCTGTACTTTCTCAATGGACATACTATGTAGGCGTAAGGCTCCTTAACAAACTCTCTCAAAGGAAGAAATGTACAAGAGGGGTTTTAAAAGAGTCATTACACATTTCTGAGTCACGGGTAAAGGTGATCCAACAAGAAAGGCTTATGAGAATAAAAACGCTTTCTAGTTTCACCGATGTGGAATACAACCGTTTTTTTGTCTACTCACTGGTTTCGGATTTTTATAAAGTGGGGGTAACCCCAGGCTAAAAAAGTGGCTCAAAACATACATTTACTATTTAACATATAGTGAACATATATGGAGATTGCACATTTAAAAATGTTCATTGGGCTTGTGCATATTACGTTTACCAAACCTGTTGTATTAAATACTAAATGGGCCTATTTGTGCTAGAATTACACGTTTGTCTTTTAGTAAATGTAAATATACTGTACATAATAATGTAGAATAATGGCACATATGTTGACTTATGACCTGTGACGGGTTAGTTAGGCGAGTCGGAGTCTGGCGTCTCGGCAGATTGAGCGGTACTTTGTTGGATACGAGGACGCCAAAAGACGAAGTTCAATTCTGCGGGCTGTCCCCTTGCTGCGGGCATTGAGACGTACCTGGGGTTGGTGCGGTTCCAGAAGACAGCATATCGATCGGTCACCACCTTCGACGCCGGGTCCTGGCCATGCACGCACATCCGAATGAAGAGGAACAGGAGGAGAAACATCTCCACCTGCGGCATTGCTCTCAGCCTCGGAGGAGCTTTAAAGTCCTTCTCGGTGTGGCTTTTGATGTGGTAAAAGTTGTGACGCACGAGGAAGGTTTGTCACCTGTAAAAGTCGCCGCGCAGCGTTAGCGTTCAGTCCATTGCATGCGGCATACAGCCAACTTTGCACTGATCGTCTGCTGAGAGCGGTGGGCTTTGCGAGGTCCTTCGCGTGATTTCTGCCTCGGCGCTCGAATCTATCCGCGTAGAAAAAATGGACGCATACCTTGAAATCGCTGATATGAAAAAATAGGCATTAGTAAGGGTAGTATCTTGAAGATGTGTTTTCTTGTAAAAAAAATAAAATAAAAGAAGAAAAAAATACTAACTATAATTTGCTATTAAGGCAGCGCAATCTGCGAGAACACCCGCCAGGAACAATCTTATTCCAGTCTGTCCAACTGTGCGTTACGACAGTTTCTGAAACTCGGGAGCAAATGGCCCAAAAGAAGCGACAACCTGTGTCACTTCCAACAACAACAAAAAAAGAATGTCTTGCAGCGGAGAGTAAGAAAAAACCAACCGTACCCCCCCCAGCAACCACCTCGCTGACTCCGTGTGGCGGTCGTCGCGGCACTCTTTAAAAAAAAAGAAGAAACTCTCGCAGTTGTGTCGCGGAATCGTCGGAAGCCTACGGCGGACTGAGCGGCGGCGCTAGAGGGAACCCGCAGCTGTCCGCGCGTTTCCGTGGAGGAAAGCGTCTTCAGTCTGCGAAGAAATAATATTCTGTTCTCGTCGCCCGCTAACGTAGACTTGTTCGTCACCTGACAGACAGTCCAAGACGATCGACAGTAAGGGGCGGGCAAGTGGGGGATGGGGTGGGGGGCAAAGTGGTGTATCAGTCAAGAAGAAACGTACCAAGTCAGCGCTCTTGCTCCCGCGGCCATGCTTCCCCGGACCCCCCTCTCCTATTGTGCCGGCGCGGGTACAGTTTCATGCTCGCGCACACTCTTCATTGGTTTGAATTTGAATGACGGGCGTTTCGCTTACAAAAACAACACCCCTCCTCTTTTGTGGGGGGGGGGGGGGGGGAGGCTATAAATTCGTCCCTGAGCAACATATAATTCAATTCACAAGGCGCATACGTCGGAGGTACGCTAGCAACACTAGGAAAGGCAGTTTGGACATTTTATACTTCTTTATACTGCAATGAAAAACGAACCAGCAACAGCCTACACACAAACCCAACGCTTAACGTGCTTAGACGAAAACGAAGAGGGTTGCCCACACATCTGATGCCACTAACGACTGTCACCATACGCGCAGGCTAATATAAAGCAGTCCTATATATGAATGACTAAGTTTTAAAACCTGCTCTTTTATGTTGAGGCAACAGGTCAGTGTCTGAATGTCTGACTGTCTTTCCTGCCTTATACACGCCGTGACCTGATTGCTACAGTTATGGTATATTTGATTGGTTATCGAATATGGATCCGCGGTGTACATCGTGTTCGAGGTCTAACTCCCTAACTCAACGCGCCACACAGCGGTGGGAAAGGGAACTTATCCTTTAACAGCCGATATGCTTTGGATTAATTCAATATTTGCTCATTGGTCACTGCGAAGAAAACGCACTGAAGAGGAATAAATCCCCTCATACTGATAAATTACCAACACCACAGCAAAGGTTATACTTGGAACTTAACCGTGTGTAAACATAACCAGCGGCATTTAGGAATATCCTCCATGATTGAAGTAGTGCAGAGGCGGTGACGGCGGCTCGGTCTGCTGGTTGAACTAATCCCCGTCATAACAACAGGACCGCTGGGGAACGTCAGCGCGGGACCACGAGCATTTTGCACGCACTAACAAGACACTAAACTCACGAGCAGCTCTTCCGTTCACCCTCTCCTTGTGTCTGCTGGAGGCCACTTTAAACAATTTGACTCAACCTGACTGTATAAAATAACATTGGGCCATATATATAGCTATGTCAATATTACAACGAGACCTGTCCAAGATAACAAGATGTCGAAAAGTAAAAACATCAATGGGTTACTTAAAAACAAAAGTGTGCAGAAGGACTTTCTTAGATTTTTCTGTAGATATCTTATTCACCATTTAGGCCTAATGCACAGTGCCATGTGACAGGCAGAATACATAGGCTCCATGGGCTCTGTTTGTGTGTGTGTGTGTGTGTGTGTGTGTGTGTGTGTGTGTGTGTGTGTGTGTGTGTGTGTGTGTGTGTGTGTGTCTGTCTCTATGGGGCTGAGTAAGAGTAAATGTATGAATGTAGATTTGGTTTGTGCATGTGTGTGTGTGTTTCACATCACGTGTGTGAGCGCATGTGGCAAAGTGGTGGTCGGCCTCACCCACAACACTAATCCATGGGCTGAATGCATGATCTCATGCTGGGCCTCTGCTTCAAGCATGACACACGTCTACCTCAATGCTACGTCGAGACAATGCAGGCATTATCAATAAGGCTGAGTCAGGTCACCTCGTTGTGTGAGTGCCCTAGCACAATAACACAGCCACGCATTGTAAAGGTGATTGCACACATCCTCACCAAACACAGTTACCCAACTTTAGAATGTTGGCCCAAGTTGGTCAACACCGATTGGCCATGTTTGGCACACTGGTCCTGATGTTGGTGTTTGCTGGGTGTTTGTGAGGCAGTTGATGGGTCTCTTTCTCATGGCCTGATGGATGAGGTCCGAGTCACGCGTAGTGAGGTCGCTATGTCACTGCAGCCTGCACGTGAAGCCTGGAAGTGTACTCATTCACCCACATTCCCACAAACACATGTATACATGCACACACACATCCACACACACACACACACACACACACACACACACACACACACAATCAGTACACAAGTATAGATTTGGTCCACTACGCTTATAGAGCAATGTATTGCATATACAATCAAAAAGTAGGAATATATTATGGAGTAAGTACTTATAGATTCCATCCCTGGTTCTTCTGTGGTTTAAAATAGTGTCACACAATGCACTGCTGTCAATAAAGTGGCAGCCTGCGTTTATGTTGTCACATTGGACATTAATTCCCTGGGGTTTGGATTTTATCACTAGAGGCTAAATAGACATTCTAGTGTTATTTCTCTTTTCTTTTTTTGTACAAATATTCACCGAAGTGGATAGGGGATAGAAATGTATTGAGTTGCGACTCCGTAAATCTCATCTGAAGCTTTTAGAAGAATACGATTATATATTGTAACAATTGGATTGCACATATGCCTTCTTGGTTAAAGATCACCCAGCTTTCACTACTTCCTCATCTCCCACTTCATGTAGTATCTCACGTAAATAATGTATTCCTGAATTAATGTCTGCAATTAAATGTACCTTAAACCTGCACAATGTCACTTTAGTTTTTTTTCCCAGATTATTAAAAAAATAATGAGTGTTTAAGGAGCAAAAGCCATCCAGCCTGTACACATTGTATTTCTTCATTAATTGATTACTTGCCACAACATAATGACACAGCATACCAAATATGTCAATCAAGAGATTGGAGTGCTATGGTTCTGTTAAAAAATGTCCACATTCAGTCAAGATGACATGTCCTCTAATGCCTTAGATCTAAATCATTAATGCATGTATAACTGTATGGGCAAAATGTACCCATCTCTCTCTCTCTCTCTCTCTCTCTCTCTCTCTCTCTCTCTCTCTCTCTCTCTCTCTCTCTCTCACACACACAGACTCATACAGACACAAACAAAAATACACTCACATACAGTCACACACACACACACACACACACACACACACACACACACACACACACACACACACACACACACACACACACACCCAATGCCTCACTCCCCCACCCACACCAACCCCTCATAAAAAAGTAAATGTTTATATCTGTCCCCCAGGGGCCAGAGCCTGAGAGTCCCCCATGTTGCCTTCTGCAGCGCCATGCAGACGGCAGCACAATGTTCAGCTGTACTCGCTGAGGCGGGGGACAACAGGTCCGTGTAAAAGTAGAAGCTGTGCCACCAAAGGTACACTTCACCGTGTGGCGAAGAGAGAGGCTGGTTTGAAGCAGAGGCCGGGGAAGTGAGGAGGTTTCAGACACGGGGGAGAGATCTTGGGAGGTCTGGGTTATTTTCGGTCCAGTGGGTACTTGTAGAGCTGTATGTGGCACCTGGTTGACCTCTTTTGTACACACATGGCCACTGTGAATACAAATACACAAGGTGGTGCATGCATGCACGAGCGCGGTTATGCACACACACACACACACACACACACACACACACACACACACACACACACACACACACGCATGCAGACACATACCAATGCAGACACACGCAGACACACACATATACACAGTCGGAAACACACATGGAAACGCACACACACACACACATGGAAACGCACACACACACACACATGCACCTGCGTACACACACACACACACATACACCCACGGACACACATACACACACACGCGGACACACATGCACACACACCCTCACACACTAAAAGTTAAATAAATATGAAGACACATGGAATTAGCACACACAGACACACACACACACACACACACACACACACTCACACACACTCACACACACACACATCCATGTTTATCTGTGGAAGACAAAGTCAGTGCCTGGCTGTTTTCATAGGCAATGTTCCTGAGAGCATTAGTGAGTAAAGCGTGTGACCCATACAGACCGCCCTGCTTAGAGTCAACGCAGAAAAAAACAAAAAAGGACAAGGGTTGCTGACATTGGAATTTCAGTTATTTTTCATGTGTGTAGGGGGAAGGGGGGGGGGGGGGGGGGGTTGCACTTGATTTGATTCTTTTTCAGATATTGAGGAAGGCGAAGAGAAAGAGTCATCATTTTTTGACAGCCTTCGTCAGGAGTAGGGCAGAGGGGGTCCCAGCTGTGGTGGCTGTCCAGCGGACCCCAGACCTGTCAGCATGATGCTGGCTAGTCTAAGCCAACTCAGCCCCCCACCGGGAGCCATGATGTCACACAGCTCCGGGCCAATCGTAATTACACTCATTGATTGCCCTTATTGCTCTTTCAATCAGATCACTCTCTCCCATTTTCAGGGAACAGTTTCAGCAGCCTGAGATTAGCCTGTTTGTGAGAGCCCAGCAGTCAGGAATAGTTTGGGGATGGGAACACAGAAGGGATGGTTACATGACCAGGGCTACATCTGATCATGGTCAGTCAGAGGCCTTTCTGGAACACTCCTCAAGAAGATGGGACGCACTACATGTAAAACCAGGGCCGAAGGGGGACATAAAGAACTGACCCTTTGAATTAGTTCTCCCCACTTAACCTAATTAATTATACACCCAATACTTACGTATCTTTTATAACCTTTTCAAATGAACACGTCCGCAAATGAGCGTTTTATTCATTGGTCTTTGATTCGAGGGGTTTCGGAGTTGAAGTGGCCACTTGCTCGTAACAGGACATTGGGGAGCTGTGAATTGGTCAAACGAGATCCACTTTGAGTGGTGTCAAATTTATTGTTTGAAGGACACATAAATTCAGTGGCTGCCTGTGTGGTGGTGGATCTGAATGGCGAGGGGTCGATGGCTGATCAGCTGGGAGGCTGGACCCAGACTGGTGGTAGTGGGTGTGTTGGTGGGTAGGTTAAGGGGGAACATGAGGGTTAGTGCTGGTGGTGGATGGGTGGTTGTGGTGGTGTTGGGTTGTGTACGGGGGTACATATCACTGGAATAGGGGGGTGTTTGGGGTGAGGATGAAGGGGGAATACGTGGTGAAAAGCTCCAACGTCTGCCTCCACTTCCGACAGATATCTGATATTCTCGTGGGAAGGCCCTGTTTGAGACTGAACAGACAGTTTTCTAGAAAGTCCAGGGACCTAAGGTGGCCTTTAGAACGCTTGGGAGACTGATGCCGTGTGCTTCGGTTTCAGTTTCAGTCTTTGGAAATTCCCCCAACTCAAAATGGAGACATCTAATGGGAAACGCGGTTCATGAGTAGTGTATTAAAACTAACATAAAAAATAACATAAATAAACTGTTCCGTTGAATTTCGTTTTTATAAGCTGATATGATACTTTTCATGAAAAGAAAATTAGATTTGAGGTTAACATTATTGTGCTGAATCTCATGGTGGAGGTAAACTGATATTTCATTTAGAAATATGTCTTGCCGCAGTAAGGGAGACATGAAAAAAAAGTAAATGTTTTGCTTATAAAATATTTGCCAACGATGTGATACGGAGAGCCATGCACAGTCTTGTCCCAATATTTGCTTGGTGCCTTGTTCCTTTAACAATTCACATCACCGGCTAGCATACCAGCTCTAGAGGAGGTATGCTAGCCGGTGATGTGGTAGTGATGTAGAAACAAAGTGGGGCAACAGCTAGCAGAGCAACAGTACATCTTTGCTTTGATATATGTTGTCCCACTTTCTTTCTAATGGAATACATCACCCCAAAAGTTCATTTGAAGTCAGTTTTACCCCGATTAATAATGAATTCAACAAACTGGGAAACTACTCAGGTTCATATTGTAGAAAAAAGCTCTATAAAGATGTGTGCATCAACTTATCATTAAATATATTCTACGAATAATGAAGTCTGAGATTTCAATATCAAGGTTTTAAAAACAGATGCCTTTACGATACGATTTATAAGATTGAAATAATAAATGTTATTCCTTATAAAAAATAATAAATAACATGTATTACTTTAATAATAAAAGTTGTTTATATAGCACCTTTCATTGTTGGAAACAATGTCAATGTGCATTAAAACATTAAAACAGATTAAAAAAAAGTTTGACTGTTGCTTGATAATTATTAAATGACTTTTCTAATTACCAGCGTTATTTGAGATTAGTTTAAGTGGTATGCAGAAGTGTTATATTTGTGAGATTTCTACCCCGATAGTGTACAGAACAATAAACCGTACTATGATGTGTTTTGTATAAAAAAATCCAGTCAAATATTGAGAAAAAGCTCTGCCGATACTACTTAAACATTCTACTGAACAAAAGTGTTAATTAGCTGTACTTTCATGCACCTAATTAACACATTACATCAGTCATCTAACATGCAGACTGCAAAAATTATTAGTTTAGATTATTTTTTATTAAATGAGTACATAGCATCTATCTGTGTGGTGAATGTTTTAATTATCTGGTAAGAACAAAATATGATGGATTATTTATATATATATATATATATATATTATTCTTGTTTAGAAAAGAATGAATCAGGGAAAACGTTCCCAAGTGAAGTGTCAACTGGTATACTCTTAAAAGATGGAATATAGATAGAATTCCCAAAGATGTAAATTAAATGCTGTTTCAAACATGAATCTCGACCATGTTTCAGGTCATATTTATGGGTGAGTCTGTTATCTTCATTGTTTATATCTATTTTAAATGTTCCGGGGCCACATTTCCCTAGTGTGTAGCACCAGGTCTTTAACCTAGATTTACCTCTCATGGGTGATGTATTTGTTGAGATGATCTCTGTTCAATTCCTCAACGCATTTTGTGGCGAGTCATCAGACAGGGTTACAGGGTCAACGTGAGACTGCTTAACACAAACACAGGAGCCATCTCCCAAAAAGCCTCCATATATCAGGGTTGTCAGGTGAAGTCCAGTGATGTTCAAATTAGTTCAGTTGAGGTATTTCTGTTCAAATGTGCATTTGAGGATTACCTCCACGGGTTAATAAGAATTTACAATCATTACACGTCAAAGAATTAACACACACACACACACACACACTCATTAAATGTTGTAACACTGATGTAAGATAGATTCTTTCCTGGTTTGTGTTACTGTAGTGAGTACAGGCTGGAGGTTTTTCACAGCAAGGGTTGATGGGGCTTGGCAGTGATAACTCCTGCTCCGCTCATGGCATCAAGGAGTCTGGCTATCATAACAGCCAGGAAACAAAGCATCTGGTAATGGGGCTGCACACTAACTTACACAACACACTCTCTCTTCTTGTAAATTTATCAACGTTTATCTCTGCAAAGTGTGCATGGGTTTGTGTGTATGTGTGTATGTGTGTGTGTAGGCATCTGTCTCTCTCTGTTGATTGTGTGTATGCTTGTGTGCGTGTGTGTGTTTGTGCATGTGCATGTGTGCATGTGTGCATGTGTGTGTGGTTGTGTATGTGTGTAAGATTGAGAAAGAGTGGGTGTTGGTGAGAAAGTGAAAAATGGTGATGTTGCACGCATAATGGATGTTGTATGTATGACGCGTGAACATCCTGCCACCCCCCCACACAGAAGCAAACACACACACACACACACACACAGACACACTCACACACACACATACACAACAACTTACCACCAATTGTATGGTTTAATGTACACTAACTAGATGCATATATATATATATATATATATATATATATATATGTATATATATTATCGTGTTTATATGTATACACACACACACGCGCGCGCACACACACACACACACACACACACATGCACTATATAGATCTATACAACACATACATTGTATTTGCCTGTAAGAAAGTCTTAGTTCCAGACTTCTGGACCGTCTGCTCATTTCATAATGCTCAGTATACTGTGTTTGCTTCTTTTCCTTCGTACCACAATAGGAAAAAAAACATCATATTAGTGAGAAAGTGAAAAATACACCTGACTTAATGAATGTGAATTTGTGAGTTTGTGGTAACTGATAAAAGTGGCCTCACAAAGAGATACACACGCACGCACACACACACAAACACACAAACACACACATTTTTAATGGGCTTGTGAGTCATACACTTTTTGCAATATTCCACTGAGATAAATCTTTTTTTTTTGTTGTGGGGGCACAGCAATTCAATCCATGCTATCAGGCTTGCACTTCCACAATACAACACCTTGACCTTACCCCCCTCCTCTCATGACAGAGAGAGAGGTGGCAGAAGTAATTCTGTTTAACGCAGGAAAACAACACACTGGAGCCAATCACAATAACAAATGACAAATAGCAAATAACGAGGGAATGGACTGCACATGAATGTTAGTCGCTTCATAACAACGTGTAAAGGGAGTTAGCCCTTAGAGTTATTCCATCCACTGCCAGTGAGCGTGTTTCAAATAACAGGCTCTCTTTTGGTGTCATGTCTGGTGAACAAAAGCCTAAAATATTGGAATACAGGAACTGTAGGCTTTTTCTACTTCAGTTTGTCCTTGAGGGCACATGAAAGTGCTGTAATGGTATCTCCCATCAAATG
>JACYXH010000017.1:1329453-1371953 GCA_026745465.1 Lota lota | reverse complement strand
AGAGGTCACAATCAATTAGAGGGGTTACTTCCTCTTTGGTCAACAGTCAAATTATCCTTTTTGCTTAGGAAGGTTCCTTGCTGAGTGAAATCACCCGGAAGTATCTAAGTGGCAGCCATGATAAGAGCTGTTTGAATTCTCTTAATGCTAAGGAAAGGTGCTTTAAAGCTTCCTTCCTTATCTCCTTTAGCATAGGGCATACTACACATCCTTTACAAAAGGAAAGGAGATAATGCTATCCAATAATTCCTTGAGGTAGGAACATTTAAAGTGACACACAATTCGGCCGTTCACGGAACAAACTATCAACATGACCGACAATTATTTTCATATAATCACACTAATTTGGATCTGTGAGTGTGAGCAACCGTTCTCAATGTGACAACTTGCTTCCCTTTTGTGACTGTGATACAGTGGCCTCTATACAATTGAATCTCAATTCCAACCTTGGTAATGAAGTGATATTTTTCACCAGGTTGCCCACATTTATGCAGCCTGCATAAAACAACATGGTAATTACGCATGGGGCAAAGTATCGAATATGCGCTTTTAGTAGTCCCTCTTCGGAGCATTGTCATTTCACCATGGCAGACCCCCGTCCATAACATCCACCGTCGCATAATGACGTACCCTCCTGTAGGTGCAGTTGGATTCTCTTGGCACCGCGGTTGTCTTTTCCTAAGTCCGTTACTAATTCTCCTTCACATCTTTTCTTGACCTCATGATGTTTTCCATCGAGGTCAAGGAAAAGAGGTTAGGAAATGACCTAGGATATAATTTGGACTGTAGCGCATGTCAGTCCAGTAACAGCCAGCAGGCCATCTTACATCGTGTCACAGCATCAAAACAAACAAGGTGCAGGAGTGTCACGCCAAATCACAGAAGATATTAAAACACGCAATAAAACACACAACTAATGCTATAATGTAAACCACAGATTAAGGATTAAAGATAATAAATACAACTAAAAACAACAAAAAAATCGTTATAATGTCCATTTCTTGACATATACATAAAGACATACAACCCATTTGGTTTTATAATGAGTCTAGGTCAGATGCAGCAAACCAGATATATATGTATCCTCAATTAAGGGTGTCAGGCTCAAATGATTAAAGGTACGAGATCACTTGTCAAATGTCATGGTACAATCACTGCTTTTTTTTTTAATTCCCTCATACACACACACACACACGTTTGTCTTGGTGGATTTGAGGACTCCACATTCCCGGGCAGAGCATTCTCTGACTGGTTGGACAGAGGTGCTCATTAGTGAGGACATACCGGGTAATAGCTCTTAATTTCACATGAGCGAGGCGACCTTACGCACCTCAGGGATCAAAGGTCATAACATGCCTCTCATTAGCTCCCAGAGTGCACATTGCCTACTTTTGGTTCGGTTTTGTTACGGCAGTGGTTTGAGACCCCAATGTCTCAAGTGTCTCGGCCCATCTCAAAATGTCCTTCACGCTCTCAGACTCTCCAGAGTTTATCCAACCCTAACACTCAACTCTGTTTAGTGTCGCGGCCGGTTCACAGATTCATAGATGGGGGGGGGGGGGGGGAGGGGGGTTGTATATAGGGTGTGTGTGTGTGTGTGTGTGAGGGGGGTTATAGGGTGTGGGGGGGGGGGGGGGGTAGGGTGGGGTGGGGAGGCGTGACCCCACGCCCTGGAGCTTTAGTAGTAGCTAACGCATCGCTAACCCCTTTAGCTCAGGACAGAGCCACTTCTCTCAAGGGAAAGGATGTAACCCTTTAACCCAGAAGTGAGCATTTTCTCACAAAAGGCTGATTGGGCCACAGTTTCAGTGACATCATGTTCTGAGAGGCGCTGGTGTGTCAGCTACATACTAGCACCCCCCAGTCATTGTATTGCAAAACTGTCGGAACGAAAGCTGTCTGAAATGTCACGAGTGCATCTTTGATGGTTGCTGTTGGTCTGTTCGATGTGAAGTGGTTATTGCACTTTGGCTAGTGCTGACAGGATGATATGGTTGTTTTAGAACCACATTACAGTCAGTTGGGGGAGCAAAGTTTTGAATTAAACTTTTTGGAAGCAAAAAGGATAAAGAAAAGAGAACATTCTGACTCTATTCTTGTTCTCAAATACAAAACACATACAAAAATGGACAACGGTAATACGTAGCACTAATGAAGCTATGGAAAGAGGTCTACTCAACAGAGGAAAAGTGAAGAAATAACGGAGAGAGACAGAGAGAGAGAGAGAGAAAGAGAGAAAGAGAGAGAGAGAGAGAGAGAGAGAGAGAGAGAGAGAGAGAGAGAGAGAGAGAGGAGAGAGAGAGGAGAGAGAGAGAACCACACACACACACACACACACATTAACAGCCCCTTGTATGCGCATCCACAAATACAATCAGAATCACACTGGCTCCATCAGTGGCCATTAAAAGTCAGTCAATACAGCAAACATATTGACTGGCCCTGGCAAGGACAATTGACAAGACAAAGTGTGTTATGCACACAATGTCACACACACACACACAAACACACACGGACAGGCACACACACACAAACACACACACACAAGCATTCACACACATGGACGGGCGCACAGACACATGCACGTACATACACATACACACACCGACACACACACACACACACACATAAACACACACACACCCACACGCACGCAGCTCATGCAACTCCGAATCGCAGGAGCATGACCCCCAGCGAACAGAGAGGGAGAGAGCTGGGGTTCGGGCGGATGTGCGTCTCCGTTGGTGGTGGGCAGAGAGGGACAACAACACGACAACACACTGTTCAGACCCTGATGGAGGACATGCTTGTGCATACACAGTGGCGATATTAGCCGCGGAGTCGCACGGCGCCTGGGCACAGCGGGAAAAACAACACTAATGGTTTTTGCAAATTCAAAATAGCGGAATCATTAACTATTGCGACAAACACTGTTTGTTCTGGTTTTAATGCGGCCGCACCACCGGAGTGTGCCGTTTGTTATCAGGTCGTGTTTCGCCTCAAACTGTTTGGAGGACGGGAGGAAGATGGATCGATTGAGATGGATGATAATTCATGAGGTGGTTTTGGCAGTTAAACACTGGTGGTTTTGGCGGTTTTACTGCAGCAATACGAATGATTAAAGTATTAGGCCTACAGATGCGGAAAACAAAAACCAAAAAAAAAAAACTAAATGATCTTAATTGCAGTGTAGAAAGTTTTTACACTGAAAGCCATAAGGAAAAAGTGGAAAATGTCTAACGGCAAACTTTCACTTCCGTAACATTTAACAAGGAAGGCGGAAGATCTGGGTGACGCTACATGGTAAAAAACTGTCAAAGGAAATTCATCTTTTCCGGTCTTTCCATATGTCATCACTTCACTTTATACCATTACACAATTTATAACATAATTTCCAACCTGATTAAATAATATCAACAAAACCCAGGCTTCGTGTGAAAAGTGTGAAAAAGTGTGTACAATTCAACATATGCTTCCATTTACTGGAGTTAAACAGCCAGTTATATGTAATCATAAAATCCCATATGACGCATAATTCACTTTATTTGACTGTTTTGTATTTATTCTTGATCTCATTGAAATATAACACTTTTGCACTGTTATCGGAGCAATTACCGATATTTCCTGGCTTGACGTCATTAGCATAACTCCATTGACGCCATTACATCCCAAGCACTGCTTTGGTTCCTTGGACGTATTTAGATTACATGATTTAATAATGTAAATTATATTCTTGTATCCAATAATAAATGAAAACACGTACACATCATATAAACAGATGTACTTGAATCCAGTTATCCTGCTTGATAGTCAACAGATTATTTTTTAATTCTCTTTCACTAGCAAAATAAAGTCACGTTTGAGCGAAGTCTGACAGTCAGCGTACGATGGCTTCTCTTCAGATGAACACTAAAGATGAAGTCACCACCCTGCAGCACACCTTGTCATAGCGAACTGAACCCAATAGGCTTAAGACAGAAATAGAAAGAAATAAGTTGCAAGTGAGTCAAGAGCCTAAAGAGCCTATGTGCCACACACACACAACCACACACATACACACAACCACACACAACCACACACACACGCACACACACACACACACACACTCATTATCAGTAGGACTACACATGCACAGCTTCAACTACAATGAACAGGACTTGTGATATGAAATAAAACACCATAATAGATTTGCACAGCCATATCATCTGGAGAGCAATGTTATATATTCAGGACTATTTTCATGAATTTTCTTTAAAAAAAATGAAATCATTATTATAGGAAGAGGAATATTATGCCTTTAATGAGGGAGCCTGCTGTTAAATGCCATCTTCTTAAGGCAAGCATCGATATATTTCAGGGACCCATTCAAATCGTTATAAATGAAGCTTTCCAATAAAGACACTAGAATCAGTTCAGTTTATTTCCCCTTATATCTAGTCTTCCAGCCAGCCTCTCATATGTTTTGTGGCTAACGGAGCTCACAACTGCTATAGCTAAAGCACTTTGAGCTGGATTCTATGTATGAAAGGTGCCAAAGAATGCCAGCTGCCTTGCTAGGCTCTACTGGCTAGCCCTGAGCAGCAACAGAGGCTATTCGCTCTATGCTCCAGACTCAACAAAAAGATGTGGATGATTTCAAGGAGGCTGTAGAGTGACCAACATAAGTTTGCTTCATGTTGGTGGCACTGGTCTTCAACAGCTATAGGCATGCATTGGAGCCCAGATTGATAGAAGAACGCATGACATATTTCACCCATTTGTCACATGTCGCCTGCTAAATCCATACCTCATAGTAGGTTTAAGCAATTAGCCATGAGAGGCTGGGGTTTACAGTGAGTAAAGAACAGCTAGGGAGTAAATAAAGCAGAACCCCCTGGCTAATATGGATACTTACAAGGTAGGTACTATAGACTACCTTGTAAAATTTCACAAAATAAACACACAGCGACATAAAATGCGCTAATTAGCATATTCGTGCTAGCATACTTTGAGAATGGCAGCACATTAACACAAAACATTAATTGTTATGAGGTCACAGGTGTGTTTATATACACACACCTGTGTATTTTACAGTGGCTTCGAGCCAATCAGATTCAAGGAATGGAGCTATCTGTTTAATAACAAACATTCTACCTGCATCCATGTTTCACAGTTTCTAATACTATCAGATTATAATGGTATAGTCCACTGAGAACAGACCTCATGTGAAACAGCATTAGTTTATAATGGTATAGTCAACTGAGAACATACCCCATGTGAAACAGCATTAGGTTATAATGGTATAGTCCACTGAGAACAGATCCATGTGAAACAGCATTAGTTTATAATGGTATAGTCCGCTGAGAACAGATTCATACAGCATTAGTTCATAATGGTATAGTCCACTGAGAATAGGATCCTCCTGGCTATCTATCGCCCCCTGCAGGTTGAAATACCACCAGTTGGATTCAAATACAGGAGGACAAGCTGTTCCCCCAGGTCCAGTATACATGATGTGCTCCAGCCAGCCAGCCAGCTCTTTAAACACACTTTATGTCAACAGACAACAGATTCACACAGAGTCAAACAAGGTGATCATCTAACACCACCATCATGTCAATACGCCCCCCCACCTCCTACTCAGGAGATTGTCTTCCACTAGAGTGTTTGAGTGAAGCGAAATCCCCATAGAGGTCTGTTTAAATCACACAGCAGCACAGCGAGCCAACAGAGGCATGTAAGTGTGTTTTAAATAAGTGTGTGTTTGTGTGTGTGTTTTTAAATGTGTGTGTGTTTCTGCATGTGTGTGCATTTGTATGTGTTTTTAAATAAGTGTGTGCTTGTGTATGTGTGTTTCTGCATATGCACGTGCATTTGCATCCATGTTAATCGATGTGTGTGTGTGTGTGTGTTTTTAAATAAGTGTGCGTGTGTGATGTGTGTGTATTCTCATACGTGTGTCCATTCATATTTTCTCTCCGTATTTGTATTTGAGTTTAAGCCCAAATCCCAATGCCCGTTATTCCTCATATTGATCGTCCGTGGTTACGGCTCCCCTGTGCGCAGGTGTGCAGGGATTAAGCATGTGCTTTTTGGTTACGCGCGCAAATACTCAATCACATGTCTGCATTCGACGGCCCTCAGGCATTCAGTCATGTGACCCAGGCTGAGAAAGTGTGTTCATGTGACCCCGCACTGAGCAAGCTCTGTCCTGACGATCCGGAATGCATGCGGTCACATGGTCCACTCCCAACCCCGGCATCCGGCCGTTCACTTCTCCACGCACACCGTTGGCCCGACTTAAACCTATGCCATACAGCTGTTTCGGTACTAAATGTCGTGCCACTCAAACACACAAATGTCCCGCCCTGGTCCTATTCATTTGATCAGATGTATGTTTCCCTGTGTGTCGCTAGTCAGATGAGTGTGCTGATGACTCATTCCATGTATTGAAGTTTCCCAGTTTCTCTCCCTTTTTGTCAGTTCCTTTTGATTCCGTCGTTCATTGTTTCCATGACTTTTTCCAGTGTACTATACCAACATTATGAAGTGTATAATATATACCAACATTATGAAGTTAACAATTTATACCAACATCATGAAGTTAACAATACAGTATATACAAACATTATAAAGTGTATAATATATACCAACATTATAAAGTGTATAATATATACCAACATTATGAAGTTAACAATTTATACCAACATCATGAAGTTAACAATATATACCAACATTATGAGGTGTATAATATATGCCAACATTATGAAGTGTATAATATATACCAACATTATGAGGTGTATAATATATACCAACATTATGAGGTGTATAATATATACCAACATTATGAGGTGTATAATATATACCAACATTGTGTCCTATAGACAAGGACAGGGTGGTCTGCTCAGGGTGCGACCATAAAGTGTGTCTCTGCAGAGAATATCTCACCCCTCCAACGCTGACTGTGTCCTTTCCATGGTCACAAACTTCTTTTGGTATTCACTGAAAGCCGCGTTTTGGGATCTATATTTAGTCTCTAAACTGTGTTGTGTGTATCCCACTTGTACGACGACCTTGAATTCATTATTTGTTCCCATGTGTTATTCACATTCACATCCGTCCAATCCGGTCGCTCCATTCGTCCTTTTCATGTTCTCCTTATTTCTGTAACCCCCCCCCCCCCCCCCCCCCCACCACCACCACCACCACCACCACCATTGAGCCCCTTCTCCCCACTTGTGCTGTGACTTCAATGGCCCCCGATACAATCTAACCCTGAGCAGGAAGCCAGGCGGCCCGCTGCTACCACAAGCCACAAAAGGAGCAACCGTATTTTAATATTTATCCGCCAAACCCTCCCCTCCACCCCGTCCTTGTACCATATGGGTCTGGATTGTGAACGGTGGGGGGGGACGGGGGACAGGGGGGGGGGGGCGACGCCGGCCCTGGTAAACAGCATTACACACAGACCGCAAATGTCCTTGGACTACGGTGAATTTGAGCAAATTGGCAGAGAGCTTTTCAAATATTGTTAAAAGGAAAATGTAATATTTTTTGAATTATTATGGATTTGAGTATAGAGAGGAGCGCCTGCCACTCATTATAATTCATAATAATTCTAAAAATATTCGATTTTATTTTAAACAATAATTCCACCCATTTTATTACACTTGTGGGGAAAATAATTCCAAAAAATCCTCATAAGAAAACAACCGCTCAACTGATAAGAACATGAAGGAAGAAAGGAATTGTGGAGGAGAATAGAAAATAATGGATGACAAAAGATTTCGTGAGACGAGCTGCACTACCCTGTTTAAACACAGTGTTGTTATATGGCTGGGCAACGTTCCGGTAGGCCCGGGTCTACACCACAGAACAGCATGTCAAGGCTCGCTCAGAACACATGCACACACACATGCACGAGCGCACGCTCACATGCACGAGCGCACGCACACACACACACACACGCACACACATGCACGCACGCACACACACATGCACACACATGCACGCACACACACACCCACACGAATGCACGTATGCACACACACACACACACATACACACACACACACACACACATGCACGCATGCACACCCACACACATGCACTTATGCACACACACATACACACACAACTACACACACACACGTACACATGTACACGGCTGCTTGAGAAATTGTACGGTTTGTCAAGCTTCGCGTGATTAAGACGACTACTGGCGAGGTGTTTCATATGATGGTCGGTTGCTTTATTATTTGATTATTTGATTACTTTGAAATTTTGTCAAACACAATTTTAAGATCAGCGGAACACCCAGAGCACATTGCCTGGTGTAATTATTCAGAAATCATCAGCTTTAGATATTTCAAAATGATATCAGATAGAGAATTATGCCCGGCAAATATTTGAATGAGCAATTTATTTCCTTTTGTTTTATACTTGTCCTGGCATGGTCGGACCTGGTGTCTGCGTAATTGCTTCTCAGATGAGCATCGTGCCATGGTGGACAAAGATGGACTGATACCCGACGATAACAACCTCATAGGAAGCAGGGAGTCGGCTGAAAGGAAACGGACAGCCGTGGAAACCGACCCATTTAACGGGGATCGGAGCTCCCATCTGTTGGATTGAGGGCTTTAAAGAAATCACAGTGGAATTAAATCACTGTGGTGTCATAAAAATAAGTGAGTTGTGATTCCTATGTCCTTATCCGTGCGGTTCTATTGAACCGCATTATACTGGCCAAACTGATTCAACGACAGACCAGGACAGCAGAGCTCTGTCCATGGCTACCCATCAAAAGGCGAAGAATTCGGAGGAGGAGGAGGAGGAGGAGGAGGAGGAGGAGGAGGATGAGGAGGAGGAGAAGGAGAAGGAGGAGGAGGGATGCTAATTCTACTGGGGACAACAAACAGGCCGCTTATCTGTCCTCTGAGGAATGGACATGTCAGATCGTCCAGATAGCGCTCATGCTATGAAACGCTACGGCGCACAGCGTTTTAACACATAAAGTCATTAGCATGTCAGTGTGGAACTCATGGCTGCTTCCCAGGGACCAATAAAGCCATTTCTTTTCCAGCGAGCCCAGAGATCAGCAGCCGTGGACGTAGAGACCCCCGACAGGGATCCTGTCACCAGCTAGTATGTCAGCCACTGAGCCGTTGAGCACATTCCCTTCTCCCTCCAAGTGCGCACTGATCCAGAAGGGAAAGTGCTCGATGGCTTTCCTCGCCATCGGAGTCTTGAGAAAAGTGTCTTTTTCCCCGCAGTAACGACTAAAAGGTTCAGCATAAGGCCGGAATTGCGGAGTATCCGCCAAAAGCGTTCAAATATCGTATATCTCACCCTGATGGATACGGAACACAGACTCTATGGGATTTTTTGTTTTTCTCTCTATTTTGCTAGGTATATACATGGTAATGTTGGCCCAAGACCTGGACAATAGTGCGTCAACACTCAGCGCACCTTTAGCTCAGAAACTCACCTAACCGCTAACTCTCAGACGTCATTTTCAACGCCGCGGGGCGTCCTCATGGACTGGTGTATCTGGTGTATCAGGTATGGCATGTCTGCTTGCCATTGCCCCCTTACGTTTGGACTTTGATTTTTCCCTTTGATAGAAAGCCCAGATGTTTATGAAGAGATTTATGTGTCGTCATTTTAACCGGGCTCGGGAGCTGCCGGCTGCTGCTAGCTAGCGCGATGTAACCATTACCAGACCGTTGCTGCTGCGCCGCTCCCTACCTCTTCCTAGGTATCGGCTTCATCAAGAAGCCTTATGGGGGCTCGTAAAGTCAAAAGCAGCCTTGATCAAATCGGACGTATGAGAGGGATGAAAAGCAGTGGGGTAAACAAACCAACACAGTGCGTGGTGTGTTTGGTGTCTTAACACCGGGGATCTGCGCTGTGCTGGTGTGTGTTGGGTTTGTTTACCTGGGTGTTTTTCTGTAGCGCGCACATCTGAGTAGGAAGAGAGGGGGGAGGGGAGGGGGGTGGAGAGATCAAGGGGCACACCTTGACGACGGTTCCCTGGTGTGTCTTAACCAGGTGTTGCTGGGTGAGAGAGAGCAGGCTGCTTTTTTACTGGTGCACGCAGCACGCAGTCAGGCAGACAGAGAGACACACAGACACACACTCGGGGTGTTATTTAGTTTTTTTTACTCAAACCGCATCACCTTCTTTTCATATTTATACACGTATAAGTAATGCTATAC
This sequence comes from Lota lota, assembly GCA_026745465.1. NCBI lineage: Eukaryota > Metazoa > Chordata > Actinopteri > Gadiformes > Lotidae > Lota > Lota lota. The sequence continues at coordinate 1,361,757 of JACYXH010000017.1, read as the reverse complement.
TAAAACTAAACAGTTTAATGCAATCTTTGATTCATCCATTGTTTCCACCCAATGAGTGGCTAGTGGCCTTATGAGTCATGAATGACATCACAGGGGTGTATGTGTGTTTCCGTTTTCCTGTTACTGGTCACGCCTGATACGCATCAACGCTGGGCATCATGTTACCGCCATGATATCTTTGCGATATGGAAGGCCATTAGGGCAAATAACGTCACATAAATGTCACCTTAACACGACCGAATCTTTTCGGCCTTCCACATCGCAAGTGCTTCTCGGATGCGTTCGCAATTGCGTGTGTTTCATGCGCCCGTTTACAACGGGTGATCGGCCGGGAACGCACGCAACGTCGCAATCGGCCACGTGTGCAACGAGGCGTCGTAGCGCACGTTTGCACGTGGAAGCCATTTTGGCAACCTTTATTGTGACACCTCAAATGGAGCCATCTGGGGCCAAATGCATGAAAGGACCTTTTAATAATGAATATGATCCCGGTGGCAGACAGGAAACGGGGCCCCGCGGGGCTGGGGTTGTGGTGATTTACGCGCGGTACACCCGTGGAGAAGTTAAGAGTGAAATGACAAAACAGCGCAGGATGAATGTGGGTGGTGATTATTTTTATCCCGTGATAGGATATGACCCTGATCTCATCTCCTTCTAGCCAGAGGTGGGGGAGCTCGCGGCTGATGGACGCGTGATGTCATGCGCTCCACGTGGGCTTGCCCCCCCCCCTCAACTCTCTTTTGGTGTCACGTTGCATTAGCCTTGATGTGAATGTGCATGTGCAACACATGTGCACTGCTAAACATGACCTGGCGGGTTTGGCATGACGTCGGCCCGAATTAAAACCATCGCAATGGCGTTTTAAGGCACTGCAGGGGGGAATTATTAACGAGGACATTACATACAAACACACTGTCACTGCTATTGGGATCATTGCAGAACTGTGGCGTCCTGATGTTTTGTTATATGATTTATGTATTTCCAACAGCCCACATCCACAAATGAGAGGCAAGTAAATCATAATTGTATAACACTGTAGCCCAAGTGATAAACAGTATAATCCATACAGTATATTTATCTAAATTGCCCTAATTAAAGATCATTATTATCCATTAGGCGCTGATCAATCAAGACTTGTGACCTCAGCGATTCTCCCACAAATATATTCTCCTTGAATAGTAAACAGTATAGAGACTTTGGAGGGTTTTTCTTTTCCAAGATATACGATTTGATTTGCGTTAAATGTACGATAACGTTTGACAGAATATTCGACTAGTTTATCCGTCTCCCTACCATTCAATCAGGTCTCTGTTCACCGCCTGACTCACCATACTTTAGTCTTTTCTCCCTCTCTTTCTGACGCAGGCTTTAACCCAACAGTCGTCCTCCCTCTTCCCACATGCAGTCCACTCCTATTCACATCGTGCATTGTTTCCTCCTTTTATTGTACCTCTCTCTCTCTCTCTCTCTCTCTCTCTCTCCATCTCTCTCTCTCTCCATCTCTCTCTCTCTCCATCTCTCTCTCTCCATCTCTCTCTCTCTCTCCATCTCTCCCTTTCCATCTCTCTCTCTCTCTCTCCATCTCTCTCTCTCTCCATCTCTCTCTCTCTCTCTCTCTCCATCTCTCTCTCTCTCTCTCTCTCTCTCTCTCTCCATCTCTCTCTCTCTCTCTCTCTCTCTCTCTCTCCCTCTCTCTCTCTCTCTCTCTCTCTCTCTCTCTCTCTCTCTCTCTCTCTCTCTCTCTCTCTCTCTCTCTCTCTCTCACACTCTCGTATCCGCTGCAACCTGTATCCCATTATCAAAAACCATTTCACCAGGCCGAGGCAGCGGCTCACCACGTCCTCCGTGAAAGGGTTAGCGTCTGTCTCTCGCCGCGGTGGAGAGTGCTCTCCGAGGCCGCTGAATGCGTGGTATTAATAGCACCTCGCTAACGCTGCCCGCGCTCTCTCTCTGCGCCGCTACAAATGGAAATGCTTTGTAGGGAGGTGTGAAGCTTAGGGCGCTCTCTCAAAGGGAGTCAATGGAGTAAGTACCAAACCACGGCATGATGACAAAGAAAAGATGCTCTCCTCTTCCCTGCTATGGCTGAAGTATTGATCACCTCGGTGTAAGTGATGTCCAGCCCCATTGATTGACTTATGAGGCGTTTCAGCGTCGTGCGGGGAACGCCGGTGAAACTGTTCGATAATATCGTGTTTTCCTCTAAAAACGAAGACATAACAAACAAACAAAAACAGTTTCAGCATTTTGCGCAATATGGCACAGACAATGGTTTTGATTATGGTTTGATTTTGGTAGGTTTATTTGTATACAAATATATTCATTTTGGAAATGTAATCGTGGTTGCCATTTATTTATTTATTTGATTGAATAAAATAAATGTTTAATTGCCTTTATTTTACTGTATTATATTTAACACTTTGAGAATGTACTTTATTTGAAATACAGTACATTGGCATTCGTAGTGCATGTTTTCAGGTAAAACACAAATACTCTCAGGTTAGTTCTTAGTCACACCTATACCCTCTTTGTTCATGTTTCTAGTACTTCAAATGACATGAACAATCACTACGTTCATGCATGTTCATGACAATCACCATATAATGTTCCTCTGGGGTTTCAGTTCAACTGCCACTTAACTACAAATATCCCCATAGCCAAGCAACCACAGGGGTGTTCTGTCAACGTTTGTTTTATTTATATTTATCATTTAATACAATTATGGAAATTCAATTTCCCACAATTCAGAAAATATTTTGTATGAAAATACTAATCTAATAGAAATCTACGCTTTTGTTTGCAGGAAACAAAGTCTAAATCACATTGCACGACTGAGATGCAGTTATAAAATAAAAGAGGACAAATAACAGTGTGACGACTCTCTCTTTGGGTACGTTTCCAAACTTTATCCCAATGCTCCAGCTGAGGCTTCATCACTCAAGCATCGAGCATCAGCGGTATCGCCCTGAAAGGAGCTGCAGGGAATTACCACCGATTGGGACAGTGGAGCTGCCCCAATCAGCACGGACCGATCACAACATTCCGACTTGTTAGCCAATCACGTTTGTTATATCTGGCCATACGGCGGTGTGATATCTAAATGTCGAATGACAAAGTCGCAGAATCGCTAAAACACTTCCTGTTAGGGTACACCGATGTATCCTCGCTTTTCAAGACAATTCGTCTTTTCGTCTTTTCAAGACGATTGAGATTGAGCTTCTTATCGAGCAGCTTCACACAGAGGGTACAAGGCGAATCGAGGGAAAACATCTGGAGATTTGACAGGGAGCGGCAGGGCACATTGAGACCGACAGACTTTCGGAATGCAGCCCTGGTGCAGGGAGGCAGTGGGCGGGGCTGAGAGGATCGTCAGCAGATGTGTTTCACCTGTGCAGGTTTGGCCTGCAGGGTTTATATGGCCGACCACAGCCGATCAGCCAGCTGGTCTCTCTTCTCCGGCACGAGCAGGTCGGCTTTGGGTTTCGTGCCCGATGGTTTGGTTCCTGTTAGCTCGGTTCCATGTTTGGTTGTATGTTGTGTTGCCCCACTACGTTTCCCCCACTCACTCCCCCACGACTCCACTCATCATACCGGCTTCATGATATGCTGTTGTCATTTCTAAATATCATGTGTGTGTGGACATGTCTCATCTTTATTGTGATCACTGAAACTCAATGCTGGATAAACAAACCATTACTACCATTCCAGTTCGTCCCTACTCTGTGAAAAGGGTTTCAGCCGAGAGACTTGTGATGTCACAAATCCTCGATAGAGCTGTAACTTCGTGACTCACCGTCCATCAGTGACTTGATGGCCCTATACCGTAACCTATGAGAAAGACAATGTTTGCGTGTGTGTGTGTTGCTACTTTAAGCTCTCTGCAGATCTGGAGTCCTGTCTAAAAAGCTAAAAGTGTAATTTAAGCAAAAGGAGTGATCTATGAGGGACTTGAAGCAGAGGGCTGACCAGGTGGGGTTCACAGTGGCTGGGGGTTGGTTAATCAAATCCTTCAAATCAGTCAAATCAGCCAAATTTGAACTGTCCAGATGTGATGCAGAACTCTCTGTGGTTCTGGTTCAAATGTCCATTCTAATATATCGCCATTGGTGGTGAAGGATAATTTTCCAAGATTTTCATCAAATTCCATTCCAATCCATTTCTGATTTCATCCAGCCTTAAATTACTGACACACACATGCATGCACGGCCCCATGCACTCTCTCACACACACACACACACACACACACACACACACACACACACACACACACACACACACACACACACACACACACAGGCAGATTTAGAGATCAAGAGTTGGATAAAACTAAGGAATTGGGAAGATTGTGAGTTGATAGATATTGAAGGCGACCAACAGACTAAGTAGCAAATAATAGTGAAATAATACTAAAAACATAAGAGTCACAAAACTGGAGTCATATTGAGAAGTGTGTGCAGTGCTCACACCCGTGTGTGTGTGTGTCCCACTAGCCAGCAGACAGCAGGTGTGGGTTTGGTCTGTGCTCCATTGAGCTGTATCTTGGTGACTTCTCTCCCAGCTGTGGCACAACATGGCATGGAGTGTGTGTGTGTGTGTGTGTGTGTGTGTGTCTGTCTGTCTGTCTGTCTGTCTGTCTGTCTGTCTGTCTGTCTGTCTGTCTGTCTGTCTGTCTGTCTGTCTGTCTGTCTGTCTGTCTGTCTATCTGTCTGTGTGTGTGTGTGTGTGTGTGTGTGTGTGGGTGTGGGTGTGTGTCTCCACACGTGTGTGTGTGTGTGTGTGTGTCTGAGGAAGAGCAGTGCGGAGTGAGGAAGAGGATGGTTTAGATGAGCCCCAACATCTGAGGCCTGAGTCGTTAGGACGGGGGAGGGCCGTCTGTGAATGAGGACGGTCTCTCTGTGTTCAGCTGCTCATGTCTGCCTACTCATTAACAAAGTCATCTAGATCCTCATCGCTGTCATTTAAACGCTGTCATAAAACACGCATGTTTGCGTGTTTGTGTCTGTGTGGTGGGTGCGTTTGTGTGTGTGTGCTTGTTTGTGCGTGTGTTTGTGTGCGTGTTTGTGTGAGTGGTTGTGTGTTTGTGTTGGTCTGCGTGGTTGTGTGTTTGTGTTGGTCTGTGTGTTTGTGCGTGAGTTTGCGTGCGTTTGTGCGTTTGTTTGTTTGTGTGGGTGCGTGTGTTTGTGTGCGTGTTTGTGTGTGAGTTTGCGTGCGTTTGTGCGTTTGTTTGTGTGTGTGTGTGTTTGTGCGTTTGTTTGTTTGTGTGGGTGTTTGTGGGTGAGTTTGCGTGCGTCTTTGTGTTTGTGCGTTTGTTTGTTTGTGTGGGTGCGTGTGTTTGTGTGCGTGTTTGTGTGAGTGGTTGTGTCTTTGTGTTGGTGTGTTTGTGCGTGAGTTTGCGTGCGTTTGTGCATTTGTTTGTTTGTGTGGGTGCGTGCGTGTGTTTGTGTGCGTGTTTGTGTGAGTGGTTGTGTCTTTGTGTTGGTGTTACGGGCGTAGTGTGTTTTTTTTTGTGACTAACTGTGTTCTCTCCCCAGCCTACTGTTTGTCCCTCCTCCTGCAGCACTCAAGCAATCAGGAAATTGAGTGCACCTGCTCAGGGTAGGGGTATATAAGCTGGGAGCGGACCAGAGCACGGGAGCCAGTGAGCCATTCGGCAGATAACGTGCTGCATTCTGTGGAAGCTAGTTAACGAAGTGTTGTTTCTTCTCGTGGAACTAGTATAGTGAGCTATTTTGGTTAATTAGTGTTTAGTTATAGTTTTGTTTACTGGTAGTTGTTTCCCTTTGTGTTTTCCCCTTTTTGGGAAAGTGGTTTTTCGTTACTTTAATAAACCTTTTTGTTAACCTTTACCTCTGTCTGAGACTCCTCCTTGTCCCCCGGAAAAATATTCATTGTTACTCCCCAAAGATACCCCTAGATATCAATTGGGGTCGTAACAAGTGGGGGCTCGTCCGGGATCGACAAGGAGAAGCTTTGATAGACGGCTCTGGTGGCTAGCGTGGTGAGTATCATTGTCTGGGTGGCCATGTGTTCAGCCTTTGCAAAACGTTTAATCTGCTTCCTCAGTTAGATAGGGGAGTGTCCAGCTGGACTGTATTAGTCTTTCCTTCGGGCACTCATTTGTTGTTTTACCTTTCTTGTTTTCGGAGTGAATCCTGGGCGGGGACTAGTTTCCCCGACGGAGGTAGGCGTTTCAGGGCTCCGGCCGCTGAAGTTGAGCCTTTAAAGTCGCCTCGAGCCCGGCAAGCTCCAGAAGATAGGTAGAAATAGCTTTGGGGTATAGGAATTGAGGAAGTAGTTTTATATAAGGCTGAGCGTGGTATTCGCATAACGCGTGTGTGTGGCACCTGGCATTGACGCTTATCACACTCTTGACCAGTGAAAGAGGACTTAAGGTGGCTAAATCAGTACGTGGGTGTGGTAGAACTATTTGTTTGTAGCTCAGCCTAACCTACTACGTGATTAGCTTCGGACGGCAGTCACTGTGTTTTGCCTTTTGGTAGAATGGCAGTGTTCAACTTAGAGGAGTTTGTGGCTCATCCTACTTTAAGTCAGGTTGATGGCTGTAGGAAGGATGATTTGTGTTTGATTGCCGATTATTACGGTATTTCAGTTTCACGGTCCCTTATTAAAAAACATCTGAAGGCTGTCCTTTTAAGAGGACTGGTAGAGAAGGGAATTCTTGCCTCACAGGTTTTGGAGGAGTCTCCTGGTGTGGTGGCCGGGGCTACTGCAGCGGTATCCCCGGGTGAGAGTCAGGAAGGAGCGATTGAGCCACAGCCTGGTGGTTTTACTCCAGGGGGAGAGGGTAGTGAGGAAGAGGTAAAGCCGTACACAATGCCACGGTTTGAGCCACTCTCTATAGAGACAACTTCTGGTTCTGTGGGAGGTGCCCGATTGAAGATGCGTGTAGCTCGTCTTCAGCAGGAGACGCAGGAAAGAAAGGAGGAGCGAGAGTTTCAACTCAGGAGGGAATTAGAGTTGAAAAAGTTGGAGATAGAGTCAGAGTTGAGAAAGACAGAATCAGAGACAAGGAAGGAGTATGAGTTGAAAAAATTGGAATCAGTGACAAGGAAGGAGTTTGAGTTGAAAAAATTGGAGGCAGACACAGCTGTCAGGATGCGTCAGTTAGAGTTGCAGAGGAGTGAAGTCGACGCTAGGACATCGGCGATGGCCTCTAGCTCTGGCGGACGGTCACCGTCAGGTTCTGATAATGCCTTTGATGTACGAAAGAATGTTTCAATGGTCCCTATTTTTCAAGAGACTGAGATTGAGTCCTACTTTAGTGCATTCGAGCGCATTGCTGTCGCTTTGCATTGGCCAAAGGATGTGTGGGCTATACTTCTGCAGTGTAAGTTAACTGGTAAGGCTCAGGAAGCGTGTACTTCTCTCTCTACTGAAGATAGTTTAGTATATGAGAAAGTAAAAAGCGCTATTCTTCGGGCGTATGAGCTAGTACCAGAGGCTTACAGACAGCGTTTTCGAAGTCTTAGAAAGACGACGACTCAGAATTACATCGACTTTGCTAGGGAGAAAGAGATCCTCTTTGACCGATGGTGTGCATCATGTAAGGCAAAGGACTATGTTTTACTGCGTGAGCTGATGCTGGTGGAGGAGTTTAAAAACTGTGTGACTGAGCGTACAGTGATCTATCTGAATGAGCAGAAGGTAGCTACATTACAGCAGGCTGCTACGCTGGCGGAAGAGTTCGCTCTCATGCACAAGAGTGTTTTTAATAAACCAGATCAGTCATTCAATCGTGGTTTTTCGCAGAGGTCTGGTGATGCACGTATCCCCCAGCCCAGAGCGCCCTTGTCATGTCCTGTGGCTGAGAGACAGTGTTTCTACTGCCACAAGCCTGGTCACATTATCGCCGATTGTATAGCTCTGAAGCGTAAGCAGCAGGTGCCAGGTCCAAAACCAGCAGGGGTAGTTTTCAAACCGACGAAGGGTATGGGTTTGATTAAAACAGTGCCCACCGGTAGCCGCCCCGTAGATAAAAGCCTACCTGATGAGTGCTTTAAGCCTTTCATCTTTACCGGATCTGTGTCTCTCACTGGAAAGTTGGAGGACCAACGTTCAGTCACAGTGTTGCGAGACACTGGTGGCTCTCAGTCATTCATTCTTTCTAGTATCCTGCCCGTGAGTGATACCTCTGCCTGTAATACAAGCACTATAGTAAGAGGTATTGGGATGGGTTTTGTACCCGCACCTCTCCATTACGTCCATGTGAAATCGGATTTGATTACGGGTTTCTTCCCAGTTGCTGTCCGCCCCAGTTTTCCTGTCGAAGGTGTGGACTTCATAATGGGTAACGACATAGCGGGAGGGAAGGTCTACCCTACTCCTGAGGTTGTTAGTGTTCCCATTATTGAATCTGACCCTGATGAGCTGGTTAGCCATCATCCGGATGTGTTTAAGGTTAGTGTTTTGACTAGGGCCCAAGCTAAAAAACAGGCTCAAGAGGTAGAATTGTCCGACTCGTTATTTTCTTCTGTTTTGTCTGAGGAAGTGTTGTCACCTGATGACGGGTTGGTGGATGGCGCATTGAAGGAGCGTGAAGCGGTGGAAGAGTTAGTTAGTGCTTCTGAGGCACCATTATCATTGACTCGCGAAGCACTGATAAGTGCTCAGAAGAGGGATTCTTCCCTGTCAAGGTGTTTCGCCGCAGTCAAGGGAAATGATTGCAAGGACGGTAGGAAACAGTCATTCCATCTGGAGGACGGAGTGTTGATACGCAAGTGGGTTTCACGGCTAGCTGAATCATCAGACGATTCAGTTGAGGATTGGGGCACGGTTCAACAGCTAGTAGTTCCAATTGGTTGTCGGCAGCATGTGCTAGAATTAGCACATGAGCACCTATGGTCTGGTCATTTAGGGGTCACGAAGACATATGACCGAATGCTAAAACATTTCTTTTGGCCAGGAATGAAAGCTGATGTTAAGCGTTTTTGTAAGACCTGCCGCACCTGCCAGATAGCCGGAAAACCCAACCAGGTAGTGCCTCCAGCCCCCTTACGACCTATTCCTGCTGTTGGTGAGCCTTTCGCACGGGTAATTGTGGATTGCGTTGGCCCTCTGCCCAAGTCGAAGTCTGGTAATCAGTTCATGCTAACTGTGATGTGTGTTACCACTCGTTTTCCCGAGGCAATTCCCTTGCGGAAAATCACAGCGCCCACCGTTACAAAAGCGCTGATTAAGTTTTTTACAACCTTTGGTTTACCCAAAGTGGTTCAAACGGATCAAGGAACTAATTTCCTCTCCAAAACCTTCAAACAGACTTTGCAGTCCTTAGGTATATCCCATTCAGTGTCTAGTGCGTATCATCCAGAGTCACAGGGTGCACTTGAGCGGTGGCATCAGACTTTGAAGTCAATGTTACGGAAGTACTGTCACGATACAGAGAAGGATTGGGATGAGGGGCTTCCCTTTGTTCTCTTTGCTATTCGTGACGCTACCCAGGAGTCTCTCGGGTTCAGCCCAGCTGAACTGGTGTTTGGTCATAATGTGCGTGGTCCACTTAAAGTGTTGAAGGAGCGGTTTATGACAAATTCCACTCAAGAGACTAATGTCTTAGATTTTGTCTCCCAGTGTAGGGAACGTCTGCATCGTGCCTCCTTGTTGGCTAAAGAGGCACTCTCCTCTTCCCAGGAGAGTATGAAGACACGGTTTGACAGGAAAGCGGTTGAACGACAGTTTCGGCCAGGCGATCAAGTTCTGGTACTACTACCCTTGCCTGGATCTGCTCTTACAGCTCGTTTCTCAGGTCCGTATGTGGTGGAGAGTAAGGTGTCGACCACCGATTACATCATCCACACCCCTGAGCGCAGACGAAAAACACGGCTATGCCATATCAACATGCTTAAGCCTTATCATTCCAGGGAGGCTGTACCTGTAAAGCAGAAGGTAGTCTTGGATACTGTTGCTCCTGAAGCAATTTCTGCTTCGTTGGTTTGTGTGGAAACCATGTCTGATGATGGTTTGGCTATAATTGCCAGCAGTGCACAGTGTGGTAGGCTACTGAATTCAGAGTTGATGTCTGAAATAGGAACACATCTATCCTATCTTCCTGATTGTCAGCAGAAAGATGTAATCCATTTGCTGCACTCCTGTCCTACTTTATTCCGTGATGTGCCATCATGCACCAATGTGTTACATCACGATGTCGATGTTGGTACTGCAGCCCCTATCAAGCAGCATGCTTACCGTTGTCCTATGGCAAAAAGGGAGATCATGAGGAAAGAGGCAGAGTACTTGTTAGAAAATGGTTTAGCTAAGCCCAGTCGCAGCCCCTGGAGCTCACCATGTTTGTTGGCTCCTAAGTCTGACGGCACCTCTCGTTTTTGTACGGATTTCCGCCGTGTCAATGCAGTTACTGTACCAGATTCCTTCCCACTGCCTAGGATGGAAGATTGTATAGACAGCATTGGCCCAGCGGTGTTCATCACAAAGTTAGATCTGTTAAAGGGATATTGGCAGGTTCCTTTAACCTCGCGGGCTTCGGATATTTCAGCTTTTGTAACACCTGACCATTTCCTACAGTACACAGTAATGGCCTTTGGCATGAGAAACGCACCCGCTACTTTTCAGCGGTTGATGCATCTAGTGTTGGGGGATGTTCCCTGTTGCAAGGTGTATCTTGATGATGTGGTGGTGTACTCTGACACCTGGGCTGACCATTTAGCCAGCTTGAACGTGGTGTTCCAGCGGCTCGTGGAGGCATCTTTGACACTGAACCTTGCCAAGTGTGAATTTGGTAAGGCTACCATCACCTACCTGGGGAAACAGGTAGGTCATGGACAGGTCCGCCCAGTAGATGCTAAAGTCACTGCCGTGTTGTCCTATCCGGTTCCTACGACCCGACGTGAGCTTCGTAGATTTTTGGGTATGACTGGGTACTACCGTTGTTTTTGTAAGAATTTCTCTGTCGTGGTTGCACCTCTCACTAAGTTGTGTAGCCCGGCTGTGCCTTTTGCATGGAATGACGAGTGTCAACATGCCTTCACTGCTGCAAAGTCTCTTCTCTGTAGCGCCCCTGTCCTGGCTGCGCCTAACTTCTCTCTTCCGTTCAAGTTAGAGGTTGATGCCAGTGCTTCTGGAGCCGGTGCAGTGCTACTGCAGGATGGAGAGGGAGAGGTATGCCATCCTGTATGCTACTTCTCAGCTAAATTCAAACGGCATCAGCTGAACTACTCCACCATTGAGAAGGAGACCTTAGCGATGCTACTTGCGTTACAGCATTTCGAGGTATATGTTGGTTCCAGTTCCTCGCCGGTCATTGTGTACACTGACCATAACCCTCTCGTGTTCTTAGCCCAGATGTACAACCACAACCAGAGGTTAATGCGCTGGGCTTTGTTAGTGCAGGGTTACCACCTAGAGATCCGGCACAAGAAGGGGACGGACAACATGGTAGCGGACGCACTGTCCCGTGGGTAAGGTGGTCTGATTACAGGTAACAGACCATGTGACTATGTGACAGTTAGAGTAGTGGTTGCTCTAATGGTGCAAACTACCCGTTTGCTCTTATGGGGGGGAGTGTTACGGGCGTAGTGTGTTTTTTTTTGTGACTAACTGTGTTCTCTCCCCAGCCTACTGTTTGTCCCTCCTCCTGCAGCACTCAAGCAATCAGGAAATTGAGTGCACCTGCTCAGGGTAGGGGTATATAAGCTGGGAGCGGACCAGAGCACGGGAGCCAGTGAGCCATTCGGCAGATAACGTGCTGCATTCTGTGGAAGCTAGTTAACGAAGTGTTGTTTCTTCTCGTGGAACTAGTATAGTGAGCTATTTTGGTTAATTAGTGTTTAGTTATAGTTTTGTTTACTGGTAGTTGTTTCCCTTTGTGTTTTCCCCTTTTTGGGAAAGTGGTTTTTCGTTACTTTAATAAACCTTTTTGTTAACCTTTACCTCTGTCTGAGACTCCTCCTTGTCCCCCGGAAAAATATTCATTGTTACTCCCCAAAGATACCCCTAGATATCAATTGGGGTCGTAACAGTTGGTGTGCTTGTGCGTGAGTTTGTGTGTTTGTTTGTTTGTGTGGGTGCGTGTGTTTGTGTGCGTTTGTGTGAGTGGTTGTGTGTTTGTGTCGGTCTGTGTGTTTGTGCGTGAGTTTGCGTGCGTTTGTTTGTTTGTGTGGGTATGTGTGTTTGTGTGCGTGTTTGTGCGTGTGTTTGTGTGGTGTGTTTGGATGACTTTGTGTTTATGTCATTGTGTGTTTGCGTGCTTTTGTCTGTGTGGTGGGTGCGTTTGCGTTTGTGTGTTTGCGTGCTTGTGTCTGTGTGAGTGCGTTTGCGTGCGTGTGTTTGCGTGCTTGTGTCTGTGTGGTGAGTGCGTTTGCGTGTGTGTGCTTGTTTGTGTCTGTGTGGTGGGTGCGTTTGCGTGTGTGTGTTTCCCAGCATAAGATGTTATGACGTGTTGACAAGCCCGGAAGAATGAATTTGAATGATTGTCAAACAGAAGTAAACACTAACAGTATAGCAAATCTTGTTATTCACTAAATCACAAATTGACTGTTGAACGCATCGGAAGTAAGCACACACACACGCACACACACACACACACACACACACACACACACACACACACACACACACACACACACACCTGGATTCATCCATTCTCAGCTTCTCACTTTTCTTGCTACATATGGTCACCCATGTCTCTCTAATTGTGCAATTTGGAGTTTCACAGTTTCCCTTCCAGAGCTCTTGTCAGACAAACAAGGGCGGTGTCCTGTTTACACACTTTTCACCTTTCCGTGTTTTTGAGCAACTATGATTATGCTCGCACTGACTATGAACATCCTGCTCTTCAGCCCAAGGCCGCGTGTTTCCTTCAATCCTCTCGCTATATTTAAAGGTACAATATTGTTGATGTTTGAAATGTGCTCCAAAACACATTCTGCCGGGAAGACGCTAACCTTAAGGGTGCAGGGATCTAGGTTCATCTCTCCGACTCTGCAGCAGCGTAGAGAAATCTCATGGTATGATTTTTCAGTGAGCTCGCTTTTTGAGGGGTGGGCGGAGTTTGTAGAGAGGGAGGGGTTCCTCCCTCTCCCTACTCTTTTTTTCTTTTTTTCAAAATTTGGACTGGAGCTAGCTTTACATGGCAAATCTTGCATATTGTACCTTTAAATAAATCAATACATACATAAAGAAATCAATACAACCCACTTACTCTCCTCCAAACTATGATCTGACTGTCTACCCCCCCCCCCCCCCCCTGCCCTCAGCCGAAATGACGGTGCCCGCCTGGGTACCCAGGTGTGGCGCTGGAGGTACCCAGCTGTGAGGGCCCTAGCCCAGGCATGACTCATCACCCTCCCCCTGTCAGGCTGTCAGTCACGGCTGACAGAGGCCTCAGCAGGACACGTAGCGTGGAGGATAGACGCTTGTGGTGTGTGTGTGTGTGTGTGTGTGTGTGTGTGTGTGTGTATATGTGTGTGTGCGTGTGTGTGTGTGTGATGGGAGGAAGATACTGTAGTATGGCATGTGTGTGTTTCTGTGTGCGTGTGTGCGTGACGGTGAGGCGAGATTTGAGGTGTGCATAGGGAGGGGTTCACGTTAGCATTGCATGAGGCCGATGGTGTGTAGTGTTTTGCTTGTGTTCTTGTTGTGTTTGTGAATTAATGAAGTGTGTGTGTGTATGTGTGTGTGTGTGTGTGTGTGTGTATGCGTTTCTGTTATAGACAACATCTAAGTATCCCATACTAAGTCGTATATTTTGTATTTACATATTAGCATATCTGCTTGAGAAACGTCGAGTTGGCGGCTTGTTAAAGGAGCCGACCCTGCTTCAGAACTTCTGACCTTCACTCCTCTTCATCATTGGAGCTTTCTTCGGGCCTACACAAAGTATTTGTGACCCTTTTGAATAGAGCAAATAGGCACTGTCGTTTCTACAATATTACTACATAGCAATTTTTGGAACAATGAATGTGTAGAAAGGTGCCTTAAATGTCTTACATGAATAAAATGCATGTATATATATATATATAACGAAACTGAAATGTATGATATTTGAGATGATTCTAGTTGTAACACTTAAGGCTCTGTATTTGACGAGTACCATTCACCATCTTCTGGAACGATGCCCTATAGGAGAAGTCGTTGGCTGGGTAAAATTGTTGATTAAAACTCTCTGATAAAAACAAAACAAGCAAAGATAGGGCAGACCAGTAAAAGAGAAGTCTTTTTAAAAACCCCATTAGCTGAATAGGAGCACTAGCTCTTCATAATGGACCCACGAGTGTGCGTGTGTGTGCATGTGTAAATGCATGCGTATATGTGTCGGTGTGTGTGTGTGTGTGTGTGACTCTGCGTGCGTGTATGTGCGTGTTACCAAATTGCTGCGGCTGCCTTAAGCGAATACATCTTAACAGCAGCGTGTAACTACCTCAGAATCTCTCCCCGCACGCTTTGGTCCCTTTTCTATTTACATCAGGAGCATTGGTATATGGGTGGGTGGGGGTGTTTTTGTGTGGGGGGACACATTAAACACACATAGGTGCACGCTGTCCCTGGGGGGGGCTGATGAATGCAGCATGGTGTGCACACTGGGTAGCACAAGTCATTAAAATGGTCTTAGCAACCTGAATATTACAATTAACTACAATGAGCAATTACGGGATCTTGGAGGCTATTAGCAAGAAATGTCAATCTAATTATGCGCGGATGTGGCCCATTATCAGGTGGTCCATGAGTCAGTCTCCCCAGCCTGGTGGGAATCTCGGGAAACACATGGTTTAAAAAGCTTCTTGGTTAAGTGGTTCGATGCCCCTTTCGTTCGGCTTCCAAAAAGCGTTATTATCAAACGTAAAAGTAAAAGTCAAATCATTTAACTCCATTTCTCATTCTTTTTTTCTTCTTGATTATAGGTGGGGACGTTGGTTTCAAAGAAAATAAGAACCTTCATGAAGTGGCAGCACACTATTTCTTATGTATTTCTTTGTGGGTACAAAAAATGAACTTGAATTAAATGTGTTGAGTTGAAGATGTCTTTTTTAAGAAAGGTAGGTAGAGATATGGTTCAAATATTAATTAATCAAATCAATCAAAAATGAATAAAAAACGATTTTCAATTTTTGGTTAATGCAAGACTATGGAACATAGCTGAAGGTTAGAAACGTAGCTTATGAGGCGATAACGACGTTGATGTGACTACCTGAGGATCTGTGTTAGGGCTGTGACCTGATGACACGCAGGTTTCATGCTAGGAACACTGCGCGTCTTTCTGGGGAAAGGTCAACGTGCCCCGCGACCCAAACTCACATCACTTGCAACGTGTCAGTAATCATTCTCCTCTGACACACCAATTACTCACGCGCTCGTGTGTGCGTGTGTGTGTGTGTGTGTGTGTTTGTGTGTGTGTGTGTGTGTGTGTGTGTGTGTTTGTGTGTGCGTTTATCGATTGGTGAGCAAAACACAGCACAATCCCAATGTCCTGTATCGCTACTGATGAGACGTATGTTAAGATAAAGTGTAATGTAGTGTTCTATACAATATAAAACATGTATATAATATAATAAACTACTAACATTAAACACTAGGTATGCATTCAGCCTCTGTTACGAGGATGTTGTCTCCCTCACTTAGTAATAATTCAATTAATTCAACAACTCATTTTGCTTAAAAACAACCTAGAAGCATAATGATATGCATACCAAAGGCATGAACATCATAACAAAATACAACTAAATAAAACTACCTTTCCCTAAATGCATGGCTGCCTGTAAGCACAACACACATTCATCTTGCTATCAGAGTTCGCTATATTAATGACCAGATGGGGAAGTTCAGCACAAACCACAGGGACGTGGTGGAGCCTGGGTGGGTGGTTGGGTGGGGGTCAGTAGGACATGGATTTTACATCAGACTGTTCGTAAAAACCAAAAGAGCTGTATATCCTTAATTGAGTGTGCTATCCGGTATGGACTTCTGAGGACCAGAGAGGGAACATGTGCTACACCTATAACGAGGCATTTACACACAGGAAATTGTAGACTAGAAGTAGAAAGAGGAATGTTAGGTTTAATCCCGATAATGCAAGAATTCTCTGAAATGCACCTGCAGAGTGATTTTATGAATGGCATGAAAAATGCTATACCCACAGAACTGAATCCCCTGTGAAAACACACCATAGCTACGATGACGAAAGCATAAATAATTCATCATACAGTGCTCAAGATGACCTGCGGTAACTTAGGTACACTGCAGACTCACAAAGCACAAGCTATACAGATTTAGTTGGAATTTTATGTTGTTAATTTTTTCAACAGTTTGGCTTTTTTGAGTACTACCTTCCTGCTGTTATTGTGTGTGTGTGTGTGTGTCTATGTGTGGGTGTGTGTGTGCACATGTGTGTGTGTGAGTGTGTGTGTGTGTGTGTGTGTGTGTGTGTGTGTGTGTGTGTGTGTGTGTGTGTGTGTGTGTGTGTGTGTGTGTGTGTGTGTGTGTGTGTGTGTGTGTGTGTGTGTGTGTGTGTGTGTGAGTGAGTGAGTGAGTGAGTGAGTGAGTGTGTGTGTGTGTGTGTGTGTGTGTGTGTGTGTGCTCTAATAAAGTCTAATAAAATGACTGTAACATCATTCATTAACACCATTAATGAATGATAGTCTCCACCTTGTCTAAGCAGTACTTGCTCCTACTATGACTTCACATTATTCACAATCGACAGCGATGGAGCGGTCGGTCAAATCAAATCGGAATAACGATATTCTTACACTCAACTTATGTCCATTATGGGCAATAGAAGCTGGGTGGGAAGTTCAGTATATAAGAGTGCTAGTCCTTATATGCATCCAGCTATGGTGGATGGTGGTGGTGTTTTAACTGACTAATTAAACCTTTCACCTTTGCTCATGTCATTTATTTAAAAACTGTTTATTCGCTTTAAAAAATGTTTATTTATATGAAAACACTTCCAGAAAACCTCCAACGTACATCAAAACATTAGTGTAAAATATAGGTATTTGTGGCAGAAAGAAATATTTTCATTGTATTTTCAATGGAATAATTTATTAGTCACCTGGGTGGACAATACATCAAAGGTCTCTCTCTCTCTCTTTCTCTTTCTCTTTCTCTTTCTCTCTCACTCTCACTCTCACTCTCACTCTCACTCTCACTCTCACTCTCACTCTCTCTCTCTCTCTCTCTCTCTCTCTCTCTCTCTCTCTCTCTCTCTCTCTCTCTCTCTCTCTCTCTCTCTCTCTCTCTCTCTCTCTCTAGGGTGACAGGATGTGTGTTATTGGAAGTGTCTGTATGATAAGCAGTAGTAGTAGAACTTGACATATACAGGATATAATAAAAACAATAATATTTGCCAACACAGCACGATGAGCTTTAATAATAAGGCTGATTCATAATTCAGATTGTACCAAACCAACAGAGAATATTCAAGATAAACAACCCTAGCTTCATTCCCACTCCCATCCTGTTTCACACAGAATTAACCACACCAGAACACAAAGCACATGGACATAGCGTACATTGGTGATTTGGCGTATTAGTGTACATTGTTGTATTTTATCCCTCGGTGCCAAACACAACAGTGATACGTGTTTTTGTTTTTATTGTACAAATATGAAGCAGGTAACAGTAATTATATGACCTGCGGTGCTGCTGACTCAAACTAAACTGCCATGGTTAAACATTTAGTGAACGTTTAGGAAAATATGCTAAGTTCAGACCTACTCCAGCAGTCACTTTAAACACTTTAAATGAGAGTACCTTGCCTTTATCTCCAAAGACCAAATTCATTAAATTTCCGGAAAAAAAAGAAACAATTGCTGGCTTTATCGAGCCATGGGTGAATGGGTTTTAAATCTTTAGACATCTCACCATTTTGAATACTTTCAATGAAATGTGGCGGTTGTAGCAAACAAGACTACATCGTGCAGATGCAGTACCAGCTACAATTTACATATTATTTTTGTTACGTTCTTTGGATATTGCTTTTTGTCCGAAAACGAACTGAACTGAACAGCAGTAGAACAACGACTTTGAAAAGTGAAATGATCTTTGAGTTGAATTTGAAAAGGCGTGTTTTCGAGGGGGAAATGAGAGATGAGGTTGGAAGGCGATAAAGAAACTCGCATGAGAGAAAGCCAGGGGGATTCATCTTCTAAATCCCCACAAAACCACAAAACACCTGGAATACCGTCTGTCTCTGCCCACCTGTCACCTGCTACTCAGCTAGGCGCCATTCAAACACACACACAGACACGCACACTCACACAAGCACACACACGCACGCACACACGCACACTCACACACGCACACACACACTACCAACAAGTGAATCAACATCCTTGCACATAAAATAACAGCCACATGAATAACAGACAACCAATAAACACACACACACACACACACACACACACACATACGCACAGTCCACATTTCCCATTTCATAGCTCCCATCCATTTCCTCCTATCAGTGTGAGGCGACCTCATCTGTCCCGAGTCGTGTGTGAGAGACAAGCTGCCCGTGAGCCTCAGTGAGCGAGGGGGGGGGGGGGGGGGGGGGGGGCGGATCCAGCGCAAAGACCCCCCCTGCCACCTCTGTAAGCCGTCTGCAGGGAAACTCGAAGCAGTAAGTCTGATAAGCCCCCCCAGCCTTCCAGCTCATATGGAAAAACACACACACACACACACACTCTATACACAGTCCACAATTACCGCCTCAAGGCATGAGTTTAAGGGTACAGTAGCCGTGCGTGGAGAAAATGTAGTCTGTGCACAAAGTTATACACAACGCATGTATGTGTGTTGTTAATAGACGCACGCAGACCCACACAGGCATATACACACTCAGCTGTGCTGAATGGAATAGTGTCTGTGTGTATGTGTGTGTGTGTGTGTGTGTGTGTGTGTGTGCGCGCGCACGCACTGCCTATTGGGAATGTGTTTTTGATAGCAATATTTTCTTTCATTGCAGTGTCAAAGAGGACTCTAAACATATGTTCACAGATACACGTATGTGTAAACATACACCCACACACACACACACACACACACACACACACAAACATACACCCACACCAACATACACACACAGACACACACACACACCAACACACACATACACATACACACACACACACACACACGCAGAACGTGTACAACAGGCAAACATTAATTTCCGCTGTGGAATGCGAGCATTGCATGGGACATGATGATGAATTGCATGTGAAAACAGGCGCGCTCCTGGTTCCAATTCGACTCCGCCGGTCCTTTAGATGAGATAAACTCAAATGAAATACACGTCCAGTCCCCCATCCACCATCCTGACCCCCACCCAACCTCCCGCACCCTCCCCCGCGATCCCCATCGCCCTCCCTGTGAGATAATTTACGAAAACGCACATGAACTGTTTTAATTTAATGAGTAAGGGTAACGTAACTCTGTGGCCTTTTGTGGCCCCCAGCCAACACACACTCATACACACACACACACACATATACACACAAACTACACACACCACAAACTCATACACACAGACACATATACACACATACTACACACACTACACACTCATACACACACACACACACATATATACACACACCACACGCTCATACACACAGACACATATACACACAAACTACACACACTACACACTCATACACATACACACAAACTACACACACCACACACTCATACGCACAGACACATATATACACAAACTACACACTCATACGCACAGACACATATACACACAAACTACACACACCACACACTCATACGCACAGACACATATACACACAAACTACACACACCACATACTCATACACACAGACACATATACACACAAACTACACACACCACATACTCATACACAGACACATTTACACACAAACTACACACACCACACACTTATAAACACAGACACAGATACACACTCATACAGACACATATACACATACAGTATACAAATTACACAAACACACACTATACAAATACACACACACTACACAAACATACTATACACATATACACACAGACATATATACACACACACTTCCCAAACAAACACCACAGTCGTATACACACAAACACATATACACACACTACACAGACTACACAAATATACACACAGACACATATACACACACTACAAACGTATACATAGACACATATATACACACACGCACAAACACACAGACACATATATAATACATAACACACAGATACACACACACACACATGTACACACACACACACACACAAACACGCACACACACACGCTACACACACAAAAACACACAAATAAGATCTGTGATCAGCCAGTGAACTGAATACATCTACAGGCCTAACCCCAACACAGCCTCCATGCTAGCGCTCTCCTTAACCTTATCCTGGAGCAGTCTGGTAATTGCGACTCGGCTTCCGATGCTTTTATGTGAGTAATGAGAGGCTCAAGTCATTTCCGACCTCTTCCCTCTCCCCCCCCACCTCTATCTCCCCTGCTCCCTCCCTCCCCGTCTCCCTCTATCTTTCTCCCTATCTCTAGCTCTATCCCTCTCTCTATCTGTGTCCCTTTCTTCCTCCCCCTCATCTCCCTTTCTTCCTCGCTCCACCAGCCACTCTCTCTCTCTGGCTCCACCCTCTCTCTCTCTCTCTCTCTCTCTCTCTCTCTCTCTCTCTCTCTCTCTCTCTCTCTCTCTCTCTCTCTCTCTCTCTCTCTCTCTCTCTCTCTCTCTCTCTCTCTCTCTCTCTCTCTCTCTCTCTCTCTCTCTCTCTCTCTCTCTGCTGGAGATAAAGTACATGGGGTTCACTTTGAGAAGAAGAAGCAGAAGCAGATGGAAAAGCTAGGTGGCGTAGGGTAGAGGTGGGCCACAACCCCCGGACCCCTTATAAACCATAGCAGAACAGGATGTGGGGGTCAAGGTTCATGAGGTGTTGCTGGACGCCGCTAACAGCTTTCCCACTCAGTGAGGTCATTTGACCGCGGGACGCTTTCCTCGCGGTCGTTAAAGGTTCCCAGAGTGTTCATCGTCATCGTTTTCATCGTCGTCTGTCGAGGGACTGCGGCTTTTTCATTCTCATTCTGCTTCGCAACGTGCGAGACGTTTTCCAGATTATTTTCCCATGTCGCGAAGAGTTTGTCAGTCTGAGTGAAATTGTGTCTTGAGTTTACAATGCGTCCGATTTTCCTAAGCCTCGGTTAAGGTCCTTTCTCCTTGTCCTCAGCAACACTTAACATCCCAACATCCATCTGTCAAACTGATGATGGAATAAGCTTCTGTCAACCGGGTAATAACCATAGAAATAGTATATCGTTATAACCAATGTTAAAGGGTAACCATTGGACTGGGCTATTTTCTAATATAGGAGAGTAGTTCTTCATACGCAAGTTGTGAAAAGATCTGGGTCTGCAGCAAAAATCGGGGAAAGTTGGACGATTTACGTCATTGGTCAGTCATTTGCGTCACCGTTCTCCATTGGTACGATTCACAAAATGTTTTCACAACACGGTTATGGAGAACATTTGAGAAATTGGCTGCAGTTGATCCTCATGCTTTATCGTCAAGTTAGACCTCAACAACAAAGCTTGTCATTCGACTTCAGATGTCGAATACAAATCAGATACTTCAGCCCTCTTCCAGAATACCACGCTGGAATGCTAGTTTCAGAGTGAAAACAGAAACAAGAAAACCAAGGCTCTGCACATGAGGAGAAGTCAATACTTGTGTGCTTGAAAGCAAAAACAGACTAAAACAGCTTTGCGGTTTTGACAGCAATCAGCGAATGTGAAAATCAAAGGGGATGGTATTTACATTTTCAATCCAGAGGCATTTGAGCTGGTGAATGTTGTGGGAAAAGAAGAAAGAATGAAAGATTCAAGCTAACAACTACTTAGACAGCAATCACACTTTGGAGCATGGGCCTTACAAACCAAGCCCATTCATTGTTTGTCCTCATCGGTGTGATTGGAGAGCCAGAGGGAGGTGGTGGCGGACATGGTGGGAGAATATACTCGAGACACTGATGGTGTTTCGTGATGATGGAGCATATTAGAGACAAGTCATCAAGACAAAAAACTGAAATGACATGACTGGAACATATTCAGAGGTCTCCTCATTAAGACAAATCCAGAGTGTATTTAAAGCTGCGGCCTGTGACTTGCACTCACCTGAAGTCCTGTTCAAATGAGGGAATGTGTTCAAGGCAACGGCCAATTCATTTAATTGGATGCTTTATTCTTTGAGGTGTAGCAAACACTCTTTTGTTTTGTTTTGTATTGCTGTGTAGTAGAAGATGGTGGATTGTTACCATTCACTTAGGCAAGAACTAAAGTTATTTGCCTGCTGATTTCAATCATTAAACTTTTTTGGCATGATCATCCTTACAAGATTTTTCTGAAATGTTTTTGGGGTCATATTCTATGTTTATAGATATGTGGAGTCAAAATAGGTCACAAAATATGGAGTCTAAATAAACAAGTCTACAGGTTCTTTAACATCAGTCCCATAACGAATAACCCCCCCAAAAAGGTGAGAGAAACTGCGAGAGGCCGACCGCAGAACAACAGGAACCAGAATAAGTTATGATGCGAAGAGGCAGCATTTTCCAATAAGAACTGCGCCAGTGAGAAAGATGGATTCAACCTCATTTACTGATGACGAGCTCATGCGCTGTCCTTTGACTCAGAATCTTCAATGTATCCAAAAGATTAGAAAATGATTGTACATTATAATGGAATTTTTACTTTGTGTGGTTTTACACAAACGTGTAGGTGTTACACTTGCAAGTTTGTCTTGCTTTTTTCTGTGTCATTTATAAATGTATTCTCTGATGAAAAAGGAACTTATAACATTCAGAGGGAATTACACACTCACACCTTGCGTCTAATATGACATTTTCAGAGCTTTTATTATCCAGCTATATGAATCAGAATCGAATAGACATGGTAAGCCAATGTTGAATAATTTAGGTTGACTCTAAAAGCAAGCAGCTTTCTGTTTCTGTTTCTTTGTTTTGTTTTTATTTGTTACGACCTTAGCTCAACCGAATCAGACAACACAGTTACAAAGAACGTTTAACTCTGTTTTCATGCACAATACAAATGTCATCGACATTATTATTCATATCGACGTGTCAGTAATAATATAATGAATATGGGATCACGTGAGAAAATTTCTAGAACATTCTCATTCTCACAGCCTAACCTCTCACACGGTGAACAAACATCGCTGCTGGGGAGTCACAGGCAGCCGAAGACGAAGCCAGATTTGACTGGAGGACAACAGTCTTAATATCATCAATTTTAACTGGCCCATTACCTGCTCTGACTACGAACAATACCAACATCATTTACGGAGTTATTAAAACCGAAAGACTAATGAAAGATTGTGTAATTACTATGTGTCAGTCTTTACTTGTGAGGGAAATGGAGATTGATTCATTCTAACATGGTGCGGTCGGTAACGCAGGAGACAGCTACTGTGTGTGAATGGAAGGAAAGAGGATGGAAGGAGAGAGGGCGGGACATTCAGTTACATGGGTTTAGAGGGGAGAGAGGGCGGGACCTTCAATTACATGGGTTTAGAGGAGAGAGAGGGCGGGTCTTTCAGTTACATGGGTTAAGAGGCGAGAGAGAGGGCGGGACTTTCACTTACATGGGTTCAGCGGTGAGAGGAGAGAGAGAGATGGCGGGACTTCCGATGGGATATCCAGCCAGATATGGCTTTGTTAAGTTCTTCGTCCAAAACTCATTGTTTAGTCTCCTAGTCTTTGATGTTTTTGTCTTGCCGTGTTCTTATTCTTGTGGCTCCGGTGTACACAGCTCATAGGAGGTAAGACGGAAATTGCGTCGAGGTAGAAGGGGGTAACGCTACAATTCATGACCCTGTCTCATTCTAAGCAAGCATAGCGGTGGTGTGATTGGCGGAGCTCTGTCTGTAGGGGAGAGATAGGAGGGGGCGTGGCTCTCGGGACCAATTAGGAGACAGGTGAGTGACAGCAGGTGTTGTCAATGTACTAATTACCTGACCTCTTCTCTATAAATCATGCATTATAATTACTAAACAGAGGCCTGAATAATATCTCGTAAAAGAATGTCTCCTTTACTGAATAGATTGTATTTTGACGGTGCTTCAACATATAAAACATAAGATTGCCACTATTTGCTTGCTGAAACCTCTAGTGTGGGAGAATAGACCCACTGCTATGCAGGCAGTACATCTAGAGACACTAGATGTGTACACTGTGCTTACATCTTTCTTTGTCTTTTCTTTCGATCAAAACAGCAATTCCCTCTCAAATCTTTATTGTCCACATGCCGTTGGGGTTGTGAGCTTCGCCTGGGATTGAAAAGAGGGCAATTCAGTTGGATTGAAGATTGATAGCGTGACAAGCGAAAGAAGGAACCTCGTCAATCAAACAGTTTGAGTCTTACATTGTCTTTCATTATGGGAACAAACATGGTAAACTCATAGTGAACATGGCTAGCAGCAAGGGTTTCTGTACAGCTACGGCTGACTCAGTAACCCACGTTCATTTAGTTATTCCGTTTTTAACGATACAGGTAATTTATCTTGACACTTCTGTTTGTGTTGTGCATGAAATCAATAAATTCCCCTGGACTATCTAACTGCAAAGGAACCTTCATTATTTAGGATGAAAAGTTATCATCAGCTGGAATTCTGCAGGTCGACTTTATAGTTTAGTTTCCATGTTAACACCACCATGTATTTAGCATCGTCTGTTCTTGCAGATCATCAGAGAACGACACGACGAAGACTCATTGTGTTTGTGTGTGTGTGTGTGTGTGTGTGTGTGTGTGTGTGTTGTGTGTCCTGGGTTGGAATGAGGGTACAAGTGTGATGTTTTTATTCACAATGACATCCAAGAGTACAACATCGTCCATGCCTTTAAAAGTCTATCATTTGAACCCTGCAGGCACAAAAATAACCGACCGTTGTTTTCTGCTTTGGTGAAGGCTTTCAACATTTGCCTTTACAACACAAAGTTATATGATGAGCGGGGGAGGGGGGTGGAAGGTGAAAGGCGGGCTTCTTGGCGTAATGTGAAGCCTCATCAGCGTTTGACAGTGAAGAAGTGTTGCAACATGGCCATTTTTTTCGTGTACGAAATGAAACAAAAACACTGCCACTAAATGGGGGCATTGAAGATCACACATCCCCCTGGTCCCCCTCCCCCGAGGGCTGGTCGTGACAGCAAGAGATCAAGGGCCCCGAGGCCCCATTGTCAATTTATGTCCCGCAAATTACGCCCTATGCTCGATTCTTCCTGTCCTGCCCGGCGCCTACGCTCTATTATCGGTTCCTCCATGTGTACTCCACCTTTTCCTGCCTCTATCATCCACCTTCTCCTGCCTCTATCATCCACCTTCTCCTGCCTCTATCATCCACCTTCTCCTGCCTCTATCATCCACCTTCTCCTGCCTCTATCATCCACCTTTTCCTGCCTCTATCATCCACCTTTTCCTGCCTCTATCATCCACCTTCTCCTCCCTCTATCATCCACCTTTTCCTGCCTCTATCATCCACCTTCTCCTGCCTCTATCATCCACCTTCTCCTGCCTCTATCATCCACCTTCTCCTGCCTCTATCATCCACCTTCTCCTGCCTCTATCATCCACCTTCTCCTGCCTCTATCATCCACCTTCTCCTGCCTCTATCATCCACCTTCTCCTGCCTCTATCATCCACCTTCTCCTGCCTCTATCATCCACCTTCTCCTGCCTCTATCATCCACCTTCTCCTGCCTCCATCCTCCACCTTCTCCTGCCTCCACACCGACATGAATTTGACTCGTTCTGTATATGGCCCAAAAATCACACACACACACTCACACTTAAGCACACATATCTACACACGTGCATACACAAAAAAGACATGCATGCACACACACACACATGCGCACGCACACACACACACACAAAACTCTTCGTTCTTCCTGTCTGACTCCCGCAATTGGCAAATCCAGTGGGTCAGGATACTCCTGAAGCCCAATAATGGAAACAAAGATACGTGTGGTCACGTCTTCACATCTCTCCCTCCACTCACACAAATAATGTGATTTTGACACCAAAAACGTTTTCCCTAAGTTCCCAGCACGAGGTGCGGGGTGGTCGGTGTACCATGAGTTCTACTCAACAGGTGGTTCTGATCTACATTATCATTGTTCTGGTTACTGTGGGCTGGATATCAAGAGAGAAGTTTCAACTCATGTGAACCCAGCACGGCGGGGCAGACATGACACTGTATAGTGTGTGTGTATGTGTGTGTGTCTGTGTCTGTGTGTGTGTGTATGTGTGTGTGTGTGTGTGTGTGTGTGTGTGTGTGTGTGTGTGTGCGTGTGTGTGTGCGTGCGTGCAAATGTTTAAAGTGTATTCATTTAAAGAGCATTGAACTGAATAATCATGGTCACACTCAAGCGGAGACTCACTGAAGCAGGCTCAAACGTGACTTTAAAACTCAGGTTCAGTTTGAGAGGCTCTCCAATGCGTTCCACTCATACAAAAACGAACACCGGCCACTCCTAAATGAATAAGAAACATTTCCTCCCATCACGTTCACAGCTATAATTTAATGCGAGAGCCTTCTCTCACGGCACCGACCGGTTTTTCACCTTAAAGCTATTATGTCTGTCAAGGTGGGTGGGTGGGGGGGGGGGGGGTGTATTTATAGCCCGCAACACAACGCAGCGGTGGCGTGTGTGTTGTTTGTTTGCGCTGCTAGGCCAAACTAACACGCCTGGCTGACTTTTGAGGAATGTTGTTTGAGAGTGGCACAGCCTAACGGTGCCGAGTCTCCATTGATGTGATGTCTGGTCCCCTGCTGAGGGCTGGTGGGGGGGGGGGGGCGGCTGGGTGGGGGCCATTATGTATATGTAGAATGTATTTAGGCTTTTTTTGTTTGTGTTTGAATAGGGGGATCAGTGAGGGGGCTTTGAAAAGTGGGATCCTTCTCTTTCGCTTTAGAGAAACTAAATACGCTTTCAGCGCTGCACAGCTAGAGCCAGCCATCACTGCTGCTTTCTGGGACAAACAGCGGCACGGTGGCTAACCGGAGGGGCTGAAGCCCAGAGGATGGTCCCAGCCCTGTGTCCATCTGGTGCTCACTCCCCCTCTTCTCTCTCTCTCTCTCTCTCTCTCTCTCTCTCTCTCTCTCTCTCTCTCTCTCTCTCTCTCTCTCTCTCTCTCTCTCTCTCTCTCTCTCTGTGTCTCGCTCTGTCTCGCTCTCTCTTCCTCTCTCTTCCTCCCATTTTTCTTTCTCTCTCACTATCTCTCTCTCTCTCTCTCTCTCTGTCTCGCTCTCTCTTCCTCTCTCCCTCCCATTTTTCTCTCTCTCACTATCTCTCTTTCTCTCTCTGTCTCACTCTCTCTTTCTTCCTCTATCTCCCCCCTTCTTTACCCTCTCCTTCTCTACATCTACCTCTCTCTCTCGTGTGTGTGTGAGTGCATGTGTGTGTGAGTGTGTGTCTGTGTGTGTGTGCATGCCTGTTCATATGTGTGTGTGTGTGTGTGTGTGTGTGTGTGCATGCATGTGCATGTGCGTATGCATGTGTGTGTGTGTGTGTGTGTGTGTGTGTGTGTGTGCGCGTGTTAGTGTGTGTGTGTGTGTGCGTGTGTGTGTGTGTGTGTGTGTGCGTGAAGTGAGCTCGGTGCGTCACCTGATGAACCAGCGAGACCCCACTGACAGCCACCGAGACGCCAGCTGGCTTCCTGGCCGATGCGATAAACAAAAAAAACACAAATACGAATTGTTTGTTGTCATTCTTATTATGATTGTCCTATCTCACTTTTTTTCTATCTCTCTTTCTCTGCCCACACACCCAAAGCGTTCCACTGTGTAGCCCGTGTTCAAAAGGTGAGCCAGAGAGCCTGGGAAATCTGTCTGTTTATATACATCAGATCAAGAGCAAATATTAACGCTCAATTTCCTGCCGGTGTGGCCCATCCCATAATGCGTTTATCCTCTCGCAAATAGCAATGTCACGGAGACTCTGGGGCCGGCCGGCGGCTGAAATGTTATGAATAACTTGATCAAATGACACAGAGAGACGAAGAGAGGAGACGAGATAATAAAGTGTGGTGCTGGGGGGCCCCTAAAGGGCCCATCTGGGGAGCGAAGGGACCACCGCCGCCGCCACGGACGCATTGCCTGGAACTAAACGAGGCGGTTAAGGAGATGTTACAGGTTGTCGAGCAACATACATCCCTTTCCCTAAGGCCCAATCATCCGCCGGTATGAGATCTGCCCAGACAAACAGGGAAGAGAGGCGCACGGCAATTATCGGTGAAGCTTTCAACAAAAGTCGGAAGACATTTTGTCAATTTATTAACTTTTCCGGTTTTGTATACTTTGACGAGGAGAGGGAAATATGGGGTTGAGGGATAAGTGGTCCTTTCTGTTCTTGGCTAAGATAATTATTAAGGTCTGATATAATCACATTTGTGAGTGTGTGCGTGTTTCTTATTTTTTCCCCTGGTAGATTTCATTCGTATGAGTGCAGCTTCTGTGTAGCTCAGTCTTAATAACATGAATGTTACCCCCCCCCCAAAAAAAACTGAAAAGAAAAACTGAAATGGGAAAAGAAATAGCGAGAGCTGCACTAAGTCATTATGTTTCAGCAAAATAAGAGCCTGAAAGAGTAGGATTCGTTTTTTTCTTCTCTTCACTCTAATTCAATTATAAATCCAATATCTTTTCTCCCTATGCCAAATGTCAAGCTGTGCCCCGGAGTTACTCCCTGCATACGTGCACTCTCACGCACGCTCAGTCCGTCATGAAAACCGTGCATGCTGGGACCGCAACCCCACCCCCCCCCCCCCCCCCCCCCCCGCGCCCCCTCGCATGCAGACTGATGAAGGGATTAACCGCCCTCTAATTCTCACCTTGCAAACGTGTAGAGTACTGAATGCACATGCAGTTGGATGACCTTGAATAAGGTCATCCAACAGCATGTGCATTCAATTCTCTACACCTTTAATCACTTGTATCCATATCGTTTCACTTCATAATCCCGTCTGAACTCTATTCCATCTGAGACGTTTTCAGAGACTTAAGCTAACAAGCCGCTCTGAAATATTGTACGTCACTATCATTGGTTTTATGCATCCTATTTTTACGTTCTCCAATCTTAAGTGTTTGACCAAAAATAATAGAATGCAGATATATATTTTTTATAATAATAAACAAAAGAATTATCGGTTCAAATGTATCTCACGCCTGATAGTAGCCTGTAGCTCAGCCTGTGGAGTCAGTGTGTTCGGAGATTTTAGTATGGCTGCAACTTTGAAAAAAACGTTTTTGAAGAAAACTTTTAATCCCACAACATTCATTCTTCTTATCCAACCATGCTGGTTTTCCCGAATGTCTGATCTGTGGGGAGATCCTCACCACATGGATTTTATATTGTTTGACAATTTCTCACCGTGACAAATGTTTACTTCTTTAAACGTAGCATTATTTGCCAAAACTTATCCTGATGGTTATGCTAGGAAGAACAAACCATCGCAAAACACATAGGCGCAGCAGAGCAATGGTAGTTTCAACAAATGCATGAAATGCACATGAAAAAGATTTTTGGTTGCTATACCAAAGTTTCCTGTCCCCTGACCTTAACCAATCACAATGCGTTTACTATTGCGCAAGTGACTTCACTCTGTGCCAATATTTGTGGACGTCTTAACAAAAGCGCTTCAATAGAAGAGTCCATAGACTTTAAAAATACGTTAAAGGACAATACCGGTCTGTGATCTAACCATCGCAACCCTCTCTCCTGGCTTCACTAGAACATCCACTACCATTATCATTTGTCATAATGACTTCCTTGTACCGATTCTGCCGAAGAGCATTTAGCATGAACGCGCCTGCCTGAATGTGAACAATGGCAATATAGCACTTTCGGCTTTTGGAATCAATGTGCGTCTGTCAGTACAAAATAACAGTGAATCTCTATACAAGTACTTTACAAAATGTCTTATCACAATAGACCAAAGTGCCATATTGCTATTGTTTACATTCGTAAAAGCAATGCTTTAAGTTCCCGGTGCCATCTGAGTGATTTTAACTTCAAGTTTCTGTACCCCCTGCCTGGTTGTGAATGCACTTGCTTTATTCTGCGTCAGCCCCTGAGTATGTCATTAAACATCCCTGCAATCAGACAGGAGCCATCAGCGTACAATGTTTGAGAAGGAGGAAGGAAGTCAAAAGAAACTTGAAAACCACAAGTGATTCATTCAGATTTAAATCGCATATCACCCAGATAAATTGTCTTTTCAAAAATGTAAATCACAGCGAGTCAAGTCTCACACAGAATATGAGAACACATTATCAAACAAGAACAACACTCTAAAGGAACTCTGAACACAATTTTGCATAAATATGAAAAAAATGTAATGTCTTCTACTGGATGTGTGTATGTGGTGTGTGTGTGTGTGTGCATGTGTGTGTGTGTGTGTGTGTGTGTGTGTTTGTGAGTGTGTTCACGGCCGATGCACACTTCATAAAAACCATTTGAAAGACTCACAATCTCACTTAATTACGCCTGACGCAGTTTAATGAAGTTGCTTTGCCCACAACCATCGCTCAACTCACCCAATGAATGACGGTAGATGCTCTGCTTGGCAGGAGCCAGCCGGTGTCCAGAATATGTAAATGTAACAGCTGTATGTATTTAGGATACACGCTGGTGCTTCACAACACTCATGTTCTGCCTTGGCCTCCAGGCTTTCTTCCTGGTAAAACCCTCCGATTGTTAAATGTGCCCAGTGCTCTCCGCTGGCGGTGGATTTTATGACGCCACTAAATCATATTAGTTATTAGAGTAAAACAACAACTTTATTGATCCCTAAGGGAGAATTTTACAGTTTATAATAAAAGTGTTCTCCTGTTTCTTTTGCCCCAGCCTCCGTCCTACGCGTTCAATCGTCTGTCCTCAGATGTTTGGTAAAGCTCTGAGATCAGGTGTCTCACTGAGCCATCTTGACCTTTATGTCCAATCATTGGAGGATCACACGCACACTCACACACATACACACACAGTCAGAGGTGTGTGCTACAGACAGAAGGACACAAGAACAAATAAATTAATAATCACAAGCACCCTTGCCGTTGTTGAAGACTCCATAGTCGGAGTCTTGGTACTTGTTATTCATGAGTTTGTGTATGTGTTTGTGTGTGTGTGTGTGTGTGTATGTGTGTGTGTGTGTGTGTTAGCATGCGTGTGCGCACGTTATCTCAATTGTGGCATTCTGTCCGGAATGACTGTGCGAGGCGGTCGTGTAGCCTGTAGTCAAGTTCAAAGTGTCATTTGAGAGTTCTTTCAATGGACTGGAATGGCTTCCCATAATGCTCCATTTCCTTCCCCATAACACTGCAAGCTTACAATATGTCGGACACAAACATCCCTCAATGAATAATTATGAGCCACACCATTTATAATACAGATGATACACACACACACACACACACACACACACACTAATACATGTACGCACACGCACACACACACACACGTACACACACTCACACACTAACACATGTACGCACACACACAAACGCACACACACGTACACATACACACACACACACACACACACACACACACACACACATGTACGCACACAAACGCAGATCCAGGATTGGGTCGGGCGCAATGCGGTGGACAGTGTCTAGATAACTGGCTGAAAAGCTGCTTCTGCATCATATCTGTGATGGGTGGCTGAGTTTAGTTCAAGTGCAAACAAGGAGAACCAGTTGGAACGCCTTCATCTGCTTCATATAACCAGGGAGCAAAGGAAGTGGACCTGGCACACACAAAGATGCACAAAGTAGGCAACCTTCACTGACTGAACGGTTTATATTCCTAACAAAGCAACTTACTGAGGAACAATCAGGCGCATCTCTGACGCAGTTTAGACTCAAACTCAATGACCAAAAACAAACCTGAAAACAAGACAGGGGTGGCTAATGGAGAGCAACTGCTACTGAAAATAAACAATCCAAAAAAAGACAGGAGCAGCCCAACAGCCTTGTAGCTGCAATGGGTTTGGCTGGTAACAGTCCCTGAATTCCCTTTGTAATAACCTTCTGTGATTCATGTTGCTTGAGTAATACTGGCCTTGCTGAGAATTTTCACTGAGCCAATCAGCGTCTTGTAGGCGGAACTTGAAAATAAATACGATGACAGAATCCGAGTGACCATTGTGAGCAATGGCAAACAACACAGTGCCTCCCGTTGCAAAGCGTTTGGATTCTGTAAAATCCAATGTGTGTCCAATGTGAGTCTCTGAAAACAGCTCAGATGGAAGACATTCAGCCTGAATTATGACGTG
>JACYXH010000017.1:1306953-1324453 GCA_026745465.1 Lota lota | reverse complement strand
GTGTGTGTGTGTGTGTGTGTGTGTGTGTATGTGTGTGTGTGTGTATGTGTATTTGTGTGTGTGTGGGAGGAACGGTAGTGGTGGTGTTGTGTGTGTGTGTGTGTGTGTGTGTGTGTGTGTGTGTGTGTGTGTGTGTGTGTGTGTGTGTGAGAGTGAGAGTGAGAGAAAGAGAGAGCGAGACAGAGACAAAGACTGAAAGAGAGACAGACAGAAAGAAAAAGTGAGGGAGAGAGACAGAGAGACTAACAGAGAGAGAAAGAGGGGAGGGACAGAGAGAGTGAGTGAGAGAGAGACAGAGATAGAAAGAGAAAC
The DNA here is from genome assembly GCA_026745465.1 of Lota lota. Classification (NCBI taxonomy): domain Eukaryota; kingdom Metazoa; phylum Chordata; class Actinopteri; order Gadiformes; family Lotidae; genus Lota; species Lota lota. Next base: position 1,324,141 of record JACYXH010000017.1, on the reverse strand, counting down.
AGAGAGAGAGAGAGCGAGAGAGAGAGCGGGGAGGGACATCGTTTGTGTGTGTGTGTGTGTGTGTGTGTGCGCACACATGCACTCACACACACAAGATCCCTCCTCCTAACCTCTCTGTTTCTTCATTTCTGTGCTTTTAAATGTTTGAATGTGAATGTGATACGTGTTCATTTGGTTGTTTTTCACTCATGTAAAAAAACTGTTGTTTTCTTGCTACGCGTTGAGCATCTATAAAGCCATGTGATGACTCAGTGAAATTACATCTGTGCTGCTGGATACATTGGCTACTTACAGAGAGGGAGGATGACACAGTGAGAGAGGGGGGGGAGGGAAGGGACATGGAGAAAGGCAATGAGAGGGGATGGACTGGTGTGTGATGGTGTGACCAGGATGAGATGTGAGATGAGATCAAGAAGAACCAGTTGATGTATTGACCACCACCGAGAAAATCATGTGTACCACCAATGTGGTAAAGGACAGACATGCATACACTCTCACACACGCACATACACACACATGCACACACATGCATACACACCCATACCCACGCACATGCACACACACATGCACACGCACCCATACACACACACACACACACACACATGCACACACACCCATGCACACACACATGCACACACACCCATACACACGCACATGCACACACATGCACACACACACACACACACACACACAAACACATGCACATACGTACATGCACACACAGATAGACACATGGACAGACTGAAAGACAGATAGATGGATAGATAATATCGGTGCCCCAGAGAGAGAGACGGTGGAAACGTGAACAGATACATCTTCTTTCTGTTGAATAACGAGTGTCTGCGCTTCATGTAGAGAGAGAGAGAGAGAGAGTTCTAATTGTTCCCTTGGAGACCACCGGTGGAAAGCGGCCTGCGTGAACTGGCGGTACACCGGGGCTCGTACACTGCGAGCTGTCCTCATTAGCGGACCACCTCACCACCCAGACAGAGGGGAACGGCCTCTCTGACATCCAGCGCCAACGTTGCATCTCAGCATGGTCACTGTGGTTTTATTCTCGTCAGAAAAGGCATATTTTTGACTAGAGGGATGGATCGGATAGAAAGAAAAAGACATATTTTTGACGAGATGAATAGATCGGATAGAAAGAAAAAGACATATTTTTGACGAGATGGATGGATCGGCTAGAAAGAAAAGTCATATTTTTCACAAGATGAATAGATCGGATAGAAAGAAAAATACATATTTTTGACGAGATGAATAGATCGGATAGAAAGAAAAAGACATATTTTTGACGAGATGGATGGATCGGATAGAAAGAAAAGTCATATTTTTCACAAGATGAATAGATCGGATAGAAAGAAAAAGACATATTTTTGACGAGATGAATAGATCGGATAGAAAGAAAAAGACATATTTTTGACGAGATGGATGGATCGGATAGAAAGAAAAAGGCATATTTTTGACGCAAGCTCTCCTCCCCTCCACTCTCTTAATTTGTGTGCATTTAAATGTTTGAATGTAACTGTTTATTGATATTTATTTGTTTGGTTGGTTGGTTAAAAAACTGTTATTTTTACTCTTATTCTTATTAATATTATGTATTGTATTGAGTATTTAGAAAATCGCTGAGTTTTTGCTGTAATAATATGCGGAGAGCATCTATAATGCAACGCGATGACTCAGTGAAATTGTATCTTCGCTGCTGAAGACATTGGTTACTTAGGGAGAAGGATTTTTGTTGTGTTGGATTAATACATTGATCATCCTATTAAGGCAGATGTGATTACCTTTGAAACGGACTTCTGAGGACAACTTTGCATAGACCGCCACGTTTAAAAGCTCCTGATAGTGAAAGTAAAAACATTGCATCATAACAACAAGGTACAAAAACTACAAATGTGTCTTTGTGTATTCACCTTACTCATCTATCATTCATCATGAGGCAGTGTATAAACCTAAACTATAAATATTAGAATTAAAAAGGTGCTGTAGGTAAGATTTGAGAGTTGTAAAGAGAGAGAGTAGAAAATAGTGAACAAAATTTGAAACTAAACAAGCCAAAAAAACATCCCCTGCCTCTCTGATCCCTCCTTACCCACGTTTCTCCACCACTGAGATGGGTTGCATTTCAAGCACCTGTGATTGACAGGAAATTCCTCAAACCAAGAAGATGTCCTGATTGGTCACAAATGAGCCGGGAGCTTTCTAAAATCTGTAATGTCTCATGCAGAGGCAGGCGCAGTCGACTCGAAACTGATATTCTCACAGCGCATTTAGCTGACTAATAACTCACCAATGACCAGGCCATTTCTAACAAATTACACAAAAAAGACATCTTAAATCGTACCTACAGCACCTTTAATGAACGATTTGAGCTGCTCAACATCGGCGCCGAGCGTCTCCTTCCTACGACAGCGTGTGCGCATCCGTGATGGCAACATTCAGTTTAGCATTGATTTTAAATTTGAGCACTTTGTGAATCTTGTTATGGCTTTATTATTCCCCAAGTGAGACATCGCGAGCCAACCACAGGCCTGGTTTGGACCGTATACACCGAGGGCTTGGCTCCGTGCGAGCTCCATTACGGAGCAACATTTCGCCTATTTGGTTCCACTAATAAAAAATAAAAAAAACTCTTAGCGCGCTACCATTAGAGCAGGTGGATTAGTCACGCCGCACCCCACACCCCCCCCCCCCCACCCTACACACACACACACACACACACACACACACATATACACACACACACACACACACACTTACACACAAGCACAGAACAAACGCGCACACAGAACATACGCACACAGAACAGCAGTGCAGAAACACACACGGCACACACAGAGAAGACACGTACACAGAACACACAACACACGCGCGCAGAAACACACATACTCACACACACACAAACACACACACACACGCACAAACACACACATACACACACACACACACACGCACACAGAACAGGCACATGCGCACTGAAACACACACACACACACACACACACACACACACACACTTAAACGCTGTGGCATGATGACGATAGTCAGTACTAAAAAAAGAAGACAGAACAGGATGAAAGATACATGAGAGAATATCAGAAACACGGCCAAGGAGCGTCTCTTTGCGCAGGAAAAAAACCCCACGTCATTAATCATTTTTATGCGGCTGTTTGTTTACTGTTTACCACCCCTGTCATGATGACACCTATATGACGCATATAATGGGAAATTAAACATGAAGATCCCACCAACAAGAGAATGTTTAATTACTTACATTTTTAGGTACACTTTTTCTCACAGAATAAAATTCAATATTTAGGACTTTCGACTTTTTATTTTTAGACTTCCACGGGTCCATGGTTTTCCTCCACATGGTGAAATTAATATCACGGCAGATCACATGGTACACATCTCAGGAGAACGTTGCCCTCCCCCCCCCCCCCCCCCCCCCCCCCTCCCTTAAACAAAAAAGAAAATAAATAGACAGTTGACAAAACCGTATTAACCAACAGTATGAAATTACAATAGGAATGCCTTGTTGGGCCATTTAAAACACCGTTTTAAAATCTATACATTTACAAAACTGAGCTCTTATATGTGTAGGTTTGCGAACCACGCAGAGGTGCGCAGCCAGAATGTCAAGCGTTCGCCTCCTCGTCTCCCACCCACACCCCCACTCTCTCCCCCACGCTCACGTCCCTCCTCCCCCACCTCTCCTCTGTCAATAGTGCAGCTGGGTCGTCTCTATGCAGTGGCTATTTAAAGCGCTTGTTTTGATTTCCACACATGAAATACCACTCCGTCTTTAAAACTCCCAGGGGGGCCTTCCTGCCGTGACCTTTCCCTGTCAATCAATAAAACGATCCCTACTTTGATCAAAATGCCCATGTAAGATATATATATATATATATATATAAATAAAAAAAAACCACATCCAGGGATAGTGGTTGTCGATGGCTTCGTCTCCAGCCATTCCGTTACGGCCAAATAATTGATCTTTTGAATGGTGCATAGCGGTGTGGAATAGTTTTGACAGGCTATTATGATGAACCATGACATAATGAGTTACTGTCGTGTCTGGTGTCTTCTCCAAGCAAGCTCACCGTTAAAGGGATCACAAAGTCCACCAAGAGATCCATCACCGACACCATGTTCATCCACTGGATGAATTGAACCTGATACCACTCTCATTAATCCATATACATATATATATATATATATATATATATATATATATATATATATATATATTTAGCAGAATACGTGATTAAGATCTAGACATTAATGGTGGCTATCCAAGGTTATAGTCATCATGTCTGTGCACTGTGGCCATCTCCTCTCTCACACACACACACACACACACACACACACACACACACACACACACACACACACACACACACACACACACACAAACACACACAAACAAACACATGGTCACAAGCTTTTAAAGACACCACACATTGATTGGGTCAATCTATGGCTGTCCACTGTGGACAGTCCACTGTGACACACCAAAGGCAAAAGCAATCCATTCTTCCATCTATTTATTCATCATTCATACATATATCCATCCATCTATGTATCCATCCATCCATCCATCCATCTATCCATCCATCCATCCATTCATTCATCCATCCTTATCGTAGCTCCAACCCACCTGCTGTACTATGATCGTTGCCTCAGCATTCCCTAGTGGTCCTCCACTCTGTGGTGGAGTCCTGCAGTCCAGTGGTACTATATTCAGACCAGGGATCTACCTATTAGAGTAGTGGTCCTTAGTGCAGACCAGGGCTTTAGAGTAGTGGTCTTCAGTGCAGACCAGGATCTCTATAGAGTAGTGGTCCTGTGTGCAGACCAGGACCTCTATTGAGAAGTGGTCTTGAGTGCAGACCAGGACTCTATAGAGTAGTGGTCCTGTGTGCAGACCAGGACCTCTATTGAGAAGTGGTCTTGAGTGCAGACCAGGACTCTACTTTTTAGAGAGGTGACGCTTGAAACTGGACTCTATCGATCGCAGCTGAACTGTGCTGCAGAGCCAGCCACTGGTCATGTGACACTTCGGAACTGCAGGTTCAGCTGAAGGCAAGTCGGCCTTCGCGATATCCTGTGGACACCATTTGAGATTTGTTCAATGTGGTTCGGAATACAAGACATTACAGTACAACTCAATAAAACACGATACAGTGAAATATAGCACAGTAAAGTAGGGAACAATACAATAGAGTAAAGTACAATACAGTAGAATACAATACAGAGCACTACCGTACAACAGAGTACAACACAATAGAGTACACTTCACATACAGTAAAATACAATACAGTGTCATACAATACAATAGAGTAGAGTACAGTAGCGAACAATTCAACAGAGTAAAGTACACATACAGTAAATACAATACACTGCAATACAGTAGAGTATAGTATAGTAAAATAGAGTAGTGTACAATACCTTAGAATATAAGACAGGGAAATACAGTAGAGGACAGTAGAGTACAATACAATAGAGTATAGTACACATACAGTAGAATGCTGTATGTGTACTGTGTAGAGTACAGCAGAATACAATGCCATGCAACACAGTATACTATATTGCATGGTATTGTATTGTACTGTATTGTACGTTACTCTATTGTATTATATTATACAGTAGTATGTACAGTACAATTCAATACAGAATACAGAAGAGTAAAGCAGAGTACAATAAAGTACAATGCAGGTACAATTGAAGGTAAAATATGCATTGCACTTCTACAAATACATGAACAATACAATACACAGACAGATAGATGTATATAGAGTTCAAAGAGTCAGTAATGCAATAAATCGACATGAGTTCTTTGTTCTCAGTCCTTATGCATGTGGGCACAGAGCCATTATAGAAATAACTTTGTTTTAACCTGACCTCAATCCTGCCCTGCCAAAGCCCAACTTGATGGTTTGAGAGATGCGAGCGGAAGATTATGACTGTGCACTCTGTATGAAGCTCCTTTATGAGCTCATGAAGCAGACAATATGGAGGTCATTATGGATTTCATGGCAGAATGCTTTGGTTTGCCTTGCAATGATTAACGTCTGCATTCATTGGATTGTATCACAGCCAGTTGCACCCCGGTTCTAAATCCATGGTTCATGTCAACACACTGGAGTCACAATCGCACTTAAGGACACTAAGCAAGTTCAAGTTCAACTTGGTGTGTGTGTGGGTGTGTGCGCGTGCGCACGTGTGTGTGTTTGAGCACACGTGTGTATGTGGGTGTATATGTGTGTGGGTGTATGTGTGTGTGTATGTGGGTGTATGTGTGTGTGTGTGTGTGTGTGTGTATGTGGGTGTGCGTGAGAGCGCGTGTGTCTGTGTGTTGTGCGTTTCATTTAGCCACAACGTAAGGAAGAAATGTGGAAGAAATGGCGGATTAAATGGCTGATTAAACGTAAATGCTGGTAATGCCTTCGACCTTGTCCGGGGTGTACATGGGTCTTGTACAGAGCGCATTTAAACTGCCGTGTCATTGTGAGTCTAATCCCTTTAAAAACACCACATTCTTCATAGCATTATCACCACGGGCCTAAAGGTTGGACTAAGTGCAATAAACTGGTATTAGGAAAGTAGCTGCCATGCTTAGTGTAGCACGGGTTGTGTCATAGGGGGAGGGGGGGGGGGGGGTGACACTATAGCGATCATTATGGAGTAGTTATATAGTTCATATGAACAACAGTGTGTGTGTGTGTGTGTGTGTGTGTGTGTGTGTGTGTGTGAATAGATTTCCAGAGAATAAACGGTGTAGTTTATGCTTGTTGCTTATTAAAGATGGCTCTGTGTTAAGTACCTGCATGAGAAAAGTATGATAATGATGATGATGATGATGTGTGTGTGTGTGTGTGTGGGGGGGGGGGGGGGGGGGGGGGCGACACCGTTTACATTCATGATGTGTTATAATATGCCCTGATTATGTTTGTAAAGCTCAGACTGTGCATAATGTGAAGGGCTGTGGGGACGGTCCTTGTTCGCCATCTAGTGGCAGACCTAACATATTGGCACGAGGTCGTTGTCCAGCGTAAACTGTATTTACTGCTCTACATCTGAAATCGCTCTGCCGCTCTGCTCATTGTCGTCTGTATTGAATGGGCTATAACATCTGCCATGTGTTTGCTTGTTAGGCCTATACAAATACAATGAATTGGCCCTCCTCCTTTGATGAGTTTCTGCTGACATCTGTAGTTGTGCTAAATGCCATACCTAGATCAGGTTGGACCGACGGGTTAATTAATTCAGTGAAGTTCTAGGAGGGCTTTTCGACGGCAATAAATACGTCAACAACTGACATATTTACCATGCAACGTTTATTTGCTGAAAGAAAGAATGAAAGAAAGAAGAAAATGCATATTTCTAGGCCATGAAATCTGATTTGGGCGGGGAGTTTTTCCAATCGACAAACCAATGCCTCTGTAACAGGAATATTTGTATATATTATTAAACTATATAGTTTGCCTATAAACACAGTTTATAATATCTATATCTATATATCTATATATATTATAGGTCTATAGGCATATGGAAAGATAAGTATTGGATTGTGTATGCTACTGTTTAGATAGAGAGAAACCCAACAAAAGCAGGTATTTCTCTTATTACATTAGGCCTACTGTGTGCTTTTAAACACGCCAATATATTTATTAAAACTACTCCTCACAAGGTATGCAAGGCTCTGCATGAATTCTCTAACTGTTTCATATGAACACACAACAGCATATACTGAATACCTATTTATGTTTGGTTTTAAATATATATATATATATATATATATATATATATATATATATATATATATATATATATATATATATATGCTATTGTATGCGTGTGTTGTGGCTCATTATGTTTCATTAAAAAAAGTGGTTGGCTGTAAATCAATGGTTTTTATAGGGGCTATGTTGTAAGGAAAAACCTTTAAGCATATACTGACAATTCATCAGGGTACCCTTTTTAATCACATTTACCCCTCGATAAGAAATATAGTATGTAGAAAAATATACAGTTACAATACAAATTACAATTGTTGTGCAGTTCAGCAATTACACCCGATATGTCTAATTTTGGTGTTTCTTCACAAAAAATTTAAAATAACAAATTAGTGTAACTCAAGGCACAGATACTCTCCCATATTACGGCTGCCGTTAGAATTTCACTCAGACATTGGCATATGCCTCCAATCACGACCGTCAATACCATTAGATTCCCTTGGGCCTTTATGGCTTGACTAACGACCTTGTAGACAAAGGTAATCACAATATATAAAATTCAGTCAATCTACATTTACAAATTTGTGTAAATGATATATATATATATATATATTTCAATGTTATCCACTTCATTGATAATATGTTACCTTGAATTATCAGCACTTCATTCATTTGTGAATTATGGATGAATTATGACTTCTGATCCTATCAACGGACACAGAACGTATGTTTTTGAAATTTCTAGTCCAAAATAGACTTGGGTCCTATAGAAAGCAGGGGGGAAAAAACAGCCCCGTCGCTACTTTCCATGTGATTTCCTTTTTGGGTCGTGTTTACAAATATGAACTGAAATTTACACTCCTTGTTCAATGGGCTTAACATTCTTCAATGTTCTCTGCTGCTGATCTCCTTGCGCGTTGTCTACCGGCGCTGTGGAGTGCGCCTCCAGCTGATGGCCCCAGAGCTGCGTCTGCTGGCTGAACAGCTTCCCGCAGGTGATGCAGTTGAAGGGCCGCTCCCCCGTGTGCTTCTGCCCGTGGAGCTTGAGGCTCAGCGCGCCCTTGAACCTCTGGCCGCAGATGGCGCAGCCGTACGGCTTGGCACCCGTGTGCGAGATCACGTGCTTCCGCAGGTTGCTGGGGTTCCGGAACCTCTTGCCGCACTGTTCGCACGGGTACGGCCGCTCGTCCCTGTGCACGCTCATGTGGTAGCGCAGCTTGGCCATGCTGCTCAATAGCTTGCCGCACACGTCGCACACGGGCTTCTTGCCGCCCTTCTGCCCCGTGTGGACCCGCGTGTGGTTCTGGAGCGCGCTGGCGTGGCTGCAGCGCTTGCCGCACGTCTCGCAGACAAACTCCCGCTCGCCCGTGTGCGTCAGCATGTGGTGCTTCAGGCCGCTGCGGTGGCTGCAGCCCTTGCCGCACACCTCGCACACAAACTCCGTCTCCCCCGTGTGCTTCCTGCGCAGGTGTTCCCGCAGCACGCCGGAGTCGCTGCAGCCCAGGCCCAGCTCCATGCAGCACGGCTCCATCGTCACCTCCTGCCCCTCCTCCTCCCCCCCCCGCTGTCCCAGCAGGTGGGCCGCCCGATGGGCGCACAGCGACGCAGACGACAGGTAGCGCTTGCCGCACACCTCGCACACAAAGTCCCGCGCCGCGCCCCCGTGCAGCGCGTCCTCGTGCTCCGTCAGCGCCCTCCCGCTGGTGAAGCTCCCGTTCCCGGGGCAGAGCGAGCAGAGGAACGTCTTCGCCACCGCCGTGCACGCGTGCCTCTGCAGGGACAGCGCGCCCGCGAAGCGCCCCTCACAGAAGGCGCACGTGAGCATGTGCGCCGCCAGGACGGCGTGCCGGCGCATGTGCCGGTTGTAGGTGCTCTTGTAGGCAAACTCGGTGTCGCACTCGTCACATTTGAACAGCTTCTTGGCTTCGCCCGTGTGTCTCAGCGCATGCGTCTCCAGCCCCTGGGCTCGGGAGAAGCGCTTGCCGCACAGCGGACAGAGGTGGGGTTTGGAGTGGGTGACAAAGTGCCGGTCGAACCAGCACTTGATAGCGAACGTCTTTTGGCACAGGGGGCACTGGATGGGATCCGGACGGCTCCTCTTGGACGGTTTGACCCTGGCGGTGTCCGGGGCGGGCGAAGGGGTGGCGGGGTCAGCGGGAAGCGGGTCATCAACGACCTCTAGCGCGGCAGGTGCCTCCTCCTCCTCATCCTCTTCCTCCTCCTCCTCGTCGGCGCCGTGTCCCGGGACCGCCGGTGGTGGTGACTCCGCCTGGGGGTGCGTCACGTCAGGTAGAGGCTGTGGTGCAGCGATGTCATCCTCTGGTATGACATCGTCAGCTACGAAGATCAAACAGGTCAATGTTAAGCTTTGTGATTGGGTGATGTGCAGTTGTTATGACGATGGAATATGTGTAGAGTTTGATTGTGCAACATAAGATATTTCAGTTAATCAGGTCGGATTATCGTCAATCTACAGATGTGGTTGGAATTCATTGTAAGCAAGTACAACTGTAAACAGGTATTATTGAAAGGTAGTTCATTCTAGAGGTCTTTAAGACTTTATAGACAAGTCTGCTAGCCCACCTTGGTCAACATCTTTGTGTCTTTGTGACAATTTGAAGTCAGCATTTTTGTTTCTCATATGGCCAGACGTTCTCCTGATGGGCAATTCTGTGATATAAAATAATACACAAAAGATTTAAAACTACAATAAAGAATCAAAAGAAGCTACATTAAGACGACAGATAAATACATGTGATTAAGAAGATAAACTAATGAAATGCAGGTGCTCTATTTCACGAGGGGATGAGACCCTGTATGAAATTTGATATGTAATTCAAGTTTGATTTGATCAACATGCCCTCTAGTCAGATGACAACGCAACACCTGAAGGACTTACGCTTTGTGGGGCTGCAAGCTGTTTTAGTTTTGGCTCTCCTACGTGTAGTATTCTTCTTGAGAGGATCATCTTCTGCCAGGGACATTTTTAACATTGCAGCTATTTTCTCCACTGCTTCTTTGGTGCATGTTTCCATGAGGGACGCAAATTTGATCTAAATAATAGATTGTAATTGTGTGAAAGCATTAGAAACTATCAGGAAGTCAGCCATTAAATTCAATGTATTTTCAAAAAACCTTTATTGGCATCAAAAGTAAACATTTACATTGCCATTACTCTCTTATAAGGATGGTAAATATTGGTTTCAATGTATATAACATGTCTAACTTATTTAGAACCATTCGTAACGATTTGGTGTATGGAGCACTGTGGTGTTTTACTGTGCAGGGTGAGTTTTCTTTAGGAGATGTGAAAAAAATATGTAATCGTTTTGCCAGTTGCAACGCATGCATGGAACTGTTAGGGCTTGTACATCAGAATGCATTTGGGGTTTTTTGTTGGCACTTCTCCGCCATTTTGAGAGGTAGTCCTACTGTAAAATCCTATATTAACATTAATATACCATAACCTATAACCCTTTGTTTTTCCATGTCTCTGAGTGTCACGCTGTAGTAGTTCAACCACAGCAATGTCTCCCCGCCTCCATTTCGAAGTATAGGAATGTTATTGGTAGGAATTGTGTTTTGGTCATTTATTTATTAATCGTGAAATGATTTATAATCAGGGGAGACGTGTTTAAAAAGCCACCACGATTCTCATGCAAGACGAGGCAAAACGAAGTTTTGATTAACCTAGGTTACGGTATATTCACTTTATATGGAATTTTACATTACTACAACTCTCTCGAGGAATCACAAAGTGGAGAGTATCGCCAACAAAAGATCCCATGATGCATTCCGGTGTGCAAGCCCTTTAGTAAATAAAGATAACGTTATACAAACGTTATATATCTTTCTCTCTTTCTCGACGTATGTCACTACCGTCAAGGGGTGGACGAATTGCGTTCCTTCCTCCGTAATTCCGTTCTCTCCTTTAATTACAATCATATTATGTGAAGTTGGAGTTGAACAACGTTGCGAGGTCATTGACGAGCACTCGTCCAGAAGTCGACTCAGCTCCGAGACCGCTGCTTCTACTAAAGCCGCCATAACGGTAGACATTTGTGTCTGAAAGATTTCGTGACTAAACATCTCAGTCAATTTAACATTACCAAATGGCAACAAAATCCAGAGGGTACTACTCCTGTCGTATTATTAACAAAGTCTACAAGCAGTTGCATGGCAGGAGCGTTGAACTTTGTTCTTCCGTTTTCCGCTTCTTCTTCTAGTGATCGGTTACATAGTACACCCAGTGCTGCCCTCCATAGGAATAGGGGTGAAACACACCCGTATAGCGCCCATTTCGTGTGCCTATGGTTCTTATGTGAATAAATATGAATCCTCAAAACTATTACTATTATTGATTAATGACTATATCTGTTCCAATGACAGGAGTCCCCATATTAACACTCCTTGTCCAGCAGTGAATCAAACCCAGCACCTGGGCAAATAATGTATGCGGACACACACTCACACAACACACACACACACACACACACACACACACACACACACACACACACACACACACACACACACACACACACACACACACACACACACACACACATTCATTATTCATTATCAGAATCACCATGGAAACACAACTGTAAACAATTGACAATAAGGTTACATTAACAAACCATTAATTATTACTGCATTAGTAAATGCAGTAATAAGTATTGACTAACAGTTAACGGTTGTAGAATAATTGTTAGTTGTAAAAAGTCAGGTGGTGATTAGAAGAGTGTTCTTTGGATGTTGACTTGATCCATAGGAGGGTTTCAATCATGTGATCTGAAGTTCTTAGTTAAAGTTAAAAAAGTTGAAGCCGCCATCTTGGTATTTCTTGACCAGACATTCAAATAGAATAACCAAGGAACCCGTTCTTATTACAATGGTGAAAAAGCACCAAGATGACAGCTTAGATTGAGCGTTACATCATGGCTGCAATCAGAATGTGCAAAAATAAAGTCTGACTCTGTTGGCACTCATAGAACATATGTTTCATTGAACATGCTACTTCCACGTGAAACCAATATTTCTTCAGAATTTCACCCAACCAGACTCCTCTGTGTCTGCGGTGCATAGCTTCTGCGGCTCCCCCTGTGATGGACTGTCAGCATCGCTCCATACAGATGCGCTGGCACTCCACACATGTCCTCCTCTATTCACCCTGATTGTTCCTTTAAGGTTCATCCAAGCTGCTCCAAACAGAACCTCCAGCCCATAATGAGACAGAATGTTTCCTGGCTCTATCTCTACATTCCACCATGCTGTTGTTGTTGTTACCAGACTGAACTCGGATGGAAATAAAAATACAGAAAATGCAAAGAGATGACCCATCCTATTTGATGACAGCAAGAAGGCACAATGGAGCCAAATCCCACACTCAAACACACACACACACACACACACACACACACACACACTTTGGTTGACTGCTGCAACAGTTCTCAAATATATAGACAATTTCTGAAAGGAATTTCAACTAGTGAAATGTATTTGACCATAATATCATGTTACATTCTTTGGTTTACGACTCATGAAAAAAAAAGTCTTGCTGTTGTACATGCACATATCAGGTTCCCCCTAGCTGGCAAATTATAAAACAACAGCATATTGCTAACAATGACCATATTCCCCATAGGTTCAATACAGCGAGTTCATCATGGTATCATGGCGGTAAACTCTAAATCATGGCCTTTAAAAAAACTGAGCACCAGTCAAATTCTGCAATAACTGTGATGGAAACACACACACACACACACACACACACACACACACACACACACACACACACACACACACACACACACACACACACAGTTAAGGATCTCTCTGCTTGTAATCATATCATTGTACGTCTGTGTCTGAAACCTATTAACATTAATTTGACAGACTTGACTCTTCAGACAATATAGGCTGATACGGATGACATGAATGAAGAATGGATGTTAACCATTGGTCGATCCATCTTTGTGTTGTGCATCTGAAAATGATTGTGCAAACATTTGTCCAATCATGAGCTTACAGCGGGCCGATACAGTGCCAGAACTAGAATAGTTGATGACTTCACCATCCAATCAGGGGTGATTTATGATCCTCCGCTGTTGTCTATTAAAGCTGTCAATCACCACCTCTCAACGTCTCCAGTCACACAACTGTGATGACATTCAGACTCTTGAACACGTTTTACTCTCAGTGAAGATGGCATCGGTTCAGAGTTACACTCGAACCATGAGAGTATCCTTAGGGTTAGCAATAGGTTTGTCTAGACGTTTGGAGGCACCCAATCTTTATAAAGGATACACATAGATTAAGCTATTGAGACATTTAGTCGGTGTGTGTGTGTGTGTGTGTTAGATTAGTATGTGTCCTTTTGTGTGTTTTAGTGTACCTCAGTGTGTGTGTGTGTGTGTGTGTGTGTGTGTGTGTGTGTGTGTGTGTGTGTGTGTGTGTTTGGGTGTGAGTGCGTGTCTGTGTCCCACATGCATATATTTACATACGTATTCAAATGCACACATGCAAAACATGAATTTGTATAGACTTCATACAACACATACATTCAACACACACACATACATGCATTTCCATTTGTTATAATGAATACAATACAGTAATACAGCCAGAGACACGTGTCTTTTGTTTATCGGCCATGGGTAAAGATAATTTGTAAAAGAGTATGGAAAAGATTATCTTGTTCTACTTTCACTTTTACAAAACTACTACATTTGGCCAGCAGGCGTCAGTATTGTACCACTATTATGCAAAAAAGCCGTATGGATATTGTTGCAAATAATGAAATATTTGGCACCAGGTGAGTTGGTACTTAGATTTAAACTCACTTAGCAACCTAAACAAACAGCACCTCGGACCTTGTCTTAGGTACAGTTTGAATTGTCGAATACATTTTCCTAAAGTTGTGTGTATGTGTTAGTCTAAATATGTAGTTTTTTTTACATTTTAATTGACCTAAAATATACTTTCATAGTATTTCAACTAAGCCACAACACATGGTTATAAGAATACTTCAACATCCAAAGAGTATATAAATGAATTGTGTGGACATTTGAATTAAATTACCTCCTCAAGTTCAAGCAGGGGGGATGCCAGCATGGGAACTCCCACCATGTCTCCCCCCCCCCCCTCTCTCTCTCTCTCTCTCTCTCTCTCTCTCTCTCTCTCTCTCTCTCTCTCTCTCTCTCTCTCTCTCTCTCTCTCTTTCTCTTTCTCTCTCTGTTCAGCTCTCCTCCCCCTCCTCATCTCTCTATGTTCCACCACTCTGAGCCCGCACCTCGACAAGACACTTCCCGGACGATGGAGGCCTAAACTGGAACTGTTTCTCCCCCACATCTTACAGTCAGCCACCAATCACAGGCTTGGGTCAAACCTCAACCAATTAGAGGAACTTTGTTGAATTGTCAGCCTTAGCATCTCAAGTCTCCACCACGGCGGCGGGGGTATCGCGATGGCTATTATCCGTTCACTCCAGCTGTCCCTCCTACTGCTTGGCCTGGCCACGGCCCACCAGGCTCTGATACTACCACCGGGTGTCAGCAAAGGTCAGGTCCCAGACGCCCACCTGAAGATGCTGTCCGTGGGACTGGTGAAGCTGCTGCTGGAGGTGGAGGACAACGCCCAGCTGCTGGAGGGGCAGGTGGAGCAAGTGGCCGTGGAGGTGGAGCAGGCTTACCAGGCCCTGGAGAGCCTTCGTAAGCAGAGCTTTCTGGCGGGCAGGACTCACAGGCAGGTGAGGAAGACAAACATACATGCATGTACGACCATGAGGAGGGTGTAAATAGCGAAGACCCTCTTATCGCCTTTGGCACTCGTCAAAGTTCTATATGGTAACACAGAGTGTGCCACTCCAACTAAATCCAGCAGTTGATAGGATATTAACTTGTCCAGTAAACAGAAAACAGTTGAATTTTAATGACACAATGCTACACAATGTCTTTTTTTTCTTTATTGTACACATTTTTATTGTCGTTGTCAAGTTTATTGGTAAATTACAGTGAGAGGATTGCATTCAAGGATCTAGCTGCCAATCTTGATACTTGGTAGCCGACTATCAGCTGTGTTCCCATGATGGTGTCACAAATAGTACTCGTAGGGCACATGGGCTGTGCAAATGTCATGTATACCCCCAGGCCAGGAAGGACCTCCAGGTGATGGGTGCCAGGGGGGACCAGCTGGAGAGGGTGGTCCAGGAGCTGCAGAAGGCTCTGGAGCTGGTGGTAGAGGATCAGGGGATCCTGGAGCACAGGATGGCTCAGGTTCTCCAGAAACTGAGGGCCACGTCGGACCCCCAGAGGGAAACCCCACCACAGCCCAACGCAAGCCAGATGGAGGTGAGTGAAACGAATTGCTAACAACATCAAAAATGGTGGACGGTATTACTGTACATGATGAAAACTAGAACTTTGAGATCTAGATTTTCTTTAATAATCATTTGTTTTAATATTTGGATATTAAGATCTTGGTCATGTGAGGTGAATCTTTATTTTACCACACCCAGTTGACGTAGAAATTCCAGTATCATATCAGTCATATTGATATTGCATAACTCATCATTTCTCATAGCATTGTCAAAGTGGTCTTGTGACTTTTATAGATATAGGTTATAAAATCTCTTGCTGAACTGTTATTTTGGGTGTGTTATATAAAGGTCACAGTGGACAATCAGGCAAGGCGATTGGCTAGCCTGGCTTCCGAAGTGAATGCCCGAGACAAAATGATCAACAGACATCTCCGGTCTATTGAGGACCTGGAAAAACAGGTTGGTTTATTTTCACTTAGCAATTTGGCTATTTCAATGCTGTGTTTGGTAAATACACGGTTGGTCGTCAATACACACCATTTGTCGAAGTCCTCAAGGAATTACTGGGGGGGGGGGGGGGGGGGGGGGGGGGGGGGGTGGAAATGAGACACGAGAATCGCAGCTACATCAATTTTTAAACGCGTTGACTTCAACTAAAATAAATAAATAAATAAAAGGGTTCAACTTAATCTCAAATATGTGTCTATTTGTTGACTACTTCAAAAGACACGGTTATCCTAAAACATGGATGGTTATTTTTAGTAAAGTACTGTTTAGTCTCGTGCAGGAATTAACACCTCTGCTATCTTTCACCGGAACCCCCCATCCGCTCTTTGCTTCTTTTTTTTCAGCTGTATGACATAAGAGACGAAATGCCTCTTCCGCCATAGGTCAAACTCTGACGCGCCGGGAGATGGAACGCAGCTGCATCAACACCCCAAATGATGGAGGATAAGACCCGCAATACAGTGTAAACTCACTCTTACAAAGGTTTGATATGAAGCTAGTTGTCAACCTTGCGAAAATGATCTAATTGTATGGAAGTGTGGAAGTATACAGTATATATATACATATATGTATGTATGTACATTTGGAAATAAAGGACCTCCCTTTTCCTGTGTGTG
>JACYXH010000017.1:959453-1301953 GCA_026745465.1 Lota lota | reverse complement strand
TTATCATTAAGACAGTGCAGCACAAAGAGGCAGAGTTTTTGCAGAAACTGCTTCCTGGGTACTATATGGTGAGTTTCTCCCTGAAACACAAACACAACTCATTGGCACGTCACTCTCTGCTGAGGGAAATTATTTGCATGTCAGTAAAAGCCACACAGACCAATGCAAAGCTAAAGTGAAGCACTTGTGTAACGCACTTGCCTAGTCTCAAATGCTTCAAGGACAAGTCCAAATAAGGTTTATACTGTATTCAACCTGCCACAACATGTTGCAATTAGAACCTGAGCATATCAATTCATATGAAATCACACAGTTGTCAGCTAATTTGTGTAAATTACATCTTCAGTATGCATGTAACCAAACCAAACTAACCAAACGCATGGTTCTCTACATCAGTCTAGAACCTGAACTAACAAAACACATGGTTCTCTACATCAGTCTAGAACCTGAACTAACCAAACACATGGTTCTCTACATCAGTCTAGAACCTGAACTAACCAAACACATGGTTCTCTACATCAGTCTAGAACCTGAACTAACCAAATGCATGGTTCTCTACATCAGTCTAGAACCTGAACTAACCAAACACATGGTTCTCTACATCAGTCTAGAACCTGAACTAACCAAACACATGGTTCTCTACATCAGTCTAGAATCTGAACTAACCAAACACATGGTTCTCTACATCAGTCTAGAACCTGAACTAACCAAATGCATGTGTCCGTCCTCATTATTTCCAGAACCTGAATCAGAACCCGAGGACGCTGCTGCCCAAGTTCTACGGCCTCTACTGCATCAACTGTGGCGGGGTGAACATCCGCGTGGTGGTCATGAACAACGTGCTCCCGTGCGCGCTGAAGATGCACTACAAGTACGACCTGAAGGGGTCCACGTACAAGCGCCGCGCCTCCCGCAAGGAGAGGGTCAAGTCCTCGCCCACCTTCAAGGACCTGGACTTCCAGGAGATGCACGAGGGCCTGCACTTTGATGCCGAGACCTACAACGCCCTGATGAAGACCCTGCAGAGAGACTGTCGGGTGAGTAGCAACCAGCTAACTAGATGTCGCTCGCTAGCTAGCAGGCCGATGGGAGAAGACAAACCCGGTTCACGCTAGCCCAGGTTTTTGTCCAACACAATCCCAAAGAAAATGCACTTGTTAGAAGGGGTCATAGGTCGTTGAAAATCAGCCTTGGACCAGCCAACCGACGGTCTCGTTAGTTTGTTTACACCAATTTTCTGTAACTCACTTGCGAATTCAGTATCAATAGTACACAAAGAAGAAAAAAGTACAAAATGTTTGTTTCACAAATAAGTAAATGTGAGCTTTCACAATGGTATCACGTGATTTTAAAAGGGCACGTTTTTGACATTTTAGCACACTATATCTGACGCCTTGCAAACTGACAACAATTTTGTCACTTATAATCCAGTGTAAACACATTCCACCACCTACCCATCAATACATTGTTATGTAAGAGACATGACCTCACTATGGCCTGCGTATCTTTTGATTAAACAGTTGCCTCCGCCTTCAGGATTAACACCTGCGCAGTAAAACACCTGACCCTTATTAACGGGCCCAATGAGCCTAAGAACTGAATCGCGGTACAGTTAATATGCGGCTGTGCATGCCATGCCGTCTTAGGGACATTGTAAGCTTACAGTTAGGTAACTGTTGGAATTTTAAAGGCCCTTTTGTTCAGTGGGAGCTACCTCATGACATCAGCTGTTTGTTCGGAGGGATTTACATCTTACGTCTTACTGTATGTGTTTGGGTTTCATACGCAGGGGGCGAGGTCGCTTTTATCACAGGCCTTAATGGGTGTTTACCAAAGGCTTAGCTGAGGCCATTCTTCCCATGGGTGTTTACATGGGTGATGAGATACCTTAGGTCCACATACGCGTGTGTTGATATGGTTGATATTTGAGGAGGGCAAAGCGAAGACGCCTCCGGGATGACTTGAGTAAACAGAATGCTCCCTCGCAGGTGTTGGAGAGCTTCAAGATCATGGACTACAGCCTGCTCCTGGGGGTCCATGTGCTGGACAAGAAGGTGGGGAGCCGAGGCGGCCGCGGGGACAGCCGTAGGGGCCAGAAGGTTCTGTACTCCACGGCCCTGGAGTCCATCCAGGGGAATGCCAAGGACCCGGAGCCGGTGGTGGATGATGACACGTGAGGGGGGCTTTTATTGTGTAGTACCTTTCGCTCTCTTAACGACTTGCTGCTGTCTAAAGGTCACTCTGTGATATCATGACGTTCGATGGCATATTGGGCTATTACCGTTTTTATGATTGAGAAGATCATTTTCCAAGAGGATCAATGTTTGAATATTTAGACTTTGTGGTTGTTAATATGCTTAGATTAGTTTGATCATTGTACAGATCAATTAGTTGTTATCCACAAGATGTGCACATTACTGCTGTTAATTTTTTTTTTTTACTTAATTCAAACCCCAAACAATACAGTTCCGGTCACTTTTACAAATACAGTTTACTTTCTTACAGAATGGGTGGTATTCCTGCGAAGCATAAAGATGAGAAATTGCTCATCTTCTTGGGAATCATTGATATCTTGCAGTCCTACAGGTAAGTTAAAGTTTGCTTATAAATGTCTGCTAATTTCTGTTTCCTTGTTGTATGTTTCACCATCATATTCCAGCATATAAATACAAATACAGCATGTTATGCCGGTAATGAGCCATATTTCACACAATCTGAAACCACACACTATTGCACATGTGGGTTATCTCTAGTTAAAAGTGCTGTAGGTAAGATTTAAGAGCTATTATTTGAGTGTTTATTTGACTCCGTCAGCTATAAGTGAGTGAACAGAATATCTGCTTCTAGTTTACTGAGCCTGCCTCTGTATGAGGCCATTTAGATTTAAGGCTCACTTCTGACCAATCAGGGCATCTCTTCCTGATTGGCTCATGGAATCCATCTCTCCTGTCAACACTTGTCAAGTTGACAAACATAAGGAGGGAGGAAGCAGAGATGGACTTTTTGGTTGTTTTGCTCTCTTCTACTGTTTACTGCTCTCTCTCTCTCTCTCTCTCTCTCTCTCTCTCTCTCTCTCTCTCTCTCTCTCTCTCTCGCTCTCTCTTGCTCTCTCTCTCTCTGTCTCTCTCTCTCTCTCTCTTTACAACTCTCCAATGTTAACGACAGTACCTTTTCTATAATTAAATGATTAGTTATTTTAAATAAACATATTTTCATTTTATGAGTGTGAAGCAACAGTCTTGCCTCCAGGATGCATCACATGTCCCAGTTGAACAGGATATTAGGGCGGGACCAGGGTGGATATATTGATCAACATTTAGTGGTATTATCAATATTGTCAATATTGTCAGTAAATGAATATTAGCCATGTATGAATGCATTTCAATGAAATGGATGTCTTTTTTTAGAGGAAAACGGGTTCATTTCGTGTTTCTTGTTGACGTGAGGATAACCAAACACTGCCCTCTATTGCTGCTCTGTGGTACTACATTGACAAATAATGAGTT
Source organism: Lota lota (assembly GCA_026745465.1). Lineage (NCBI taxonomy): Eukaryota > Metazoa > Chordata > Actinopteri > Gadiformes > Lotidae > Lota > Lota lota. The sequence continues at coordinate 1,298,447 of JACYXH010000017.1, read as the reverse complement.
GTTTTGACTTTGACTCATAGTAGGACTTCCTGTCGTTTTAGGTTTATCAAGAAAGTAGAGCACTCCTGGAAAGCTCTTGTCCACGATGGGGTAAGCAATCCTATGTGTGTGTGTGTGTGTGTGTGTTGAGTGCCTTCGATTGTGTTTATCTTTTATTTTTTGTGCAAGCTTAATTCTTGTATCTTTGTTTATTTTTAGGATACAGTTTCCGTTCACAGGCCTAATTTCTATGCCGACCGATTCCTGAGTTTCATGGGCACAACGGTGTTCAAAAAGATCAATGGTAAGAACTGCCACGTCATATTAGTCCAAAATACCTCAAGACAAGCGAATACGGTCTGGCTGTGCAGAGCTATAATAAAATGTTTTAAATGGAACCGACTGAATTAAAGACACCCTATGCTCATTGTTGTCAGATGTTGTGTAACTCAACCCACAGGGTTAGATGTGAAGATGTTATACAAACCCACTTGTGAAACCGCTGAATCGGTTAAACTCAAGAAACAAATACTTATGTCTCTCTCTCTCTCTCTCTCTCTCTCTCTCTCTCTCTCCCCCCCCCCCAACCCCCCCCCCCCCCCCCAACCCCCCCCCCCCCCACCCAGCCCTAAGGGGCTCCTCCTCCAAGAGAAAGCGAGGCTCCCTCTACGTGGCCAAGTCGGCCTCCCAGGAGGTGCTGGCTCCTCTCCGGCCTGGCGAGGAGAAGAGGACCCAGAGCATGGACAACCTGGATGGAAAAGGTTATGTGGAACGATTGTACGCGCTCTCATTCATACCCAGTAGTGTCACCTCAAAGGGATGGACAACAGGAAGAGTAGAGTAACCATGGCCAATCACAGAGGGATATGTCCCCCCCCCCCAGCCCCTGTTTTGTGTACTTTGTACCTTCTCAAAGTCTGAGACGCAGTACTTTCCATATGCGGTAATTGGCCACCCGCTTGGCTACGTAGCCAGAAGAAAGAAGGAAATCGACAGATTTAAATTACTGGAGATTGCGAGTGATTTGAATTAGATTTTCTAATACTTAATGTGCACCTTGATAACTGAGGGTAAGAACTTAATTAGAAGTAGATTTCAGATTCCTGTTGTCCATCACTAAGTACGTGTATAGAGTAAATAGTTCATTATAGCCATCTTGTGGCAACAGTTCTAACTGACAGGGACAGCTTGAGCACAGAGTCCCTGCAAGGGGATGCAGTGCAGCTCTTAAGGAAGAGAAAGACGAGCATTTCTTTCCCATTGTCCACTGCGAAATGTTAAAAAAGTCTCAATTGCAAATGTGTCTGTGCATATCAATAACACTAGGTGGTACAATGACTTAAAACAAAGACAACAGTTTTGACAGACTTTGAGACCTTTTATTTAGCATTTCTGTTATGCATGTATATTTTAGGTTTGTAAATGTGATGCTGCAAATCAGGTCTCTTTTGAAAAAGAGGTTCTGAGCCTCAATAAGACTAACCTGTATAAACAAATACAAAATAAATATATACATGATCTGATATCAATATGTAAGTTGGTAGTCAACCTCTTCACTGCAGACTCTGTTTCCTCCGAAGGCTTTAGCTCCTCCAACCAGCCAGATTTAGTCCCGAAGAGCAGCGACTTCAACCACGTTTCCTTTGTCCTGGACAGCCCCCGCGAGGAGGAGCCCATTAACAGGTCATTCCTTCTGTCTTCTTTGGGTTTTTTAATGTCAAGTATGTTGGTACAGCACTTTATAGCGACCACACTTAAGTCAAAGGTTAAGATTGTTCAGCAAATTAATACATATTAAAAAAAATGGTTACACTGTGGCTAAGGCCAAAAATCTCAATAAAGTTTCCTCAAATATCCCCCAAATCCCTTACTTAAATGTACAGCAGGGCGGGACATAATTCAAGCCACAAATGCATTGGATAACAGCCTTTACTCTGTTCACAGCAGCCAATCAGAAGCAGATTTGGACGTCTACATGGTGAGAATGCATTTTATGTGTCTCTGTGTGGAATAGTAATGCATTTCCCATTGATACAATGAGAAATGGTCTGTCGAAACAATAGGCTTACATTATGACAACAGACCATTCGATGTTAGTGTTTTATTATGACCTAGAGAGGGCATAAGCATGATAACGAATCCTATATCTGTATGTGCTGATGTACACAATACGCCAGTGAGAGCTCTTTAAGAAAATAATCTAGTTATTATTTCTTGTTTCGTTAGTGAGCTTGGATGACTTCGCCTCCGCTGTGCCTCTCGAAGAAACACTTATTTTTTATTTTCTTTACACACACAATGCAATAGGTCCTCTTGTCTGCAGAAATATGAAGTGACTATGTGGCCAATTAGAAGCTGCGATTCTTTAGATCTGTGTTTCTTTCTTCTTTTGTTCTATTTCAAGCAGGGTTCTGTAATATCACTGTTAAAATGCTACAAACTGCTGATACATCTCAGAGGCTGGATCCCTGAATATCTCAATATATTTATTAGATGAAACTACTGTATTTTGAATTATTGATTACAAAGTCAATTTCAGCTACATTTGTTACTGCTTCTAAGTCTCCTGTCTTAAATGATCTGTTGCAATACAGTTCTACATCTCTTCCATTCATTCATTTTGTTGTTTATCATGGAAAATCTGCCTGCTATGTACTGTAGATTTACCCTGACTGTGTTACATCTTTCAGCACTGAATTTTCTTTTATTATGGGCTTGAGTCAAACATCCTGAGCAAATAATGATCTTAGTTAACATTTTATTCATTCACTGTATTGTATCTTGCTGTGTGTGTGTGTCAAAACAAATTATATTGTAATATATAAATGCGCGTTGATGCATGGATTTAATCTTTGTATATATAGATAAAAATGGCTTAGCGGTCCAATTCATGTCCATTTCAATTCAGTGTGGCTGTAAAGTGTTTATTATTGTATTATATAATAACTTTATTTGTAAAGATAAATAAATACATACTTTATGTAGTTAAATGTATGGTATTTGTGTGTCTAAAACTCAATTTGATGATATCTCTTTGGTGTACTAACTTTTGGTCACAAGGGGTCGCAAAAGTAAAAGGATTTCATTAATGGCTCTGCTCTAGTAAAAAAAAAAGACTTTCTCGTGCGTGTATTATTAGTGTGTGTGTGTGTGTGTGTGTGTGTGTGTGTGTGTGTGTGTGTGTGTGTGTGTGTGTGTGTGTGTGCGCGCGCGCTAGTGTTATCCAAGAGTGTTATGCAACACTGGTAAAAAACGAATACCAAACAGAGATGATAGATCTACTGGGAGATATTTAATTGAGTATGCCATTGTCCGATTATAAACAGATTACGATACATTTAGGTTATAGCAATGAGATTTGTTCCATTTGAACCAATGCGAGATTGAAAGCAATACTATTTCTTAAAGCTTTATTTAGGACTTGTTGTGAGCCTCTTATGTGTGGTAGTAAATATCCCTACGCTTGTGCTATGCACATTGAAACTGAAAGTAGGCCAAAAGGACAGCCTGACACTACTCTTGAGCAAATTCGGTTAGAGGTTTGGTGTTAATCAGACTTCCTTCTAGACAACCACAGGCCTACATGTCATTCAGCCAGGCCGAAGGGTCTGTAGGCCAACCTGGAACTGGTTAAACTAGTTTGACAACCGTTGAAATGACACCCGAACCACTACGGTTGTTATCAAGAAAGAGAGAAAGAGAGAACGATAAGGCGAAAGCAGGAAAGCGGCAAATATGTATTTTCTTTTGTCACAAACGTATTCACTCATTTATTATTAAATTAGACATTGCCACAAGAAAGAAAAGTACGAATAATATAATACTATCCGTCCATTAATTTGATTTTATGTGTGGGATTAGTAGTTCATTGGGTATGAGATTGGAGCTAGTCATAATAATAAAACATTTAAAATAAAAACTCTTGCCCGACATTGCAGAAGTTTGAGCAACAGATACTTGCGTCATCGCCACAATACTACGAAACCACAGACGGGACACACCTGCAGCTCCAAGCCACGCCCACACCTGCTAGAACCAGGAAGCGACAGGGCGGAATTTGACGAAAAGGGAAACGTAGCCTAAGTAAGTAACCTTTTGATCGCTTTTACATTATTTGAATCCTACAGCACTTTCAAAAGACAAACTAATAATTTTGGGCATGGGGAATTGGTCTACCCTCTGATATTGTCGAAAAATGGAATATGCTTGTAAAACACTGGTCCAAATATGGGCATTGATTATAGCCTGTTGAGTTTATTGGCAGGGGTTTAATGTAACGTTAGTGGAGTTAAAAGTGAAAAACAAAATAAGCACTTATCCAGTTATGTTTCCAACATCAAGGCCAATATGTGGTCCTTGATTTGATAACATAACAACTCGACTTGAAGTTGGGCAAGGCCTTCTTCTGAAAAGCCCCTTGCTGCGGTCTGTTGTTGAGAAACCGTAAACCATGTAATATCAGAGGTAGGCCCGTATAGAAAAGGCTAAACGTTCCGCAATCTATATTTATCAGCAGGTGAGTATTCCTATTGAAATGATAAGTTATGTGTCATTTTGTGTTGGCTATAGCTATGCTTTAGCCTAAAAGCTCGGCTCTGTTAATAATTAATGATTGAATTATGATTGAAACAAACCCAAACCTGTTCATCTCAGATTACACCATGGATTACACCCCCGCCTCCCAATGTTCCAGCAGCTTTTAAAAAGTTTTCTAATGAAGCATGACCACTCTAAACTTATTTAAATGAAAACCTTACCCAACATCTAGAAATAAAACACTAAATTATGTGATTCACTTCATCTGTGAAATGACACACCCATAACACGTTAACATGTATTGTAAAGTCACTTGCGATAGGCCGATTCAGTTTGGACTTTTCAGCCTTTTAGCAAGCTTCCTCACAGTAGCCTTTACAATATAAAGAACAACACATATATTTTGTATTTATTAAATTTATGCAGATTTAGTTATGCCTATTGTGTTATGCCTAATTGTGTTGTGTGCTGGTAACCATATGTAAATACTGAATTGTCTTGATAATGCCACATTTAACAATGTACAGACACACGCACAGATGGGTGGATGGTTAAGACAACACTAATAGTCAACACACCCTTTATCCCATCCCTCCCCACCCAACACGACCCCACCCTCTGAGCATCGATTGGAGAGTGGCATTTGTCCCTCCATCTGGCCAACGCGTGCATGGCACCATGGGCATTGCATAACGGACCCAGTAGGAGAGCAATAGTTCATGTAATCAGTCAGCGACTTATCATGGATCTTTGTCATCACGATCAGGCAGTACAGTGCGAGTCTCTCCAATGCACTACTACTACTGCACAATGTTGCTAGACATGTGGTAGAAACAAACTGCTTGTGTAAATGTAAACACATTAAAGGCCGTTGAACAAGGGCTGAACCCTCGCACAAGCGTTCACTGCAAGTGGAAACCGCGTAGGGTTGGGGTTCCTCTGCATATTGTCGTGGCAATTTCTTTATGAGATATTGCGTCTAGGGCAGATGAGACTTCTTAATGCAATCGTTTTTAGAATACAGTTTCACACAGCCTTTTAACAGTTTCACCCCCTCCCCATGATGTATTACATACATCATGTGAGGGAAATGTTGACTGCAGGAGTTTTTCTGGTATAGATAAGGGGGTCCTTGTGACCGGTTCACCCAAGGCAAAAGGTTAACAAAGGGGAACTAGATAACACTAGTTTACAGATGGGATGGCTAGATAACACTAGTTTACAGATGGGATGGCTAGATAATACAAGGAATATAAAACTAAGCTTAAATGATTAAAACAAACCAACATATTAATTTTTCCATTACAATATTTCCACAGACTCAGAGTTCAGTGTCTTGCAACTGTTTTCCTGGCATTACACTATACTCCTGGTCATTAGGAATAGTTTTGTTTAAAAGTGGAAATCTTTTAGAGGGGAAGTGTGGTTCTTTGTTTTTCCTGCACCAGGATGTTGAGTCAAACTTTGTTAATTGAGATTAACCGACTTTATATCGAATTGTGACTGAAATTACAACAATATCTACAGTTCAAAGGCTTTCTATAGGACATTTGCAGACTTTTTGGGTGCAAAATGTACTTCCTTCATGTGCATAATATCTTCTAACTATTTCTTTACATGTTGGCATGTCTGAGCATGAGTCCTCTCACGTATCCAAGCTTGTATGTTCGTACGGAGGTGTTGGATTACGATGTCGGGCCTATGTTTCTACCCTGCTCAATGCAGCGTAGTGGTAAATGCAAGCTTAGCGTCTTAAATGGGCATAAACGGGAGTTGAGGCATTCTATCGGGTCCCTGTGGACAGACAAGATATACAAGGCACCGATTAAGCCTCCCTCTTGTCCAATGTTGCTGTGGTTACCTAACATTACAAAAAATAGTTTTTCATGTCTGGCTGGTACCCACTACGCTTTGGCTTTTTTTTAGCCCTTCTGGAGAACCGAGGGATAAATCTCCAGCCCTCATGAACCCCCCCCAGCCGTCCCCCAGCCGTCCCCCCAGCCGTCCCCCATAGCCGTAATCCACAGCCACTGGAGTATAAATCCTACCGGGAGCTTGCATTTGCCCGCAGACCCATCATGGGACCACACAGATTATGTGTTTGTTGATGTGGCTCCACACGGGACATGGCAGCGTGCCGACCGCTGCATTTACCACTACGCTGCATTGAGCAGGGTAGAAACATAGGCCCGACATCGTAATCCAACACCTCCGTACGAACATACAAGCTTGGATACATGAGAGGACTCATGCTCAGACATGCCAACATGTAAAGAAATAATTAGGAGACAGTACACACTGTGTGTGTGTGTGTGTGTGTGTGTGTGTGTGCATTTTGCTCTCGTGGGTTTCCATGCGGTGGGTGAAGGAGATGGGCACATGCACAGGTGTTAGTGGCGGGTAGACGATAAGCTTGGATGTGGGATTACAGAAGGAAGGGGGCAGGGATGTGAGTGGAACGTGATCCGGCGCAGCTTAGTGCCACAATTATATTCCGGTGGCGGCCACAGCACTGGTGGCAGGCGCAGCGTTCTCATTAGTGTAATGTCCACAGAATCTCCCAGAATTATGTAAGGGAGACGTGCCGCCGTCCCCTCTCAGATCTGCCCACCGGCCAGGGCTGTAACATGGCCTCGGTTTGTCCTTCTTCCCGTCCATCCCAAAATGCCATCTGTCAGGATGAGGAGGCGGCAGCGGTGTAGGGGACTCAACCTGGAGCCACAGTGTAGCGCTGGCCGCTGAGCATCAGAGCGGGCGTCGGCCATAGCGCTGCCAGTGCCACCACAGAGCTTAGCTTGGGGGGGGGGGGGGTTGGTGAGGCGTGGTCTCTCAGAGCGGGGGATGAGGAGTGACAGGGGAGCGTTGGCAGAGCGGTGGTGGAGGAGAGCTGTGTAACGGTCCGTCAGCCGGCCGGGGACGAGTGGATGCCCTGTACGGGTGGGGCATGAGGAGAGGAAGGGTGTGGTCGGTGCCGTGCCGTCGTTGGCCGTAGAGCTAGCCGCCCACGGGGTCGCCCTTGAGGAGGATGAAGTTCAAGAAGTTCATCACCATCATGCAGGCGGCCATGGGGGTCGTCCCTCTGAACAAGCGAGAGCTCTTGCCTCCCGGCCGGAAACTTTGGAGACCCCAGGGGTAAGATGTTTCTGTGTCGCATGTGTTTGCATGCGTGTTTGCATGGGCGCTGCGCGCGTGCCGTCTTGTGCAGGCACTTGCATAGTGCGTAGCCGATGTTTTATTCAACAATGGCCGAGACTTTAAGCTGTGAGCCTGAAATTCATGCACATGGCTTTCCGAGTTTTGACACGCCAGTGGGAGCGCCAATCAGCACTGCTGTATGTAAAGTTGAACGCGGTAGTGCATGTTTGTTTAAGCCGGTGGTTCATTACAAACTAATGATAATATGTCATGCTGGGAGCAAAGATATTAATCGAGCGATTGCATACTGACAATGTAGTGATTAAACACCGATTTCATACATGCATTGACAAATGAAGTGACAACTTCAAACATTTTATAAATAATCATTTAGAATTAATTCATTTAAATTACAGCTTACTTGAATTTTACTCTCTTGCAGTTGTTTCTCATACTCCATATCTGACCAGCCTAGTTTATCCTGTTTCTGACAAACATTAGGCCTACCGATTCGTTTTTTTCTTTCCCCCATGTCATTTGCAGCTATTCAGAGTAATTTTAGCAGAAGTCCAACGTTACACACACAGAACCATGCCAGCTTTTGCCAAACTCCAGCTGCTTCTCCAGTTGTACAAATTGAACACATCAAAACCCTCCTTTCTGACTCCCAGCCACAACGTTAAGTCAAAAAGAGGTTTTGGCTTAGCCACATGTCCCAACATGCTGTCAGTGATTGGGCCAGAGATGCAGCAATTCAAGTGACTGCAGATTATGGAATTATAGCAGGTACAACCAGCATGTTCCCGCTCCCCTGGGGTGACCTTGTCTTTCACAGTGATGTATACGTGGTAGCCTGTTTATTTATGTAACATCTGCCACAGGCCTCATGTGACACTGTGTACCTGTTGGCCATGACCTCACATCACATCTTTGATACAGGCCACAATACTGAGCTGGCCCGTGAAAGGAATGTGTGCTGATTGTTCTCTGAAATCGCTCTGTGAAGAAAGGACTCTTTATGTCGCATGTCTGCACTTCCGTATTCCCTGTCTGAAAGGGTGTGCCTTTTTTAAACGAAAACCTACCCCAGGGCAGCGAAACATTCGTTTTTTCGTATCATCACATCTTAACTTCACGGTTACTCTGAAGACCCAACCCGTGATCAACAAGTGAAGTCTGAGGCTCCGTTGGGAACAGTAGCAGTGTTTGTGTGGCCCTGAGCAGGGAAATCAAATGAAGTGCAGCCCTAAACCAATGTTTCTCCAAACAAATCTCAGTGGGGATCTCTTTCTGGTCTTGTTTCTGCTCCATTCATTCAGCAAGGGGGTGCTTTCATTTAATTGTAGATTAAGGAGTGGCACGCTTACACATAGTGTTTTGTTGTTGTTGTTCCTACTCAAGCAAGCAATAAAATCCCACTTATTGCTTGATTGATTACTTGACTATTCATTTCTACACAACATTTTATAATAAACTAAAAACCATTTTTTTTATTCATGCAATATATCATGTAAGATGACATCTTACAGTTTCACAAAGTGATACATTAAAAGTGCTGTAAGTAAGATTTAAGAGCAATAATGTTAGTGTAATTTGTTAGAAATGCCATAGCCATCTGTCAGTTATTGGGGGGTGAAATGGCAATACGTCTTGCCTGCCATTGAAAGGTGCATGAATGCAACACGTCAATGGAGGGAGGAAGCAGGGAGGGAGGGAGCAGGGAGGGAGGGAGCAGGGAGGGAGGGAGCAGAGAGAGGGAGGGAGCAGAGAGAGGGAGGAAGCAGAGAGAGGGAGCGGGGAGGGAGGGAGAGGTTATTATTTTGGGGTTGATTACTTTCAAAATCCTGCTATTTTCAGCACTTTTCTTCATCTCTTTTCGACTCTTGAATCGTACCTACAGCCTACACACATATTGTAATTCTGATGGTGTGTGGCACGCTACTTCCACGTCCATTTGAGGTACACATTTCAAAGGTTTATGTACCTCGAAAAATGTGTTGTTTTTCCAAGCTGAGGAATTGTTACTTGTTACTTGTGTTTACTCAATACAATATTTCATATAGTACTGTTCCTGGCACTACAGTGCATATACTATTTGTTCCACCCGTTTATTCTTAGGTGAGTGCTTAGTTGCACAGCCTAATAGTAATGGATTGTTGTGAGTGCAGTAAGCACATTTCTGTGCTTCTGTGCTAATGTATCTGTATACCTGCTTTTGACCTAATCTTCATCAGCATCTTTTTATCCTGAAGTTAATGGATAGCATATAGATCTTTCTTACACATAGAACAGATATGCTGTCTGTTTGTTTGGTACAATTTAACACGTGCCAATCTCAACACACATCTGTATACTTGTTCAGAAGATCTACTCCGATGACAAGACATGAGATGCAACAATAGATTCTCATCTCAGACTGTATTGTTGTTGATACGACTGATCAAAGAGCACGTTCTAACTAATTCATCTTGAAGTACCATTGGCCGCTCTCAGCTGTCTGCAGATGAAATCAGGGCTGCAAACCTAAGATCCTGAAGGAGGAACTTCCTTGCCAGGTGTAGGTTACCGAAAAATAATGTTACAGGGTCTTCGCTGTTTTGAACCCAATAGACAACCGCCTGCAGATACAGCTTGAAGCCATCAATGTCATGAAATCATTTATAAATACACACATTTGTATATTGAGTTATAAACATAAATCAGTTTCTTAATGCCGGGACCCATTCTGTACATTTATAACATAAAACGCTGGGGTACTCCACATTTCCGGGCTCACATTGCATCAAAAGGGTGTAACTTTTGAAATTTGTTGTTGTTTTTTCAGGGAGCAGCCAGGCCCTGAGCAGTCCAGATCAGACCTCCTGACGTCCAGCCGCTCCTGGGACAGGTTCAGTTGGACCAGAGAAGCCCATTACCTGTACTTCCGTCGCCTCTCCTCACGCAGCTACTCCGCCATTACCATAGTAGGTGCCGGTCCAAGTCCCATTCATCATCCTCCTCCCTCTGGGGTCTTTACCGCTGGCACTCTAGCCCATGTCATAGGTCATGCGACATGACTGTAGCTTAACCAGTTGGTTTTTTTCTGAAACTTTTATTTTTATACATTTTTCAATACACAAAAATAAGACAATGTGTGTGGAAGGACAATGACTGAAATGTGAGACAATCAGAATATTATGAAGCACTCACTTATAACCTTTTCCATTGTTGAGATTAATCTGTTTTCCCATGAATTATAAGATGGTCAATCAATAATAACGAATACCATCCCATCACAAAGATAGCAGGGCCAAGGGGATGTCTAAAGTTGACTTGTTTTTTTAAGCCATAATGATCAGAATGGGAGAAAAACAACCAAATGGATAATTGACGCATTACTTAAACGATGAATGCAAATAATGATCAATACATTTTCTGTCTGATTACATGGAATAAACCTTCACATTATATACAATCTGATGTAACAACCCCATTCACTTTCACATCAAGTGAGATGGTTACTTGGGATTGGTTTTCTGTTTGTTTTTCTACCCACGTGTGCGACACGCCCTAAGGAGTGTGTTCAAGCATTGACATTCAAGCATTGATGTTTTTCAGATGATATTTAATAAAACAGTCTGGCCTTGCGGAACAGCTCATGTGTTTCAGGTCCGGCCAAAAACACTAAAACATATTCTTATTCCCCCTTGTGCTTCTATTCAATTGCTTCCCACCGACCAACAGGATTGCCCTCTCCCACGTCAGCTACAATTAAGCAGAAATATGTCTCTGGAAGCGCCATTGTTCTCACTGTTGGTCAGGTTATTTAGGGTAGTGGGGCTACTTTACATTAGAATAGCTTCCACACTGTTCACTTGTTCTGGAATGTTGTGTTGACTTTATTTGTCTTTCAGCTTTTAAATGGCAACATTTGTTTATTCCGTTTTCAATTATATTGTTTTTTTATATTTATAAGCGATGTTTGTTTATATATATATTATATGAGGCTATTATCAAACTTTAAAAAAGATTTACAAATTGTTTTAACTTAAAACCAACTTGTACGTTTAGGGGGATTTTTAGGGCGCATCTTCATTCTTAAAGTTGTCCAATGTGTCTCTCGATGAGCACCGTAATACGGAATTTACACGCACGCGCCCAGAAACAGAAGCGCGCACACACACACACACACACACACACACACACACACACACACACACACACACACACACACACACACACACACACACACACACACACACACACACACACTTTGGTTGACTGCTGCAACAGTTCTCAAATATATATATACAATTTCTGAAAGGAATTTCAACTAGTGAAATGTATTTGACCATAATATCATGTTACATTCTTTGGTTTACGACTCATAAAAAAAAAAGTATTGCTTTTGTACATGCACATAGCAGGTTCCCCCTAGCTGGCAAATTATAAAACAACAGCATATTGCTAACAATGACCATATTCCCCATAGGTTCAATACAGCGAGTTCATCATGGTATCATGGTGGTAAACTCTAAATCATAGGTCATTGTGCGTTAGCTTCTCGGGCGAGTCTGTTTTTTCCGGACCTTTGAGTGTAACTGCTTTTCTTCGTCTGGGGAGCTCACAGCAGGCTCCCTTAAAAAAATCAATGCGATTTTGGAAGAATCCATCTAGGCAACATCGTAGACTATTGCGCAAAGCAACCAGTATTTTCTTCTCGATGGGAGTGCGGTAGTTGTTTTACGGTTTAACTAAATATATTTTCATCACAGTATTTACTTTCATGAAACTGTCGTTAAGCCATGTGTTTGGACAACCAGTTGGGTAAACATGACCCCTGTTCAGTTGGTATATTCTAAACCTTCGGGGCACGGCGCTAAATGTTTTAGTTGTGGATATTCTAAGCTTCTTGAGTAGTACCTCCATGAAATATTGAGCAATGTCGGCTTGTATACAACCCTACTGCTGAGATACTCTATAGAAGGTTACATCGGATTACAGCATTTGTACTTTACTAGTCATCTCTGGAAGTCCAGTTCAAAGTCCACGATGCCCGTAAACGGAGGGGGGCTCCTCTCTTTGAGCCGATACGCAACACAGTATTTCAATGTGAGTACAACCAGGCAAAGGCGGACACGGATTGAAATCCAATGGCGTGACTAGTTATTTGTGTCGGCTTAAATACTCATTTGACCCAGGCGGTTTGACTCTATGACCAATTACGCTATCACGAGTTACCGGGAATGCGTGCCTGTTGCATCCTGCTCCAGCACCTGCTGCCTACATGCGCACTTTAGTCCGTTTGACATTTTAACAACATGCGTCATGTTTTGTCTGGTCAACTACAGTTATTAGGGTTACACCGGGGAATCGGAGTTGGCAGTGACGCATCTTGGGACTAGAGCGGCACAAATATGTTAGATTGGCCTCAAAGTAAGACTTTTCTCAACAGCATTCTACAGTCATGTAGTAACTGTTATAGTACCGATATACATACTAGTAAATTATATTTAGTATATATGTTATTGTCCCTGCTGTTTTCGATTGTCGCTGCTAATTTCTTTTTTTTTTTCTGCCGTGCAACTCCTGTTGTGTTCTTCACGTTGTATTTAACATTTGTGGCCAGTAGGGGGCAGATCAGGACAATGTTTTCGGTTGTACAACAGTCATCCTGAAAACTTTTTAACAGTCTCACAGTAGAGATGTCGTTTTTGAATTTATGTAGTAATGATTAAAGCAACCCTTTCTTTTGTCTCGATCCCCACTGCTATTTGCCACATGCTTTGCACATTGTCCCATGGATTGTAGATGACAAGTGTAACTAGTTTACTAACAATTATCTGACCTAAACAAAAAATCCCTGTTTTGGGGTTCTGTATATTTTTGTAGTTCTCAGGTTTGAAATATCAGCATGTGGGATGGTTGAGTACTGCACAAGTACCCTTCTCAAAAATGCCTGCGTCTAAAGCACATTCTGTGATGACGACTTCATCAGTGGGTCTTGTTACATAAGGGCCTGTTTTAAAAAATAATAATCTTGATTTAGATGTAGGCCTAGTTGGCTCCTTGGCCATTAGTGAACATTACAGTATATTATAGTCCAGCTTTGTTAAGTTGATAATGGCAGTTCATGCCCTATTCTAGTGAGGATAAATAGCTTTCTTTAGCTGTTTACGTCCACAGGAAATTGGATCCCTATTGCTGGCTGTCCTATTCCTGTACACAGGAAGCTACATACTTAGGGCTGTCTCATTATGATGATTTTTGGACCATTTATTGTTGCATAAGCCTGAATTGTGTGCATTTATTTATATCGGCCATGTTGCCAAATATGAAATTTAATCTTGTAGACATAATGGCATATAAATCTATTTTGTAAAAATATCCTGCTTATGGTGTAACTTGTGACATTTTGCAATACGATTGCAATTTGAACTGAACAGGTAAATCTTGCTGTACAAAACACATCAAGAACTAGGTGACACACAGGACTATATATTGGTATTTAGCCTACATGTCTGCATTGCGTGTGACTCTGTAGTTAGAAATGTATTCTGTGCAAGCCAGAAGCCAAGCAGGCCTGTATATATAGCCAAGCATGCCTGTATTTATACAGTACAGCTGTCCATGAGCTTTAGCTCATGTATGAGATACATTTTCAATCAATGTAAGTACGTAATATCTTGTCAGTAAAATAAGAGTAATATATTGGCACCACGAGGGCAGGTTCTGTTGAGACTAGAAGTGAGTCAATCGTTCTCTTTTAAAAACCCAATAGTGTGTTATGGGTAAAAGACTACAATTCCCAGCTATCGTGTGAGAAATGATAACGAGAACCAGAGATCTTGCTTTAAATTTATTTGCCAAAGAAATGTAGAGCAGCATAAAATATGTGCATTGTTTTCCTTAAAACAAAACAAATGCTGTGATTTAAAAAGGTGCTCCATCCACAAAGGAATAGACTCAAAGCATTGAATGTCATCTTAAGTTCTTCAGTTTATAATGAGCAGCAGTGGGGAAGGCTGTTGTACCGGAGGGGATGGTTTGGGGCACATAGTGAAACAAATTCTACAAGATGCATGGCATGCAAGCCACTGGCAAGCAGACTAATGGGCAACAGTGCTAGGCCAAAACACCAACACATCCTGTTAAACTTAAGCACGCTTTTAATGTTCACTTGCAATTGCCTGCATGATATTCATACGGCCTTTCTTCCACTGTAGGTACTGTATGCAATACCTATTTATTTTCCCCTAGCAGGCCAAAAGTCCATAATCTGGGTACTGATCTACCGCCAGATCAAGGTTCCAGTCTGCCAGAGATATGTCCAGTGCACTGACGTCACACCCCACTACTCTCGCCAAAAGAATGTCACTATCATAATGTATAGATCTGGAACATTTTCTGGAGTTCATTGCACCTATAGGTTTTTTGGGAAGTTGGAGGTCATGATTCGTATGTGCACAATCTCATAACTTGTGAAAGCGGGTCAGTTGTTATGCAGAAAGCAGAGTAGATTAATATGCATAACAACACACGTTCCTAACCTCCGGAACTTCTCCTTTTGTATATATTATCCTAACGAATGTCACCGGTCGGGCGCTGGACCAAGTTTGCGGGCGTGTGTGGCTGGCCGGCCGGCCGTGCGCGCGTGTGTGTGTGAATCTGTGCGTGCGTGTGTGCCTGTTAGCGTGTCCCTGTGTTTACATGGAGAGCAGACTGTGGGATTTGCGCTGTATGTAGGCCAGCAGTATCCCTCTTACGTCAAAAGCAGGCGAGCAGGCAGGGCGGACAGATGCCGGCTGAGCGTTTAGCGGTAGCCGGTGTTGCCGCGGGTATGGAGGTGACTCGGTGACCGTGGCACATCTGGGTGGGCCAGAGTACCGCTGCTGCTGCTGCTGCTGCTGCTGCTGCTGCTGCTGCTGCTGCTGCTGCTGCTGCTGCTGCTGCTGCTGCTGCTGCTGCTGCTGCTGCTGCTTCTGCTGCTGCCGCCGCCGAACACATAGAGAGTTCGGACCACCGCAATGAAGACGGTACTGGGGCTGCATAGGAAATGGGCCCACGCGGTCAAGACCATCCGGATCCTTCAGGGGCTCGTGAGTGTGTTTCCCGCTACCTTGGGTCGCGATCTGGCCCGGGTCAAGCTCGGACCGGGCAGAATGGGACGGACGGGTCTTTCGGGCATACCGCCGTGTTGTATTGATTTTTAACAATCAAGGTGTTGACTTTGAGTTTGTTCTTCATGTGATGGTACTGACCATTTTCAGTTTCATGACGGCATGAAAACACTACCGACCGATATGAAATGGACTCGACTTGGGGTATTTATTCCGAAGGATCTGGCAGGTCAAACTTTTCACTGAGAGGAAAGTACTGGCTATGTCAATGTGACATTTAGTAGAGATTGGGATTAAAGTTCTGTCGTTTGCAGAGCAGTCCAGCGCATGTGTTCAGCCTTTACTTTTATTGATGCTTTTTTTACTGTCTTGTTCCCTGGGTACCTGAAATGTTTGTGTATGGCTAGGCACTGACTTATTATACCTTCTAGACTGTTAAGTCCATCTTTGAATGTTTAATTTAACAAACCTTACTCAGGCAGAGAATCACACTCAAAATCCCAACAATTACACCTTCAGTGCTTGTGTAATAATGGTGTACAGAGAACGCCGGTTGCATAAGGTTTTCCATTATTTAGCTGCTCAGTGAAATCTGACCGGCCAGCGTAATCATGCCTAGTCTGTCTCTCACTCTCTCTCTGTCTGTCTCTCTCTCTCTCCTCCCCAGAACCCAGCCATGGAGGAGATCGTATGGGAGATGTACACTGTCACCCTGCAGAGGGTGAGTCCACTTAATATCATTATTAATATCATTATTATCACTAGTATTATTATTATTGGCAATACCACATGCAATTCCATTTGAAATGCATTCACAGCTCAGGCCGAAAGATGATACTTTCATCCTACAGAGCGAGTCCATCTAAATTATTACATCGCCCTCAAGCCGTAGCGATGAGAAAGTAGACGTAATCCTACATCCTGCTTGATGTTTGTCTTCGCACCACAGGGACGACATGGATGTGTTGTGACCATGTGTATGTGCTTCTAGTGTAGCATGTCTCATTGATGAGCCAGGTACTCATAGAGCACATCGCTGGCCACCCCCCCCCCCCCCCCCCCCAACCAGCTGTCATGGTGCTTTTATTCTGTCTGTCTCTCTCTCGCTCACTCTTGCTCTCTCTTTCTTTTCATCTCTCTTTTCATCTGTGTCTCTCTCCCCCTGTTCATCTCACTATCCTTTTAGGTCAATAGCTGCAGTCCTCTGCATGTTATTTCTTTTGCATTTCAATTTGTTTCTCTCCCCTCCTTGTTTTGTCCGAACACAGACACACACACACACACACACTTAGTGATACAAATGGAACCACACATCCGTTTTATCCTTTTGCAAACTCTATTTTGAATATAATGATTATCTAAGTGGACCCTGGGTAAACACAAGGCCGTCACCTGGTTACAAATCAAAGCAACCTTTTTGAGGCTTAGCTGATGCTAAGTCGATTCCTCACAGGTTTATTATTAATCTTCATAAGCACCATTGAGTAGAGGACAATACATGACGAGACGTTAGCGTACTGGATAATGTAACCTTGTCCAGCAGTGCTGCTGTAGTGGAGGGCTCCTTAGTCCTGACGCAAACGCTAATGGCAACATCCCTTTAATGGAAACACACAGTGGGCGAAAATCAGAAAAAAGTCATCGAAATCCCGTACATGAGTTTGCACTTCGTCTTGCGTGGGTTGTAGCCCACGCTGAACTATGATGACTGTTGTCTTGGGGGAGTCGTGTGGGTAATAGGGATCCACACGGATGGAGCAGGTGGTTTAGAAACCTTGACGAGACCGCCACTGATGTTGCTGATGTTGTTGATTCTCTGGTGAGCTGGTGAAGAGACTGGTGCTCTGGTGAGCTGATGAAGAGACCGCCACTGATGTTCATGCTCTGGTGAGCTGGTTAAGAGGCTGGTGCTCTGGTGAGCTGGTGAAGAGACTGGTGCTCTGGTGAGCAGGTTAAGAGAAAAATCAGGTGCCGTGACTTGCAGCTCCGGATGCCCTGCAAAAAACTAAATAATAAATGGTTGGAAAGCTATTTTTACATTCCATCTTCTCATAAGGTGTAATGCGATGTAACACGTTTGATATAATTATATTTAAAGAGGGCCAAGTTGTCTATCAAGGGATATTAAGCCTTATAAAGATTGACAAATCAATCTAAATGTCAAACTACACTTTAGTGTGTGCATTAAACCTATAGCCTATATGGGCGTCAACGTATTTCATCATGTGTTTGTCTACGGTGCTTCACCATGGCAGCAAGCTACAATTGAGCTGGGAATAACGCAAGGATTATCCCAAAGACAGGATTTACAGAGGTTGCACATTGAAGATGGCCCATGCCCATAGGGAAACACACTGGCTGAATTTAATAATTTAACACATGAACTAAAGCTCTCTCATCCAGCTCAAGGCAGATTTGAGCGTATCCTTGTGTGCCCCTTACGACCTCTTGTTATTCATAGTGTAGATGGAAGAAGGAACATGGGGAATACGGTTTTATTTGGAGAGGTTTGTCCTGGTGGCCCTCCAATAAGACTCCACTGTACTCCTATACACCACAAATTCCTAGATGGGTTGTTACTTTTTCGCCTGTGATGACATATTCATGATTCAAGATGACCTATTCAAATTAGTCATTTGTTGTAAAGCTTCCGTTGCAGTCGGACAAATACAAACATAAACGTGTAAAGAAAAAAATGACCAGTGCCCTAATTTAGTTTTTTACCTTTGTTCATATTCAGCACAAGCGCTCTGTGGGCCTGATTCTGTGAGTCATGAAGTCTTTATTTAGACACGAGTGGAGCCCACCACCCCCACTGTCGGACACGCAATCTGTCTGGGTTTCATCCCCCGAAGGGCTCAGGAGTACGAGAAGCATGCTTGGTGTTTCTGAAGTGCCTGTATAGCTTTGGTCTCTGTCTCTCTCTGTCTCTCTGTGTCTGTGTCTCTCTCTGTGAGTGGTTGTACGTTCTCTGTCTCTCTCTCTCTGCGTGTGGTTGTATGTTCTTTTGCTCATGTTTCTCTTCTACCCCCCCCCCCCCCCCCCCCCGAACCATCTGCCCGACAGAGAGGTGCTGATTGCATTTATTTAGGCCCATAGATATTTGGGTGCAGAAGGGAGGGAGGGAGTGAGTGTGTGTGTGTGTGTGTGTGTGTGTGTGTGTAAATCTCTAGTGTAATCTCATCTGGTAGAATCAGGACAGCAGCAGGTATTGTTATCTAGAAACACATTCCAAATACAAGAAGGGTGTGGACATTTCCCTCTTGTTTCTAAAACATCCTTGAAATAAGAACGTGCCTGCTGCACATTAATAGCTCAAATTCTTGAGGTAGTGATAAGGATAACACACTGTTACAGGAAATGGGCTATTCTAAGACACACACACACACACACACACACACACACACACACACACACACACACACACACACACACACACACACACACACACACACACACACACACACACACACACACACACACACACACACACACACACAGAGAACCGCTAAACTCCTCACACTGCGGTGCAATGGAGGGACAGAGTGTGTAATCACACTCTCCTTAATCGCCGGCCGGCAGCGTGCAGACGCTAGCCTTGGTCTTTTCCAAACACACTCGTATACACATGGTTACACACCGCACATTGTAGGGATTGCAGCTCACGTTCATTCTCCGTGTCATTCCGTCTATTCCTTACTTTAGGCAAAGAATAATAGCCAAATCGTACGTTATGGCACCTGGACCTTCGCAAGCTACCACGGCACATAGAGATGTGTCTCAAATGTGCTGGCGAAAATGAGTGGTTATTCATCAATATGGAATTCAGTCATCATCTTATGTTGATTGATCGACTCATAGACCAGACACACACACAAACAGACACGGGGAGGCCATGATGACATCATTGTGTTGCCCCCCGCAGGATGTAAAGATGGGCTTCGGCATCGCTGTCTCCGGGGGGCGGGACAACCCCAACGAGGACAGCGGAGAGACGTCCATCGTGGTGTCGGACGTCCTGAAAGGAGGGCCCGGCGACGGCTTGTTGTTGTGAGTACTGTTGTCTCTCAAAGCTTTAATTCGACTTTTAAAGGCGCTGTAGGTCCGATGTGTTGAGGTAAGAAGAGTTCAGTTAAGAGAGGGAGAGCAGAAAAGAGCAAGATTTTGGAACTTTACAACCCACAAAAATGTCGCCGCCGTCTAATTTTACGCACCTGTGATTGACAGGCAAGATGGATTCTCTGAACCAATCACAGAAGAGATGCCCTGATTGGTCAATGATAGCCGGGTGTGGTCTTCAATTTAAATAGTCTCATACGGAGGCAGGCGCAGTTACCTCGAAACAGATATTTGCACTGTGCAGTTCCCGCACTAATAGTGAAGGGATGGCTATACCATTTCAACAACAAATGATAGCTCTTAAATCTTACCTACAGCACCTTTTTTAAACATTATTCAACAGAAAAGACAAGATAAGAACGACAAAGATGCTAAAGTTAATGCAGTGAAATGTGCAGAGCGTCAGCATCATTTATCAGCATCTGTTGTTGTTGTCAACACCAGTCGCTTTACGAGAAGTCCGTATACCGGTGTGTGTGTGCCGTGTGGACGCCGTAATCTGACCAGGAGCTTGTGTGTGTGTTTGCCAGTGAGAAGGACCGAGTGATTCAGGTGAACGCTATCCCCATGGATGGAGTGGTGCACTCCTTCGCTGTGCAGACCCTCAGGAAGTGTGGGAAAGTAGCAAAGATTGTGAGTATAACCCGAGACTTTTTCCTACCAAAACAGACGCTGTGTGTTTAGTCGTTTCGGGGAATATCAAGATATGTTATGACGACAGCGGATAGGTTCAAGAATTTGTACTGTGGTGAAACTGTTAAACATTTGCCTGGATTTGAAGGCTTTTAAAAGAAGTGAACATATTTTTTGTTCTAGCTAAAGATAGTAAAGGATTTTTACTGATTGGTATTGCAGGTATCAGTTAACCGAATTGTGCACTGACTAGTTAATAAATGCTAAATCGAAATTCCACACCTCAAAATGGTCAATGTTGTTGTGATGAGTCAGTGATATACTAGATCCTTGTCCATAGGATCATGATTTATTGTCGTCATGTAGCTTCTACTGCGTTTCATCTCCATTGAGATCTGGTATCATCGCGTTGTCCTCTCTCTCTTCCCCCCCCCCCCCCCCCCCCACCCAGACGGTGAAGCGGCCCAGGACCATCCCGGTCACCTCCGGGAACCGCCCCCCCTCCCCGGACGACCGCGTCTTCCACAACGACTACAACGACGACTACAACTACGACCCGGACCGCCGCAGCGTGTACAGCGGGGGGGCGCGGGACCACAGCCCGGAGAAGGAGCGCGGCGGCGGCGGCGGCGGCTACATGGATTCCGGCTACCAGACGCGGGAGCGCGACTACGACAGCAACAAGGACTACGAGCGCGAGCGCGGGCGCAGCGCGGAGCGGGACCTCAGCCCCGAGCGCCACTACCGGAGGGACGGCAGCAGGGGCCGCGTGCTGGAGCGCGAGCGCAGCCCGGACCTGCGCTACCGCAGCGAGCACACGCTGGACCGGGACTACAGCCCCGACCGGCGCTACCGCAGCGAGCGCACGCTGGACCGCGAACACAGCCCCGACCGCCGGTACCTGGGGGACAGCCCCGCCCGGGGCCCGGCGTCCCGCGACCCCAGCTACGACCGGAACCGGCCCCGGGCCCCCAGCGACCGCAGCGACCGGGATCACTACCGCAAGCACGAGGAGCCCATGAAGCGCGGCGGCAGCCGGGACCGTTTGGACCGCTCGCCCTCCCCCCAGCCCCTGGTCATACCCGTCCCCCTGCCCCGCCCCGCCTTCCGGGACCTGGAGGCCCTGGAGAAACCGGTCAGCGTGCTGCTGCTCAAGAACCGGCCCAATGAAGGTCAGCGCACGCACACACACACTCACGCACACACTCACGCACACACTCACGCACGCACTCACACACGTACACACACACACACACGCACGCATGCGCGCACACACCAGTTCACGCACAATCACACACTGAGAACCTAATGTTCTCACGTTCCTGAGAACCTAATGTTCTCACGTTCACTTGTAATATAAAAATTAGATCAGGGAGCATTCATCTTTCAGGGCCTGTACACTTTAAGTCAGTGACCAGATGTATATTCAAATGTTGCACCTCTAAATCGGCACGCATGTTCCAAATTTCATTTCATTTTCATAATGGAGACATGTTGTATGAAACATTGATAAAACCTTATGAACATTTAAAATATATTCCACCGACCAAATCACTTGTTGGGGTTGGCGTTAAACTTCATTTTGTGAACTATTTTGAAACTATGTGAAATGGTACTGGAATATGTTCTGTTTTGAATGTCCACTGACACTAATACCTGTCCTTCCTCACATCCAGAGTACGGCCTGCGCCTGGGCAGCCAGCTCTTCATCAAGGAGATGACCAGCACCGGTCTCGCTAGCAAAGACGGAAACCTCAAAGAAGGAGACATCATTCTCAAGGTAAGGGTCGAAGTTCAGTGCCCACGATTCATGAATTCGTTCTGTAATACTACTACTACTATTATTAGTATTATTAGTATTGACATTGAGGTCCGATGAAAACGACACCATTTTCCCATTTTCCCACTCTCAGATCAACGGCACGGTGACGGAGAACCTGTCGCTAAGCGACGCGGGGAAGCTCATCGAGAAGTCGCGCGGGAAGCTCCAGCTGGTGGTGCAGAGAGACAGAAGCCAGGTGCTGGTTCGAATCCCGGCGATGGCCGACAGCGACTCGGAGCTCGATGGTGAGATCCCCTACAAACTCAAAGGCAGCCGCACCTATCCTGTTTAACGGAGCATCCACTGATCAAATCTGATAGAATATGGCATCATACCAGTGGAATATAACTGTGATCTTTGTGTTCTGTGCTGTTGTGGTCGCTGTATTTTGTTGTTGATACTTCACCCCTGTTTTGCATTTGGGAAAATAAAATCCATTTTATCCACATAACTCACCCTCCATAATTCTTCTATACACGCAACCCTGCACAAAAACCTGGTCAACACGACGTGAATTCACTAACATGTGGATAATAAACACATACACAATTCCACATCAATATCATATCCATGTAGAAATCTGCTAAATAAAAACTGTTCACTCGGCAACACAAATCATAAAAAAAGAAAAGATTCACCTGCAACGCTACTCATTATTTGCTTTCCATCTTTTTTCTCTTAAGTCACATGAAACTATGCTGTTCCCTGATTGGTCTGAGCCTCTTCTCCGGGCGGTTAGAACACGCCCCCCAGAGACTTGTGACCTACTTTGATGGGTCCATGAATGTGTGTGTGTGTGCTCTTGTACGCAAGTGAGCACTGTGACATGCTTTTGGCCATGGGACCTAATCCCTCCCATTATAATCCAGCTATTGGATATGACAGAAAGTCATTCTGTTGGGCCCTAACACATCCCTCACAGCCAGAGTCCTCATCAGGGACAACAGGGCCAACGCTCTGTTTGAGCTAGGATGGACTCTTGTGTCGGTGGGGATTAATCATATCAGACTTAAAGCCAGGTCAAGTACAACCACCGTACATTAAGTCCAGAATCACAAAACATCGTAGAACCAAAATGATTCATTATACGTTTCAAATCTGTTTTTAAGGTTAACATTAGGAACAAAATAACCGCAGATTACTCACCATTCTTGGAAAGTGGTAGGACTGTCGGGCTCGGCATTGTGGGTATTGCTCCCCCTACATCACCAACACACACGTAGTTTATGATCGCACATTATTCAGGTTAATGTGTCATGAGTAGCCAGATACACATATCATTTCCTTTCTCAAGAATTCAAATACAAGCAGCAGACTTCCTCTTCCTCAGTAAAACACAAAAACATGTTGTGCTGTTCGGCATGGCGAGGGTTCCAGGGAGAACTTTGACATAGTTGGGAAGTACTTGAGCACTTCTACTCAATTAGGGTACTTGTTACATCTTTAAGACGTACAAAACCAGCATAATTGAATGGACTGGCTCTTAAAGTAGTTTACTTTACTCGATGATATAATAAATTATACATTTATGTAGATTAACATGATTGGTCAATACGTACGAAACACCATTAATGAGAAGGTGTGTTGCCTTTGACAGTAAGGAAACCAAGCCTTTTACAACGTGCCACTCAGCACACCTTTTACACTGGGCCGACCGGTTTACGAACGTCACACAGAAACATGACCTCGTGGCTATGAATATGTACTCTGATGTACTCTTTAGACTTGAGTATATTGAACAAGAACTACTTCAGTACTCATGGACATTTATTTATATATATATATATATATATATATATATATATATATATATATATATATATATATATATATATATATATATATATATATATATATATATATATATATATATATATATATATATATATATATAGTTAGTTAGTTAGTTAGTTAGTTAGTTAGTTAGTACAAGTACATATTTTCCAAAGAACTTTGCTTGCTGCTCTTCTTGGGTGCATACACACACACAGCTTCATGTGCGTCAGAGCTTCATGTACTGAACATGGCCCCTGGGTTTACTCATCCGAGCATATTCATTTATTCATATATTCATTACAACTAAATAAGGTTGAGGCACACATGCAGAACAGTACCCGACACGTCGGAACAAGCCTCGGTGTGGCTGATAATGGTTTCTGTTGTGCTCCTCCTCTGCCAGATATCTCTGAGATAGAGTCCTACCACTCCTACTCCCCACAGGAGGACCGGCGGGCCCACCACTCAGATCTCTCCTCTCACTCGTCCAATGAGAGGCTCCGAGACAAGCCCAGGTAAACCGACACCGGGGGCCGAGAGGGACACACCCACATTCACCAGTGCATTCCGCGCTGTGTCGCATTGACTCGGCTAAACCAGGCGGGCTGGTCTCAATCCCAGTGCAGCTCTTTAGGTTTATTTGAAAGATCCACCATTTATGAGTGATGTATAGATTGTGTGAGTGTAGTAAGCTGTGGGTTATATATGTAGCGAGGGTTCTGTGTCTTGGACATGGACATAAGTGCCACAGTAATGTATCAGTAATACAATAATGTATCAGGGATGGGTATCCAGATTCTTTAAGCTCAGGGTGTTACCAAATATCCTACATTATAAACTTGATGATGGTCAATCTGGCTGATAAGTACCGTTGATACATAGAAGTGCCGTCAGTATTTGGTGAGTCTGGCCTTCCATCACACACACACTGTGATGACGTGTGCGTGTCATCCACTTTTATAGCGAGGACCCACCCAGCAGGCTGGCCAAGATGGGCGCCATGCCAACGCCATTCCGAGCTCCTGATAGGGCAGTGGAGGACCTGCCCCCTTTGGCAGCAGAGAGGGAGGAGCTCAGATCTGAAACTCCCCCAGGTAACTGGATCACGGCCATTTCCTCCACTCTGTTTCAGATGACGTAATTGAATATCTCAGCAAAGGATTCCTGCCGGTTCAACATTTTGTCCCTTTTGATTATATAGTTTAGTTTTGGTGCATGAAGTCCACACAATACCTCCTAAATATCGGCTCCTCATTTTGTGTGTGTGTGTTTTTCCTCCCATTAGCGCTGGTTGCCAAGGTAATACCGAAGATTCACGGTCTGCCCAAGTTGCCACTCAAGCCAAGCGCAGAGGACCAGGAAATATACGGGTGTGTACCAGTAATACATATCCCTGACGCATCCTGGTATTGTCAGAAGCATCTGCCCTATTATTATTATTATTATTATTAAACTGCCATCAAAACTTTCATACAGAAATTCAGTCAGTTTCCAAGTTTTAATTATTGTTTTACACTTGCACTTTGGGAATGAAGAGTGCTGCATAAAGTGCAATTATTATTGTAATATTGCGTGCGTGTGTGCGCAGGCCCAACACGGTGATGGTGCGCTTCCAGAAGGGCGACAGTGTGGGTCTGAGGCTGGCGGGGGGCAACGACGTGGGCATCTTCATCGCCGGCGTCCAGGAGGACAGCGCCGCCGAGAAGGAGGGCCTCCAGACTGGAGACCAGATCATGAAGGTGGGCCTGACCCCCCCCCCCCCCCGACCCTCTCCCCATACACTTTAACCCCCTTCCCAAGCGTTCTCGTCTTACGACGGACAGCCTGGAACGCGGTGGGGAGTCAGTGAGCGTTATTGACTCCCGAGCGTGCTTCCGCGTGCTCGGTAGCGATATCCTTTTCAGTAGCATGGGTTTAGCGGCAAGCGAGAGAGGGAGGGACTTTGTAGACGGAGGCGTATGCGTTTCCGTTACATGTTCCGCGCATTGCTTTGTGGAGAGCCCTGGGCTTAGTTTGGCACCCTGAACGCAGACAACACAGGTGCATCACGGTGCCTTGGCAGGAAGCGCAGACACCCGTGGCTTAAGGAACTAAGCACAGTTGTGAACGGCAGCAGGAAAGCAAAAATAGAACGGTTAAGTAAATGTGTACTTAAATATAGAAACCAGGTGCTTGGTTTAAATAAATAAAAAATTGAATTTTAGAACGAAGAGAGATAAGATGGTACTTTATTAACCCATATGCGTTACCGTTACGTTTTTTTAAATGTAATTCTTTGTCAAAAAAAAGTTTTGTTGTTTGACATTGTTCTTCTTCTTCTTACTCCGGGGACTATCAACTGGCGTACACAGCTCATAGGAAGTTATAGACTGGGACACAGCTCATAGGAAGTTATAGACTGGGACACAGCTCATAGGAAGTTATAGACTGGGACACAGCTCATAGGAAGTTATAGACTGGGACACAGCTCATAGGAAGTTATATACTGGGACATAGCTCATAGGAAGTTATAGACTGGGACACAGCTCATAGGAAGTTATAGACTGGGACACAGCTCATAGGAAGTTATAGACTGGGACACAGCTCATAGGAAGTTATAGACTGGGACACAGCTCATAGGAAGTAATAGACCGGGAGACAGCTCATAGAAAGTTATAGACTGGGACACAGCTCATAGGAAGTTATAGACTGGGGAATGTTAACTGGTGTGTACACAGCTCATAGGAAGTAAGAGACTGGGGACTGTTAACTGGTGAACACTGCTCATACGAAGTAAGGCAACAGAAATTGCAGTTTCGGTAGACGGCGATAACATTAGAATTCGTGAACCTCTCTCAACCTACATACACGTACAACAAACTCTGAATAGCCGTCTCAAACCGCTCACGAATACAGACGTTAATAGCCCACTGCGATGTGTGGGCTATTAGTTTATAATGCCAGGAGTTCCTACCAGCTCCATGTTTTTGTAGTCCCTGCTTGAGCGGTCGTACAAATATTCCTTTTCCCTCACAACCTCAGCAAGTCCTGCACACGTTTGTTGTGAAATAAACCGAGAGCGGGACACAAAAGACCATATTTGACAAATACCAAATATTAAATACTAACGTAATCATTCACTTTTGTGCGCGCGCGTGTGTGTGTGTGTGCATGTGCGTGTGTGTGTCAGGTGAACAGCATGGACTTCCGTGGCATGGTGAGGGAGGACGCGGTGCTGTACCTCCTGGAGGTTCCTAAAGGGGAAGACGTCACCATCCTGGCCCAGAGCAAACCAGATGGTAAGCACTCAGGATGGTGGCTAGAACAGCGCTGGGATGTCCCAAACCAGCCGGGGCGCTAAGCTGATGCTCGTCCAAAGGAGCACTCTTTAACGCAACCCTGGTTGAGGCATACAAAGAAATGTAATAGGGGCACACAACGGTGTCTGTGTGGGTGTTGATGAACAGATTTGTGTGGGTCTTTATCTTCACTGGGGAGCCCAGCCATATTTTCAGTCGCCAATGTGAGCGGAACGGGGTTAGAGTAGCACCCTGAACGCAGCACCCACAGGTGCGTCACCGTGCCCTGGCAGGAACCGCAGACACCCGTGGCTTAAGGAATTAAGTACAGATGTACACTGCTACAGACAGCTCGCAGACAAATCTGCGAGCTCCTGTTTTATTTGCTCTGGCAAATGGTCTGACCCCACTCCCGTTCAGACAGATTTCCAGCCGACCAATCACAACGGTTTATCTCACATGGGGCGGGTCTGATACGATGTTCAGATATCATAACCAATACAATGTTGCATGACTCGCCTGCTCTGTCTCTCAGTGTACAAGGACATCCTGACGTCGGGCAGGGGCGACTCGTTCTTCATCAGGACCCACTTTGAGTACGAGAAGGAGACGCCGCAGAGCCTGTCCTTCTCCAGGGGTCAGATCTTCAAGGTCACGGACACGCTGTACGACGGCAAGCTGGGCAACTGGCTGGCCATCCGCACGGACAAGGAGAACCAGCTGCTGGAGAAGGGCGTCATCCCCAACAAGAGCAGGTGGGGGTCGTCTGTCGTGAGCTCAACCCTCCGTCAGCTGTCAGTGAGGGAAACGCTCTGTGGGGGGGGGGGGGGGGGGGGGGGGGGGGATGTATCTGATGTCCAGTGGGCTCTGTGTGCGAAAACGTTTCGGGTTTACAGCCCCATTGGGGCCTCTCTTCCCTAATTGGTTTCGGGGAATCCATCCTACCTGTCAATCACATGCACAGTGATTGACAGGCAACGGTGTTGCATGGTGTTATCATTCCTCCACCACCAGTGTGGAACGTAATCGAAGTCTCTGCTGGGTATGCCCATCTATCCATCAAGAGCAATGCTGACTTTCGTTTTGCAATACAGCCAATAATCAATAATCAGTAATTTTTCTTAAAACATAAAATGGGTGAAGATGGGTGGATTTCCCCCGGGAGTTGGAACACCACCAGCAGGGCGAGTTTGATATGATGACACCATGAATGGGACGTCCACAGAGCGGAGCAGATGTCCAACGTCCAGAACGCCCAGCGCGCCGCCGCCGGCACAGACAGGGGAGACTTCTGGAGGCTGAGGGGTCAAAGGGCGGTGAAGAAGAAGGACCTCCGCAAGAGCCGGGAGGAGCTGAGCGCCACGCCCGTCTCCACCCGTTTCCCCGCCTACGAGAGGGTGGTGCTACGAGAAGGTACCTGGAGACAACACTCTAGCCCCGCCCTCTATCACATAAAAAAAAAAGGAAATGCATTCTTTCTGATTTCTGGTGGACACTTCTTTTTTTATGCTACCTTTTATGCTATTGGTGGTTAACCAGAAACCCCAAATGGCTAATAACATGGAACTCATGATCTAGTAAGCGTTTAACCCAAAGAGGGCAATTAGAGTCCATATTTATATCTTATCCTACCTTTTCAAACTTTGCATTTATGTCAAGATGTGGAGCAGGATCGATCCATAGCACTACTGTGTAACCACTCATCATAATGTGCCTGGGTAAACTGTCTTTATGTGCGTTGTTTGCTGCGGACGTGACCTGATCTCTGTGGGGTCCTGGGTGTGTGTGTGTGTGTGTGTTGCACGCAGCTGGGTTTAGGAGGCCCGTGGTTCTGTTTGGACCCATCGCAGACGCAGCCAACGAGAAGCTGGGCAACGACCTGCCGGATGAATTTGTCGTCGCCAGTAAGTATTGGATGTAACACTCTGTGGTACTACACTAAAATACTTGTTTAGTCTTCAAGGTTTTCCCTTGTGATTGGAGTTAGTAGATAGACATGCCAGTAAGCTCTTTACCTGGTAGAATTTAATCAACTATTCACCTCATAAGCCCTCTGCCTATTTTCTGCTGTTGCTTTCGGATCTCTTTTTGCTAATCGCTTGTCGCTGCGGGGAACACACAGGCCACAAAACCAAAAGGGCCCAGGAAAATAAAGTCAATGATACAAATGTGCCTTATTGTTTTTCTCTCTTTTTAGAAACTGAACCCAAGGATGCAGGCAGTGATAAGTCTTCAGGTGTCGTCAGACTCAACACAATACGACAGCTCATTGAACAGGTACACGATAAATGTCTTTTTTTAAATGAGATTGGTTAGGGCAGATGAATATTGATTTGACTTGATTGATTGATTGATTTTATTTTATTTTATTGAAGTATCCTGCAACTTTAAGGTGCCCAGCCCATATGGGCTCATAATACACCGTGACAAACGTATACATATGATAACGTACAAACATACATTCATAATTAAATAGATCCATCAGAGATAATGACATAATCCCATATACACACACGCCACCTACAAAACCATAATGAGGCAGGGATCCAACACACCAAACTCACTGAATACAAGTGAGACGGATCTCCCCCGTTCTGTTCTGCTGTTCAGGACCTGCACGCCCTGCTGGACGTCACGCCCAAGGCGGTGGACACCCTGAACTACACCCAGTGGTACCCCATCGTGGTGTTCCTCAACCCGGACAGCAAGCAGGGCGTCAAGGCCATGCGGAACCGCCTGGTGCCCGGCTCCAACCGCAGCGCGCGCAAACTCTACGAGCAGGCCGTCAAGCTGAGGAAGACCTGCTCCCACCTCTTCACCTGTGAGTCCGGGCGACACGCCCGTCTGTGTGTCTGTCTGCCTGTCCGAACGATTGTCTGTGTCTGGCTAGTTGGCTGTCTGGCTGGCTGGCTGGCTGTGTCTGTCTCTGTCTGTCTGTTCATCCGATTGTCTGTGTCTGTCCGCTGGCAGGCTGACTGGCTGTCTGACTTTCTGTCTGACTCTGTCTGTTTCTGTCTGTCTGGCTGGCTGTCTGTTTCTCTGTCTGTCTGGCTGTCGGTCTGATGTTCTGTTTGTTTCCCTTGGACTACCACTGGCGTACTCAAAGAACATAGCGTGAACCCTATATTAGCCCTCGGCTAGTCTCACAAATCAAAGTCTGATGGCAGACGAGCTCAAATCTGGGAGAACGTGGCGTTTTACTGTCTTTCGCTTCATATTTGTTTCGACCAATTATGTTGCTGGAGGCAGGGATCTGTAAGCAGGTAATTGGCAAACACAAACTCGCACCGCAATCAAAACATTCAAACCTGCTAGGCTTCTGAGACGTTTCGTAGCATTTCTCAGACGACACGTCGCAAGCGTTTGCCCCACACGCGGTACAACGTCCGATCCAACGCCCCGACGCTCAGAATTGCCCACTACACCGAAAGATTGTCTGAGACGGCAAAATGGTATTGAAAGCGGTCTGCATTTGTGTAGTCTGACCCCAGCATCAGAAAATGTGTTGCGCTGGCTGCATCTAAAGAATATATAGCATAGCTCAACACTCTGCACGCTACATTATTCTCTCTGCTCCCGTCATCCAATCAGTGCTTGTTCCATTTGGACCTCCTTGTGTGGTATAACCGTGAGATCTTTGATTTGTCCTGCTTGTCTCCCAGCAACCATCGACCTGAACTCCGCTAATGACGCCTGGTACGGCAGTGTGAAGGACTCCATCCGGGAACAGCAGCAGAGGGCCGTCTGGGTGTGTGAGGGCAAGGTGAGGCCGGCTCAGCTGTGGGAAAAACAACGACGGGGCTTTTGATAAGGCCATGATTAAAAACGTTCCGATGTTACCCGGCTGGAAAACATGCCCGACGAATTGAGTTTCCGTAGTACATACTGAAAGTATTAGTAGTCGTAGTAAATACTTTCATTCAGAAGTGTCGCTATTTTCAGAGGACAGTTACAACGCAAGCTGCTAGATGGTGCTGATGGGAAAACGCATATAGCGCAGCTTTAAAATGGGGTTTATATTCTCTCCCACTCCCAACAGCTGGATGCTTCCGAGGAGGACCTGGACGTCCACGATGACCACATGTCCTACCTGTCGGTGATGAGCGTGGACTACCTGAGCATGGACAGCCGGATGACCAGCGACTACGAGGACACCGCGGACGAGGGCGGAGCCTACACGGACAACGAGCTGGATGAGACGCTGGAGCTGGAACCCCAGCCCGTCTCCGCCATCGGACGCTCCTCGGAGCCCGTGCTGCCCGACGAGGTACGGGGGTGTCGGGGGGGGGGGGGGGGGGGGGGGGGGGGGGGGGTCGGACGCTCACACTTAGACCCTAACTTAAAGCTGGGGTAGGCCATTTGTTTTAGAGGCTTGTCGTATTTGATTAAATTCTATTTATATACCGACAGCAGTCAATAAATCAAATGCTTTTACAAAAAAAAAGAAATTTGCCTGGTATCTGTGGCTGTCGCAGGCCTTATGCTTATTACAGCATGTCCATTCATTTCAATCAGCCCAAATGAGCTCTGCCCGCGCATGGCCAGAATCTTCCACAAGGCTAGGCAGACCTACTGCTAAAGCTAGCGAGCTAGTCACGTGTTTTGGGGGAGAGGCTTTGGAGGGAGGCCTGAAGGCAGGGGTGGGATTCTTTCGGTTGGATACTTTCAGAATCAAGCTTACTCTGGCTGTTTCTCCATATTGCCTACCCTAGCTTTAAGACCGAAGCGTCGCAATGTTAAGCACAGCTTCCATTGCTTGTTGGATCTCTGTGACCTGACCTGTGAACGTCATGTAGACCGTGGGTGTCCATCATTCCTAACACTTCTACCATGTCGTCACTGTGCATCTTTGTGTGTGTGTTTGTGTGTGTGTGTGTGTTGTGCTTTCTGTGTGACTCCTGTGTTTGTGTGTGTGTGATTGGTGTTTGTGTGCGTGTGTTGTGTTGTGCTTCCCGTGTGACTCCTGTGTTTGTGTGTGTGTGTGTGTGTGTGTGTGGGTGTGGGTGTGGGTGTGGGTGTGGGTGTGTGGTGCTCCTCCACTAGAAGCCTCACCCTGAGCCCAGGGCTCGGATGAGGAGGTCTGGCAGCCGGGAGGTTCTGACCCAAGACCCCAGCCCTCCCCCCTCCTTTGTCCCTGAGCCCCCCAAGGTGAGGTCTAGACCAGCCCGGATCACCCAGACCTCGTGGGTCTGGGTCTGATTCATTCACTGGTCTCATATCGGCTATATATGATGCATGTATATTTCCATATATGATGTTTCCATATATGATATATATATATATATATATTTGTATTTTTGACTCATATGGCGATCATAGCTCAGCCTGCGTGGTCCTTATACTTACACTACAAATTATTGAGTACTTTTCAAAAATTTCCTTCTGTGACGTTAATTTTTAATTTGTATATTTTTGATAAACAAACAAAAAACATATATATATATATAAAAATACAATATTGTAGTTTGTCCAGAGTGTCCCGCCTTACTTCCAAGCCTCTAGTTGTTTTTCATTGGTTATTATAACATGTATATAATATTATATACATATGTTATAATAACTAACATTTATATAATATTATATACATATGAAATTGTTATTATAACCTGTGTATATAACATGTATAATACTATATACATAAGTTATAATAACTAACATTTCTATAATATCATACACATATGTAAATGTTATTATAACCTCCGTTCCACCATTCCTCCCAGCAGGTGCGCGTCCAGAGCCGCACAGAGTCCTCGCGCGGCTATGACTCCCACTCCAGCAGCACCCTGAGCAGCGAGGCCCCGGGGGCCAGCCGGCCCCTGCCTCCCCCCGTGGCCCTCAAGCCCTCCTCCTACGGCCCGCGGCCCGTCCAGGAGCGGGCCGAGGAGCCGGGGCGCGAGGAGGAGGACCCGGCCAGCCGCTCCTTCCTGGGGAAGGTCAGTGCCTCGTTATGCATTGGGTTTATCCGTTGTGTTTTTTGGGGGACTTTTTATGTTTTCTATATATTCTTTTTGTCCTTCTTCTTACCTGTCTGGTCTCTCAAAACTAAATCAGATATCTTTTGAAATGCTTTTAGTTTTTTTATTAATTTGTACTTATGTCTTGTACTGTATTTCTAGTTTCAAATATGTTAATATTTTTCTATTTTCTAAAACAAAATGAGCCACCTGATCATTGGCATGACTTTGGCTTAGCGTGCGTTTTGTTTCCGTGAAGTAGCACGTGTTTGATTCTCCTTCTTTCTCTTCATTTCATTTTCTTCGGGCGCTTCTAATTCCCAAAATAGAAATACGGTGGACAGGTAAATGAATGCCAATCGGTTTGCATGTCTTCAGTCCATCGTCTCCCTGTTCATTAAAGCCATTTTCTTGACATCGCTCAACCATCGCCATGGTGTTTGTACCAGCTGCATCTCATCATCTAACTAACCGCCATGTTGACATTCATTTTGTCCAAAAATGAATGTGATATAATATTACATTCATATAATTGTTTATACCACGGCCAGTGAAACTGTTTGTGTTGAGAGGTTTGCAGTACAACTAGAGTCTCATCATTGTTCTTAACTAATGGCAACATTTCCTCAACTCACATAAGCTGGCCATCGTTAGCTAAAATAACCCTGTTAACTAACATTTCAAATTTGCAAAGGCAGTTGCTTAAATCCATGGAAATATCTGAGAATATCTGTCAGTGTGACAACACGATTGAGCTCACAAAGCATGTTTGTGCATACATGTGCAGTATTCATTTAGTTCTGTGAATAGTCATTACGTAGTCGACAGTACTTTAGATGACCGGACTCTGACGGGACTACGTTTTGAAAGCTTTTCCGTTGCCCGGTCGCTACTAATATATCTTCCCTATTCACTAGAGTAACTTTTTATTCATCTGGTCAGACCATTTTTTTTTTTCAGGAACACAACAAAAGTTTAGATTTTGAGACGGAAGGCGCCCATTAACATGAATCCACACCCGTATGTATTTAGTGGCCGTGGTGTGAGTGGTATGATCCACCCCTAGGTGCGCCGTCATCAAAACATCATGCACGCCGCGCTGTGTGATCTTTATTATTATTATTTATTTATTTTTGATAACGGCGCACCTGGGAGTGTGTTTATCCGTTACATGTGTATCCTCTCTTCACCGGTGTCTGTTGACTAACACGAGTGTGTGTTTTGTGAAGGTGAAGGCGTTCGAGAAGATGGACCACCTGGCCAAAGCTCAGAGACTTCTGGAGCTACAGGAGGCAGAGAACGCTCGGGTAAATCAGGATAAATATACTAGGACTGGTAGTTAAGATATACAGCTGGAACTCAAGTACTGCTGGTAGACATGTATAAATAGAAATGAGTAGTAGAGGTAGTAAAAATATATAACTACTGGTGTAATCAAGTACAGATACAACAACCGATCGTTCTATTTGTGTGTTGCTTTATTCTCGTTGTAGTCTTAAGAAATCAGACAGCTGGTTGAATCCTTATTTCCCCAATAGCAAATCATCTCTGTTTCTCAGGGTGATAAACAGTGTGAGGAAGGGGCCTATCTAAACAGAGCAGACCCAATACAAGTGTCCCTGGTCAGCAACGTGGAGCCTAAAGGTTCTGCTGGTGGGCAAACCACCTTGTCCTCTGACACGTCCGTTCAGGGGCAGCCAGGCTAATTTTGATCGTTTATACTTATATATTTTATTAAATGGTAGTTGATACTTTAGGAAATGGTAGTTAATATTTTAGTAAACGATAGTTTATATGTCATGCAAAGTACCAGACTGTGTGTGTGTCTGTGTCCCCGTGGCCTGACTCCTCCCATCTCTGTGGTTCAGCTGGAGATCGCCCAGAAGCATCCTGACATCTACGCTGTGCCCATGAAGCCACCGAAGCCCAATGTCAACCGACCTCAGCCCATCGGGTAAGGTCAGACAAATACACACACACACACACACACACACACACACACACACACACACACACACACACACACACACACACACACACACACACACACACACACACCAGCTCCCACACACACTCTAACACAGACACACACACGCACGCAGACACACTTACACAGACACACACATACACAGACCAGCACACACCAGCCCATGCACACTAAAACACACACACACACAAGAACAGACACACTAACAAAGACACACACACACCATCATACAGGCATACTAACGTAGACACACACACGCACACACTAACCCACAGACACACACACACATTGATTCCTACTTCACAACGATCAATTAGCTGTTGCGTGGTTGCTAGCCATGCTCACGGTTCATTGGATAATATGGAACTCAATGTCAAAATGTAAAACTGTGTGTAAAACTGTGTATTTGTACACAGCTCCAGCTCCAACCCGGAGCCCCAGGCGAGGGGGGGGCAGTACGACGAGGACGAAGAGGAGTACCGCCGCCAGCTAGCCGACCAGACCAAGCGAGGGCACTACAACCCCCAGAAGTACAAGGACACGGAGCTGTAGGTCACATGACCCCACGGTCACTTGATGACACGCTACAGCCAATGACACTGTTCAGTTTCCCCCCGCTCCAGTAAACCACATTCCTCGCTCTCACGGGCGCTCGTTTGTTTGTCTCGAAGCAAAGCAGACGCTCTTCGTTGCCTCAGTATCCGCTCACAACGACAATGTTTGTGCGTGTCCTCGGTGTAAAGGTTAAAATCTCTCAGTTTTAAGATGTCATTTTTAGTGTTTGTTGAGTGTGAGGCCGTGCACAT
Source organism: Lota lota (assembly GCA_026745465.1). Classification (NCBI taxonomy): domain Eukaryota; kingdom Metazoa; phylum Chordata; class Actinopteri; order Gadiformes; family Lotidae; genus Lota; species Lota lota. The sequence goes on along the minus strand of JACYXH010000017.1, from coordinate 1,262,323 downwards.
TTGTATGTGCATGACCAGCTACACACACACACACACACACATAGCATTATGAAAATGATATATTTTTAACACGTTTATTTTGGTAGGTCATCTTCTGCTGTATTATTTCTAACTGTACCTTTTTTCCCCCCTTTCATAAACTTTATATTGCAGTGTATATATTCTTTATACAGGTCTGTTTATAGGTTTTTGTTACGTTAGGATACAAAATGTGTTTATCGTGTATGCCAGGTGAATTCCTAGTTCGGATTCACTCAGGCACCCAGGGTGTGTGCTGCACCAGTGGACACTTGTCACCATAGTTGTAACCAATGGCAAAAACCCTAGAACCTAATTTGACCAGTACACATAACGCATTCACATCTACAGTGAACAAAGACTGCTGAATAAGGTTGTGCGGTGTGGGAATCACACATTTCAAATACCCATCAAAAATCCCTAGAGCATTTCTTTCTTTTCTCCCTTAATTGTATTAATTCTATTAAATTACCTCTTCTTTTTTTTTATCGTCTTTTAGATAGAAGTATATGTATGTATGTATGTATGTCTCTCGTCAGATTAGAAAAAAACATTTATTTGTTTTTATAAAGAAAAGTGCCTTTCAGTGCTGACGTCAGCTTACCGAAAGTACTTTGGCAGGATTCCAGGCCGATTCCATCATGTGTACAGAATATCGGGAACATTTATAGCATCCAGGAGATGAACGCAAAGACAAATGAAAAAAAAAGATTGCCTGACCATTATGTATTCCTAATGTATTAAAGAGGCAAATATTAGTCCGATACAATGATTTTACAGCCAGTTATATCTAAAGAGGATGCATAGGTAGACTGGTTTCTATGGTTTTGTTGAGCACCTACTGGCTGATCTGCTGTTCCTTGTGTTTGTCCCATGTGTACTTCTCTTTATTATCTGCTTATGACTGGAGACAATCACCTTTTTATGCATGCATATATATATATATATATGTAACAGCGTACAGTCAACACTTTTTGTACAGGGGTATTTTGGGGGAAATGTGACGACAATCATTGAATTTGGCTCACATTCGTTTTTTTTGTTAGTTATTTTTGAATGTGTACTCTGTCCCCCGACAGCTCAAGAAAATGTATTCTTGATATCAATGTCAAAATTCTGAAATTCAATAAATAAACTTTTTTGCATTTTATGAGCTGTGAGATACATTGATTGGTGTTTGGTGTGTATTGGTGTCTGTGTATTGGTTATTTATTTTGGGGTTCAAGCCCGCAGAAGAGCCCTATTGGGTTCCAGCAAATTCCCAGTCAGATGGTAAATATTAAGAGAAATTAGAAATAAATTAAGATTGGCCAGATGGAGCTATAACAAGCAAAGTGTTTTAGCTAATAATGTCTGAATTTTTGCCATGAGGCCCTGACTGGTGTTGGAAGATGCTACATGTCTGTGTGCGTTGTCATGACATTTAAATGGTCGTATGTTGGTTCGAAACCCACGATTGCCGCTTAGGGCTACATATTATTTATTCAATTTCTTTTGAATAATATTATTTATATTATTTTATCAAAGATAACAGCTGATATGGGTGAGGCTGTAAGGTAAACGTCAACAATGGCGGCCTTGGGGAGTTTATTTTCACATAATACAAAGGATGACAACCACACCTTGATTAATACATGTCGTTTACATCAATTCAGGCTATCCATTTATATTACCTTATGGAGTCGGTTAGCCATCAGAATGAATGATATTGAAATGCATTTAGCTCCAAACCCTATACAGTGAATTCAGACCAACAACAGGGCATTGCTCCCTCATAGCAATTTCCAGTATTTCCCCAGTGTTATGTAGGGTTTCTTTTGCATGCATTTTCCGTATTTATATGTATAACTTCTCCAGTTATTTGTCTTTATGTTCTGGTCCAGGATGTGTAGGTCCATATTTGTAAGTACATTCAATTCATATAACAATTTTAAGTAAATGTATCATTCTATTTTTCCAACTAAATATGCATAATAAAAATACACAACTTATCTTTGGTCATACATAAACCATATCACACTAACACTCTGCCTATCGTGAAATAACCTGTGTATTTACATGTTAAACATGACGCATACTTTTACAGATTAAGGCAAATCTGTGCTGTTGAGAACAGAATACTTGTGATATCAAACAAGACACATAAAGTGATGTTAAAAAAAAATGATATGGTAAAATGGCTAATAAATATCTTGGATGTTTGTGGCTGAAGTGGAGTAAAGGAGGAATCCCAGTGAGGGGTGTGGTCTGACGTAGGGGGTCAGGTGGTAAGAGGTCAGGTGGTAGGAGGTCAGGTGGTAGGATGTAGGTGGTAGGAGGTCAGGTGGTAGGATGTAGGAGGTCAGGTGGTAGGATGTAGGAGGTCAGGTGGTAAGAGGTCAGGTGGTATAAGGTCAGGTGGTAGGATGTACGTGGTAGGATGTAGGGGTCAAATGGTAGGATGTAGGGGTCAGATGGTAGGATGTAGGGGTCAGATGGTAGGATGTGGGTTGTGAGGTGGTAGGATGTAGGGGTCAGATGGTAGGATGTAGGGGTCAGATGGTAGGATGTGGGTTGTGAGGTGGTAGGATGTAGGAGTCAGATGGTAGGATGTAGGGGTCAAATGGTAGGATGTAGGAGTCAGATGGTAGGATGTAGGAGTCAGATGGTAGGATGTAGGGGTCAGATGGTAGGAGGTAGGAGTCAGATGGTAGGATGTAGGGGTCAGATGGTAGGAGGTAGGATGTAGGGGTCAGATGGTAGGATGTAGGGGTCAGATGGTAGGATGTGGGTTGTGAGGTGGTAGGATGTAGGGGTCAGATGGTAGGATGTAGGGGTCAGATGGTAGGATGTAGGTGGTAGGATGTCAGTTGTCAGGCTATCAGATGTAGACAGGCTGTTCTTGTGCGGTCAGTAAACGGTACATGGCGGCAGGCATTGTCTTCATGTGGATCTGCAGCAGAAAATACATCAGATGGACACAGTGTTAAGAGTCATCAGATCCTTCTCAAAATATATCAAACCTAATAAAGACTTCCTGACCATTGCAATTTCCACAAAACAAACATAAAATGTAAATAACAGTTCTAATTCCGACCCTAGCTTAATAATTCACATGACATTATGGACCAGCACCTCATATGTGTCCTATGTTCTGTGTGCTAATGTGCTATGGGTCTATGTTCTGTGTGCAGCATGCGGGTATGTGAGCCTACCTCTCCCATGGCGTTGGACAGGATCTGGACAATCTTCTCGTGGGGCGTGGCCACCACACTCTGGCTGTTTATCTCGATGATGCGGTGGCCCACGCGGACCCCTCCCCTCTCAGCAATGCCCCCCCGCATCAGACTACAGATCTGTATACACACACACACACACACACACACACACACACATAAACATACATACACATACATACACACACACATACACATACACACAAATACACACACACACAGACAGACACGCACACAAACACACACACACACACACACACACACACACACACACACACACACACACATATAAACAGTCATCCTTCCTCCACTAAACAACGGCTAAGAGATAACAGAAAAATGCTTTTGATAGTGGACGGAGCTGCAGTTAAAAAGCTGTTCCTGTTGTTCAGGAAAGCTTTATTCCCGGCTTTCCTTAATCTTTCATGGGAAGACTGCATTGTCAACCATTAATAGACAGCAAAAAATGGTGCTATAGTTTAAAAACAAGATAATATAATTATCTAACATGAAAACCAAGCAATAAAACAAAAGATATGTTATGATCCACAACCTAACTCAATAATAAATTAGGTAAGGCCATTAGTATGTGCATAAAGTTACAATAACGAAATAATCAGCACAGTTTCTGTTTTGTTAAGGCTTTAGCTAACAATATATCTTCACTGAAAGATGTTCAGTGAAGCAAGAAAAAAATCTTGTCTCCAGGAAGAAGTTTGGGGAGTGTGAACACATGAATTACATTCTGTTCAAATGTTTATGCAGTATTTCATAATCCTGTTCTAGGCCTATTGCTAGGTAACAGTGGAAGCTTTTTTTTCATGCCTGTTTGAGTGTTTACGTTGGAGTGTAATGCCTCCGTTCTCAAACTTGTCCTTGTCTCAGCCTACCCCCTTTTTGATGAATCAATTCAGGTTTGATACATTTATATAGACGAGAACTAAACCAAACTAATTTAACCGTATTTGCGTTTGTGCCTGCGGTAATGAACACTAAAACATTGATGCCAATCGTTTAAATTCAACGGCAACGGCACTCATGACTTTTGTTATTCTGTGAATGAATGATACGGCATTTCCGGTAACAGTCAATCCCACGGCAGCGCATTTTGCACATCGTTCCTCATCGGTTCGCTGCAAGGATGCAGAACGAAGCTTCATTATATCCATCCATGGAATATTTGAAGCAGATACTAACGCGAGCGAGCCCGGGAGCCTGTAGCATCCACAGCATCACAGGCTGCGGCGTTGCTTTTCAGCAGGTCACTTACGATGCCGTTCTGCACGCTGAAGCCCAGCTGGTACCGCAGGTCTGGCCTGCGGATCAGCACCATGGTGACGGGGGGGCATCGCACGATGTTCATTTTGATCCTGGACTGGGACTTGAGACCCTGGGTGGGGGAGGGGGTGGGGGGGGGGGAGACACAGGACAGCAGGGTTACAAAGAGAAGGGAGACGAGATGAAGAAAGAGAGAGAGAGAGAGAGAGAGAGAGAGAGAGAGAGAAAGAGAACTGAAATTTGAAAGAGAAAAGTACAAACTTTGATATCAAAAGTAAGATTTTATCAAAGAAATGTGATAGGATTGAAACCTGCCCTATGTTACTTTTCTGCTGCAGCTATTTGGTCGATAAAAGATTTCCTCAGAATAAAATGTGCCCGTCCACCAGTCAATCGATCCAGGGTATTAGGATAGCACTGTGGCAAATGTTCTGAAAAGTTACTGGGTTCGATCCCCCATTATCCGCAGCTTCGCCTGAAGGTGTCCTGTGAGCAAGCTACACTATAGTATCTAAAATCAGCGTCAAAGTCACCCTGGATTTTGTTTTGTTTTCCGTGTTAAGGGTTTCATCGATTAACCATCTAATGAATAACCTTACTTCAGTGTTGAATTTGTGAATTTTTTTTATAAAAAAAAAAGAATTGTTCAGTGTATTGCAGTTGTTACAGTATATCTTGTGTTTTGTATTGGAACAGTAAAAAGTAAATAAAAAATACCTTATGTAAATATTCTGAAAAAACAAAACAATGACTGAAACAGTGACATCATGCCGTGCGTTTGGACCCAGAACACAGGCTACTAAAAACAACGCCGTCACACCTTGATGATGCTCTGGCAGGTGTTGAGAGGCAGCCCCACCAGGCTGGTCCCGTTGATGGTCATGATCTGGTCTCCGATGTTCAGGCGTCCAGACTTCTCCGCCGGCCCAGCATGCATCATGCTGGCGATGATGACGGTCGGGAGGATGGAGCCCCACCCAGATTCCACGATGACCAGGCCCAGCATCTCCCCCTTCTGCTTCTCGATGTAAACCTGCGGGCAAGAGGGCCAGCGTTCACGTCTTCCCAGTGAATTGGATAAGAGATATTGGTTATGGGTATATGGGTAAAATTGTATATATTTTTAAAGTGTTTTTTTTAATAATATTCCTGGTCACTTCGGTTTCTATGGCCGGAACCTTCTTAAAAAAACATATGTATATTTATTGTTGTTTCTATGCCTCTAGACAGGATGGTGAAGAGAGACAGGAAGGTGGGTTGGTGAAGATGTATGCAGCATAGGACCACAGGTTGGAACCTGGTCACTACAAGGCATGTTGCCTATGTGGTTAGTGCATGGTTTGTATCGGATTTCCCCCTTTCAACTCCCCTTTCCAGCATTTTTGCTGGTCGTTACCATTTTTCGTCCATTTTCATGCCATCTCCATGACTTCGTCTGTGGTTCTTAGTAGTTCTTTAGGATGTCCACCATGTTTGTTTATGGTAAGACACGTTTTTGATCATGAGATTGCAATTGTGATTTGCAAGAGTTTCAGTTTTGAGAATCAGAACTTGGTTGTTGGGGAATGGAATTGGTTAGTGTGTGGTTTTGCTGTGTTGGCGAAATCGTTGCCTTCCACACACTTAACGACCCAAACAGTAAAATGTATCTTCATCTATCGTTAGGGGTGTGGTCTCGCACGTCGCACGTCAGGCATTATATACCTGTGTGCCAGGCATTAGTCTACTCATAATTAGTGTCATGAGCTACCTACGTTTGTCCTGCGAGGACACCTCTGTGAAAAGGGTCTATTCACAGGCTCTCTCTCTGTCAGTAGACCGCCCCCTGGTGGCAGACTCACGTCTTTGCAGTTCTCCGACTTGGAGAAATGAATGAGGTCGTCGTTGTACATGTCCTGAGTGTTGAGCAGGTCGCTGTACTCCCTCTGGCTCAGGTCCTCGGGGTCGATGCCGTTGGCCCGAAGGAACTCCTGGTAAGCAACGCTGAAGGACTGCCCGATGGACTGGGCTATGAGCTGGGCCTGGTGGAGAGGTGGAGAGACATAGGGGACACAGAGAATGAGAGAGAGAGAGAGAGAGAGAGAGAGAGAGAGAGAGAGAGAGAGAGAGAGAGAGAGAGAGAGAGAGAGAGAGAGAGAGAGAGAGAGAGAGAGAGAGAGAGAGAGAGAGAGCACCAAATGTTTTATTTAAAGGGATAACTTTGAAAAGTACTTTTGTTTCTTTTGAAGCACACATGACTTTGAGCAGAGACGTCTGAGCACAGATGTTGCTCCAGTGAAGACACTAAAATCATGCACATCAACACACTAACCCCGTATCTATCGTGACGCCTAAATGCACACCTTGATAACCCTTAATAAATGAACTAGAAGTAGATTACGGATTTGGGTTATCCATCACTTTTAACTTGATATAAAGCAACAACAACAACAACAACCACGGAACCGAACGGAACACGACGTACGTCCTCGGACTCGAACACGTGGCAGATCATGCGGTAGAGGCGGCGGTCGTCGCCGGACAGGGTCTCCTGCTCGCCGCTGGGCTCCAGGGGCTCCTGCGTGGCGCTCCGGGACCGCACCATCTTGCCCCGCGCCATCAGCACCACCATGTTGCCGATGTCGGCGATGTAGGAGATGGTCCGGAGCGGCAGGTCCATCATGGCCTCCTGGGGGGACGGGGGGACGGGGGGACGGGGGGACGGGGGGACGGGGGGACGGGGGGACGGGGGGACGGGGGGGGGACACACACACACTTCTTAAAGACCACACGGGGGGATCATGTTTCACCTTTCACTGTTTACCATTCTCAGCCAGTTCCCACAGTCCGCCTACTCCACAGCGTAGGTTTGTAAACACACCTGTCCTTCGCTCAGTGAAACTGAATTGAAGGGGCGTTAACAGCAGAGCTGGTAGCCCTGCAGCCCCCGAATAACCAAAACCTCAAAGCACTTTTTTTTTTTAAAGGTGTGGTTGTCCTTTAAAGATTGTATAGAACGTCACTTTCTTTACAGCTGATACTATTTTGTGACGATGTCAATATATACGCACCGGCAGGTTTAATAATAATAATATATCATAACTGACTTCAGGTTGCTATTGGTTACTTCACGTTGCTATCAGTGACCTAGAGTTGCTATTGGTTACTTCAGGTTTCTGTCGGTGACCTCAGGTTGCTTTTGGTTACCTGAGTGTCTGCGTTGAGAACTTTGATCCTCTGCGTGGACATGAAGAGGTCCACCTCGCCAGTAGAGGGCGTCTCTGCTTCTGCACTCTGCAGCATCACAAGACAAACAGGTGAAGCGTTTAAAAACAATACTTATTTCTTGCTGACTGCAGTGTGACATCCACACTGAATACACTAAAAACATAGTGATATATGAAAGTCACTACGTCTGGAACAAGCTTATATTAAACAGACTACTAAAAACAGCAGGAGACACGTTGGCATGGCCTTCCAGTAAATATAGAGGGGTCATCTTGAAGGAGCAGTATGGGTTGGGACATCTTGCTAGAGGATTCCTACCAGTTAAGCACTAGGTACTGGGGATTGAAGCCAGAAGATGGGAGTTAAACACCCCATCCATGTAACCTCACCTCACATTGTTAACATGATTCGTCATGGAGGTGGTTGACCTCATCAGAGACGGTACCCGTCGTCATGACAACGTTAAAAGGCACCAGTGCTTCCAGTAGAGAGGACTGGTGTTTGAGTTGCATCATGGGGACGATGGTCATCAACAACTGAAATTGTGGACGTCTTATTTCCTTTCATGTTCAAATTCAGCATTATTAAAATTTTGAGTTTACTTATTGAAAGCCGTTTTATTTTTGGAAGGTAATGAGTTAAATAACAAATATGGTTAATATTATAATATTGTATCCTAGTTAAGCTATGTCCACTGTCACACATTGTCCTTCTTCACCTATTCCGTTGTACAGATAATGCCCCCTTCCTTGGTTATACATTATGCATGACATCATAACATCTCATCCAATTGCATGAAGCTTCTTATTTTTATTTTGTTTTACAATTTTAAAATCTTCCATCCAAACCGGTAACTAAACCTGCTGGAACATCCACCTGACCTCTTGACCTTAAATCTTTAGTGATGCTTTCGAAGCGTGAAGTACACCATGTCCTACATGACAATCAGGCAATGTGCATAATAAATGTTCCATAAATTATCCAGACAAAGGAGCCACTGACATATGGAAGACCCAGTACGCCCCATGAATTATGGATGTGAAATGCAGAGATGAATTCTAATCAAATCATTAAAATCAAAGACATTTACACACAACGGAGGCAAAGGCTTTTGTCTGAGCCATTAAACACACTCTCTTTTTTTTAAAGACTTTTAAAAAACAAACGTTTTGAGGGAACTCATGTAACGCACAATTAAATAAGTACTTGGAAAATATAGTCCTTTGAATACGAAATGCACTGGTGGCTCCTATGATGAATGAAATTATTTCTCAGCTATGCAGTAGAGAAAGCTCAAGCTGTTATTATCATTGTATGAAAGACTGCAGGCTGGAATACACACCAAACACTTTGACTTTCACACAGAACACTTAAACACATTGTCATATCAACACAGACGTCTGCAGACACGCCACCCCTGTTCTGCAGAAACTAGTGACAATATGAGACACGGACGACAGAAGAGATGGAGACAGAGAAAAGGGTCTTACCTTCTTCCTGTTCTTTGCCTGCTTTTGAGCAGCCTGCAGTGATCAGAAAGCAGAAACAAAAACAAAGAGCAGAGAACAGAAAAGCAGAGGGACAAAGAATGAAAGCCGGTAAAAGTAAATGAGTAAAAGAACGAAAGAGAGAGAAAGAGAGAGAGAGAGAGAGACACACACACACACACACACACACAGAAAGTGAAATAAATGCAGAGTGAATAAGCAACAGAAAAGAGAGAGATGTACACTCAATGCAACTCTTAAAGAACAGGAAGAAGATAGGCTCTTAGGGGGGTGTGAGGCTTATTCACCGCAGACACTCTCCATCCCAGATGTCACGAACCAGAGACCAGGGCGGTGGGTGCGTTGTGTGTATGTGTGTGTGTGTGTGTGTGTGTATGTGTGTGTATGTGTGTGTGTGTGAGTGTGTGTGAATGTGTGTGAATGTGTGTATGTGTGTGTGTGTGTGTGTGTGTGTGTGTGTGTGTGTGTGTGTGTGTGAATGTGTGTGAATGTGTGTGTGTGTGTGTGTGTGTGTGTGTGTGTGTGTGTGTGTGTGTGTATGCATATGCATGTCCCCGTGATTTGACTGTCTATCACATCTGGCGTCAGCGGCCCCTGCAGACACCACACCTCGTGGAAGCTCCGAAACTTTCCCCATCGTCAGAAACTTTGCTCCTTCGTCAGAAACCTTCCCCTTGATCAGAGCGACAGCGCGGACCCGCGGCGTGTCTGATTGACAGGTGACACGTCAGTCTCAGAGCACAGCCCTGCTGTGCTGGCTGACATCAACAGGATAGAACAGGCTGTCCAGAGCTCCTGTGATGCAGTCGTATATATATACCCAGACACTGCGGCAGGGATGCACTATCATAACATTAGAGCACTCCAGTATTTCACCACTTCCCTGCTCAACATGGACACTATAGTGTGCTCTCCCTCATCTATGCAGACGCATCGCTGGAACTTATACAATGTGCAGACCAATATGTATCCGCTTTTTTGATTGGGTTGAGAGTCAGGTTTCCATGACAACGTAGGAGCCATGCAAACGATAGTGTGCGCGGCAAAGATGTGTGTGTGTGTGTGTGCATGCGTGTGTGTGTCTGTGTGTGTGTGTGCATGCGTGCGTGTGACCTACTCATGTTGGGTGCATTCAAACGATTTTAGCAGTAGAATTCCTTCAGCAGTAATTGGTTTGGCATTGCCACAATTTTGTAAGTAAAAAAAGGATTCTCAATAACTTTCCCTAGTAACAGCTCAACCTGCAATTCCAACAATCTAGTCAAACTTCATACATACATACATACATACAGTACATACATACATGCATACATACATACATACATACATACATACATACATACATACATACATACATACATACATACATACATACATACATACATACATACATACATACAGTACATACATACATACATACATACATACATACATACATACATACATACATACATACATACATACATACATACATACATACATACATACATGCATGCATGCATGCATGCACATTCACACATACATGGCCTTTACATGTATGTACACTCATGTCACCACGGAAGGAATGTCTGTTTAGCCGCCACTATTCAGTGGGTTTTGTGTAACATCTCCTCCTCACGGTCCATAGAGAAACTATATTTAGCTCTATTTTGATCAATAGCTAGTGTGAGTGTCTCGGCTTAAACTGCTACTATTCTGCTGGACACAGCATTTGAAGTTCAGCACTTCATGGAGTCTTCCGGTCCCTTCCCAGCCATACTGACTGGCACGTGGGTCTGACGTATGCCCACCAACACGCCATGCGTCCGACACATCACCTACTGCTGCATGTCGTTACTCTGACATTTCAAAATAAATGCTTTTTCTATAAAAAAAATAATTCTATATTTCTAAAGAAAACTGTCCATTTAACCTGGGCTTGGAAAGTTCCACTGTGTGTTTTTCCTTTTGCTTGGGGGGGATGATCACAGAAATTACATTAAAACTAGTGATGAAACTATTAGTCGACTTATCAACTAGACATCCAAAATCTATTGATAATAATGTTGCCGGCCTGCATCTCTCTGGTGTAAGTTTCTCCTTTTTTAAAACCTTTAGGCAGATGCCTAATCAAGGTATGGTTAATCAACAGAAACATTTACTTAGGATTCCTATTGTATGACATGTTCAATCAGCAGGATCACACAATATTCCTGTGCCTTATATTTAGCTTAGGGTGGTAAAACTCATCACAAATAGTTACATCGTGTTTCAAATGAGTCATCCCCATCGGTATGTGTTCGAGCTCCATCTCCCTGAGCTCTGAAAGTGAGAGGTTTGTATGACAGGTTTGTATGCTAACCAGTGAAAACCCAATAAAAAGTGTAATTAAAGACAAGGTATTAAAAGCAGGAGACGGAAGCGATGCTGGCGCTGGACCTCACCCGGACTCGGTGCATGGCCTCCTGGGCCTGCTGCATTCGCGCACTCTTGCTGGGCGTGCGCTCAGACAGCAGGTGGGTGGAGCCTAAGTAGCTGGCAGCGAAGATGATGCCGTCAATCAAGTCCTCCGGGTCACATGGTCCTGGGACTGGACCAAAGGGCGGAGAAGGACACACACACGGGTCAGGTAGGGATTTAAGTGTGTCCAGTGTATCCGAAACAGACACACGCAGACACAACCATAAGTGTGTGCATAATATACACCACACACACACACACACACACACACACGCACACACAGCCTCAAACACACACACACACACACCCTCAAACACGCACACACACACACCCTCAAACACACGCACACACACACGCACATCATTTACCCAAACATTATAATAGCATGCATGACTTTCTATGATAAATGTAATGTATGACTATGAATCATGATGATGTGCACACATTTTATAGTGAACTCAGGTTATAACACACACACACACATACACACACGTAACACCACATTGTAAGAGAGCAGCAAAATGCACTTTGCCCATCATGCATCTCTTCACATAAAATAAAAATGGCAGGAGCATTGCGAGAAAAAAAACTCACCTTCCACAAATGTTGGAAAAGAGTGCAGAGGTCTTCGCATCTACAAACCAAACAAATACAAGATTGTGAATAACCAGGAATCACGAGAGAAAATAGAAAAAAATACAAAATACAAAAATATTGTCTCGCAGTAAGATTGATCCATAACACAAAATCTTATAGAAACATCCATCTCTGATTTATAGTGGTAACGACACATTTATTTCAATGCATCAGTGAAACCTGCCCAATATCAAAAACTAAAGAAAATCCTCAAACGATAGGGACCGTTCCAAACCACAGCGCATTTAGACACCAGGAAATCAAAAGCGACTTTTCACCTTTTTAGCCAATTCCCGATGCCAAGAACAGTGTGCCAAAACAGAATAAACGAAACTTACTTTACATTCAATCTCGTGAACGTAACTCAAACGTTCCCCTCATTTAAAGCCTCCCGCAAGATATCCCATTTGCACGGTCCGTTTAAATACTGATGAAGGAAATCCCATTTGTCCCACCTTTTATACTGCGCTAATCCCTGGGAAATAATCATAAGCTAAACATAAATAAACACACACGCAAGATGCATTTTGAACGCCATTTCATGTTGTCTTTAAGAGCACTAAATACAGGTTGGACACAACTTAACTTGCAAACAACTACTTCATAAACTCCTAAATAGGATAAGACACACGCAGCCAGCTACAGATCCCACTCACCTCCTGGACCGACGGGTGATGGGCCTGAGTGGGCGACTGGGGCTGGCCTGCTTGCGGCTGATTGGCTGGAGCCGGCCTCTGCTGCTGCTGCTGCTGATTGGGTAGAGTGGGTGCCGGGTAGGGTTGCGGTTGGACGTAGGGCTGCGTCGGCCTGGCCCCCTCGCGGTCCCTCTGCTGGGGCGGGTGGGCCAGGCTCTGAGGGTGGTGTTGGGGGTAGTGCTGCTGCTGCTGGTGGTGCTGCTGGTGGTGCACCCTGGAGGACTCGGCGCCAGCGGGGCTGCCGGGGTCCCGCATCACGGCTGAGCCGTAGTGGTCGGGAGACTCCGACATGGACTGGGAGAGAGAGAGAGAGGGAGGGAGATTTGTATCGGGTTGTATTTGGTTAGCATCATGTTTTATTATGATCTATTCGTCCGTTTGCTATTTCACTGCTCACATTGGTTTATTATGACACTTCCTGTGTTGCTTTGGTGAAACAAATAATCAATTTAGACACGCCAATGAAGCACCTTGAAATTGGAATTGACATGAGAGAGAGCGCAAGAGAGAGCGACAGAGAGACAGAGAGACAGAGAGAGAGACATAGAGAGAGAGAGAGAGAGAGAGAGAGAGAGAGAGACATAGAGAGAGAGAGAGAGAGAGAGAGAGAGAGAGAGAGAGAGAGAGAGAGAGAGAGAGAGAGAGAGAGAGAGAGAGAGAGAGAGAGAGAGAGAGAGAGAGACATAGAGACAGAGACAGATAGACAGAGAGACAGAGAGACAGAGAGAGAGAGAGAGAGACATAGAGACAGAGAGAGAGAGAGAGAGCGCAAGAGAGAGAGACAGAGAGTGACAGAGAGACAGAGAGAGACAGAGACAGATAGACAGAGAGACAGAGAGAGAGAGAGAGAGACATAGAGACAGAGAGAGACAGAGAGTGACAGAGAGACAGAGAGAGACAGAGACAGATAGACAGAGAGACAGAGAGAGAGAGAGAGAGACATAGAGACAGAGAGAGACAGAGATAGAGACAGAGAGAGAGCCATAGAGAGAGAGAGCGAGAGAGAGAGAGAGACAGAGAGAGAGCCATAGAGAGAGAGAGCGAGAGAGCGAGAGAGAGACAGAGAGAGAGACAGAGAGAGAGACAGAGAGAGAGCCATAGAGAGAGAGAGCGAGAGAGCGAGAGAGAGAGAGAGAGAGAGACAGAGAGAGACAGAGAGAGACAGAGAGAGACAGAGAGAGACAGAGAGAGAGCCATAGAGAGAGAGAGCGAGAGAGCGAGAGAGAGAGAGAGAGACAGAGAGAGAGAGACAGCAAAGACAGAACTGCAGCCCTAGAGGAGGTGGTCGTAATAATAAAAAGTCATAGTAATAAAGATGACGAGTACGAACATCCATCCAGCGAACAATACGCAGCAACACAGCGAGAGCACATCTTCGAAGCTTCCGCCGTCGTCCCGGCAACAGCAGAAGAGGCCCACCGGTCGTAAATCTGCGTAAATGTTTATTTCCCAGCGTTTTACAACCGCCTCATCGCAACAACGCTGACACGACCGCTGAGACGATCATCCCCATCAGCAAAGCCCACAACAAAGTATCGGCAAACGACGGCATTCTAGACGGCTAACGGGGCCGAGTACTCACCCCCCCGTGACAGCCGCCTGTCGGCTGGTACCCCTCCTCTGTGGGGCTGACGTCCTGCCTCATCACCCAGATGGGCTCCACGGGCTGGTCCGGTGTGTAGGGGGATCGGACCGTCTTCGTCTTCACCTCCTCTATGGCCTCTTTGATGTCTTTGATCGCCAAGCTAATGGCGTCCCCCGATCCTTTCCCAGCGTCCTCCCCCGCGAGTCCCCCCTTGGCCTGCTGCTCGTTCGAGCGGGCGTCGCCTGGGCAGACCGGCCCCCCCGTGCCTCCGCCCTTGTCCTGGGTCACTCCCTGGGCCGGTGTGGGCTCCACCGCCAGGCTTCTGGAGCTGACGCTGCCGTCGGTGCTGTCGCCCTCGCCGTCCGACTGGCCGTCGTAGTGGTGCAGCCTGGAGCCCACGGAGCGGCTCTGGCAGGTCTGGGTCTGGAAGGAGCTGAGGTCTCTGGAGAGCCTGGGCGCAGGACCGCCCTGCCCAGAGGGGGAGGTCGGATCGCCTTTCTGTGCATTCTCCTGGCCTCGATGCACGGAGGAAGGCTCTTCTTGGTAGGACTCCTCTTCGTCCTCCTCCCAGGACTCACATCGCCTACCGGGTCTCCGGTGAGGTTCTCTGGCCAGCTCCGGGTACGGGGTGATGAGGGCTTCCGGGAAGGAGTCCGGGTAGGACTTGGTGTAGGGCTCGGCGTAGGTCTCACTGAGGGGCTGGGGAGAGGACTTGGAGTGGGACTCTGAATAAAAGTCTGCATAGGTTTTGGGGTAGGTGTAGGACACGGAGTGGACCGAGCCGTCCTCGTCGTGGTCGGGCAGCGGGTCCTGGTCGGGGGTACCGGGGCTTAGGCCGGCGTCCTCGTCGCACTGGTCCAGGCGTGGGAAGGAGGAGACCACTGGGGAGGAAGGAGGCGTGGGGGAGTGTAGCGGGGGAGGGCTGTGGAGGTGACCCTCCATGCTGAGGGAGGCGGCGCTCTCCGTGTCGGAACAGAGGTCGTTGGTCTCCGACTCCCGGGCGAAGCTCTCCTCCCCGCCGCCACGTTGGACTCCTTCGTCTTCCTCCTCCCGTTCCTCCTCTTCCAGCACTCTTTCTCCACACTGGTCCTCCCTCCAGTCCTCGAACGCCTGGGCGTTGTCGTGGGCGTTGTCGTGGGCGTTGTCGTGGGCGTTGTCGTGGGCGTAAGCGGGACGTCCCGCCGCTGAGCGGCCGCCTCCGTTGGTCGCCTCCTGGCCGTCTTCTCCGTCCTCCTCCGCCTCTTCTCCTTCCTCCTTCCCTAGCTGCTCCTCGCCAGCGTCCTCCTCCGCGACGGGGGAGTCGGTGCGTCGGTGGGGGAGGGGACGTTCCCGGGCGGGCGGGTCGGACCCGGCCTGCGGTGGAGGGGCTGCGGCGGCGGCGCCCGCCTGATCCGGACCCTCCGCGCCCCGGGAGCGGTCGGCGCCGGCGGCGTGTTGTGAGGCGCTCTGGTGCGCGTGCGGGGGGGAGGGGCGCTGCTGCTGGGCGGGCGGAGCGCTGCTGACCTCACCGCCGGGCTGTCTCTGTCTGTGGGCCCTCAGGCGGGGGTTCGGGTCGCCCATGCGCCGGTAGCGGGAGACGCCCGGGCGGGGGTGCGACACGGGCTGCGGTTCCGCGTCCGGAACGGTTCCTTCCGCCGCGCGGCCGGCCGTCGGCCCCGGGGCCTGAGCGGGGCCGTGGCTCGGGCCTTGGGACGGCCCGGTCCCTGACGGGGGACGCCTGCGCTGCCGCGGGGGCCCGCGGGCCGACGGCGGCGGCGGGTGGTGTTGGTGCGTAGGAGGGTGTGGGTGGGGATGGTGGTGATGGTGGTGGTGAACCGGTTCTCCGTCCTGGCTCTGCATCTGGCAGGGCCTCCAGGAACGGCGGGCGGCAGAGTCCGCTGACGAGCCGTCGGGCTGCCGGTTCCGGGTCGGCCCCGGGTCTTTGTTGTTGGGCTCCTCCGCCTCTGCGTCTCCGAAGCCCTCCGCCTGGTGCTTGTGGCTCATGACTGGAGCGGGATCCGCGTGTGGGGCTCTCAGAACATGTTCCTCCTCCTTCTTCAAGAGAACGCCACTCTGACAGCTGCCTGAAAGAGCCTCCAGACAGAGAGACAATGGGGTTTGTCGCACCACATACGATGCATGCCGTATAATCAGAAATGGCTCTGATGGATGGTGAAACAACAAATAGAATATTATTGGTAATAGAGGATGGCCTGTTACAACACCAAGATGTTGCCAAACTTGTGACTTGATTTTGTGTCACATGCGAACAAGCCTGGATGTTAGATGTCTTAGATGAATTTCTGTCAAGTCACTGAATGTTGTAAATGATTGTGTGTGCGTGGATGTGGATGTGTGCATACGTGTGTGGGCATGTGTGCGTGGGTGTGTATGTGTGTGTGTGTGTGTGCGTGCACGTGTGTGTGCATGCGTGTGTGTGTGTATGCGTGTGTGTGTGCGTGCATGTGTGTGTGCGTGCCTGTGCGTGTACGTGCATGTGTGCATGTGTGTGTGGGTTTGTGTGTGGGTGCGTGCGTGCATGTGTGTGTATGTGTGTAAATAAAAACAAGCTGGTCTAAATCCAGTGGATTGCCTCCGTGTGATTTAATCTGAACCACTTTCCACCCTTCGCCAACGCTCCCTCAAGAGGCAGGCAGATGGCCGGAATGGGAGGAGAGAGTCAACAGAATTAGGGGAAGAAAACGACGAGAAGAAGAACATCCACGATGAGAGACGGGGAGACTCGGCTTCACAGACAAATCAGATCAAGAGCCGGCTGAGGCAGATGGACTCGTTATTGATCTGAATATGAAGGGGCTTTTAAAGTGATAAGAACACTGGTCCTTACAACACTGCTGCAGGTATATGCAATATGTGTTGTTAGGGGTTTAAAGCTACTATATTTAAAAGCATAAAGAACACCATGAAGTCTTTAAGTACATAAAATAATAAAGTGTGGCAAGAGAGTCCACATCGGAGAGAAAGGTCCTTGCTTTTCATGCGAGGAGGTTTGGTGTGTTTGTGTTAGAGAAAGTGCAAGTGCAAGAATGAATAAAATTGAATGAAATCGATTTTTCCTCTCGCTCCGTACAATTTGAATAATGTCAAATGATCTCAATAATACTCCTTGAGTCTATTGGGATTCTTTTCTAAGAGAAGAGAGAGAGATATTATACACCGTATTATCGATGTGATGCCCTAGATGTCAATGCAGAGAGCGGTGTAACTACACATATTATCCTGTTGCAAGATTACACGACCGCACCATTTAAAATGATGCAGTCAAGCCCTCCTCCACTGAACAGTGAAAACACCTACGGCGCCATGGTGATCACATTCAACACAACATAAGATGTGTTGAACATCATCTGCTCCTCATGACGCCTTCTGAATCGGAATCGGAATAAACCATCAGCCCAGCGTTACAGCATAGTTTCTGTAAAATATAATTTCAGATCAGCATGTAAAAACTGACATTTTGTTTGGTTCTACGATGAACTCGTGAAGACTAAGTGCGGACCTAGAGAGAGACAGCGGGGGACATTCAGAGTAGCAGGGGCCTCATGTGAAGCCCGAAGTAGAATACATTTGAGGGGGCCCACGGCCAACCTATGCCCTGATTGGCTACTGGTGTGCTGCTAAACACACTGGACCCAGGTATGCTACACACACACACACACACACACACACACACACACACACACACGCACACAAGATGGTAATAGTGCCCCCCCCCCCCCCCCCCCCCCCCCCTCCCCCGGGTCACAGATGGCCTGGCACTACTGGGTTCATTACCAGTCTGCCCAGTCCTGCGGAGATGCAGTGAAAGCCACTGGGCTATGAGTGGGTGGGTGGGGGCTGGTGGGGTGTGGTGGTGGCAGAGGTGGTGGTTGTAGTGGTACAGCCTACTCGTCGTCACACCAACACACACACACACCGAGTCATGGAGGACCTACGTTTATGGAGGTCAAAAAAAGTAATTAATAAATAAAAAACATCGGCTACGCGTTAGGCCTACACACACAGACCCCCAACGAGACAAGCGTGGTCGTTGCTTGACTAAATCGATATAGGCTTTATGTCATATGGGTTACATCGTTGACATGTCACGTCTACCAATAAAAACTATTTTACGCATGAACCATTGCTCTGACAAATGTTTTTATTCTAGTGGCTCGTTGGTGATGGAGGACATTTTATTGCCATTCACCGCCGGCCTGTCAGCTCTCCGTTATATGCGACTGTTTCAACGTACACGTAACACGTTGACGATGAAAAATGCAATGGGACACGTTAAAATGCTCCCTCTACGCTGCTCGTAATGGCCACTCCAATTAACGAACGATCAATCACGAACATATTGTGCAAAATAAAGGCGTTACGATAGCCTACATCCCGACCAACGATTCTATCACGGGATAGACGCAACCCTAAAACTAACGGATTGTAGGCCGGTATACCGGCTAGCCTACTTTTGCTTTTGCTGTATGAATAGAAAACAAGGGTGATGTGATATTTGTCCCCGGTTCCCGAAGCACGAATTCGCCTCACTGCCTGCTTGGTCAGAATCCGGGATGATTTATATCTGCAGGTGTAGTAGCCTGCAGTTCCGCCAGTATGGGACACGAACCAACCTGCAGGCTAACAACTGCTCCGAGAGGTCCTGCAACCGTCCCATTTCATCCCGCATGCCTCACTTTATCACAATTAAACG
This sequence comes from Lota lota, assembly GCA_026745465.1. NCBI lineage: Eukaryota > Metazoa > Chordata > Actinopteri > Gadiformes > Lotidae > Lota > Lota lota. The sequence goes on along the minus strand of JACYXH010000017.1, from coordinate 1,243,049 downwards.
ACAAGCTGGCGACCGACTCGTACCTACCTGCGTGTCACTCGGAAGGGGTGGGACGGGCCGCTCTACCCATCTCCATCGCTGCCAATCCTGGTCTCTCTCGGACAACTTGCTGCTCGCTGCTCGGATTAAAGTGGAGCGCTCGGCCCCGCCCTCTGCATCGTGACGTCACAGCGGATTACCGACGCACAAAGCGCCTTTACAAAGAGACGCTGTTACAACGTAACAAATTGTGGTGCGGTGCACCGGAGCGCGGTGCTTTCCGTTCCCGTTAATTCGCTGGCCGTCTCTTGGTCGTTAATGTTGGGCTTGTGTGTCATAGTGATCGTAGAGTTGATGCCCCCCCCCCCCCCCCCCCCCCCCCCCCCCCGCTGTGGTCGCTGATCCGCTACTGTTACTGGTCTGGTGGTGGCGTGTTGTTGGGGCCTACAGTCGCTCTGCTCCGTAATTCCCTTGAACGCTTTCTCACCTTAGTCACGTGCCACCGTATTCCCCCCAGAGCGGGCGTTACCGTGACAACGGGAGGCAGACGGTGGCGCGAGCAGTAGGCACGCGGGGGGGGGGGGTAACTATGGAATCGGTTAATTGATCGTACTTCATGTCAACGTTCGAGTCCTACAGATTTGACCCAAATTAGTTTCCTGTGTTTTGGGTGGGTAGAATAGTAAACAAGGCCTACTTCCCCTCAGAGAGCCTGGCAAATCAGGTGTAGTCTACTCATTTAATCCTCCCTCCCGTTCAGCTTTCCCAGTCTACTTGTATTTCTAACACAAAGCATCAGTTATGAGTGACCGCGTCTGCATACATTGAGGCCTACCTCTGGGGGCCAGCACGTAGGCCCACTACAGTGTGGGCACTCAGTTTTTCAGCAGCAGTCTTACGCTGCACGCAGTGCACATGCACGAAACCCAGGGACGGAATGAAAGCTAATGAATGTTTTATCGCGACCGCTAAGCCATTATCTCTTGTCACGCCAAGCTCAAGTCGTGCCCTCAATTCTGCCCCAATGGCAGAAGCGCATGCATTTGCTGCTCGACTCTAGGATCACGTTCGGATTCAATCAGCGCAACGCGATTGACCTAATTGACATGCAGATGGCGCTGTTCTATCACTGATTGTCTATGGTGATTGCGCTTTGCAGTGACCCTGACTGGATAAGCTGAGGTGGGAGAGACAGAAACGGACTGGACCGCTTTGTTTCCCAGCGAGAACCGACCCGTGTAATCTTTTGGGCAACAGCACATTTCAAGCACGGCGGTCTGTTCAATATGCAATGGTGGTCACAGTGGTTGCCTGTCCTACGGACACACGGTATGGTTTATCTGCAGGTTCTGGGGAAGGAAGTTAGAGCAGCCGGAGAGTTAAACCTGCACTGTAACGTTTCTACGGCAGCTATTTACTGAAATAGCTAAACTAAAAGGTTTCTCAAGAATAAAACCCATCCATGATCCAATCCATCCAGGGAATATTTATCGTGCCCCCCACCTCAACATCTACAACCCCAATTGCACAATGAGCCACTAGAGGCTGCTAATGGTACAGCATACATATGCAGGGATGACATAAACGTTTTTGTATTATTATTAAATAGTCTCAGCTAAATATATAGGCCTACATGCAAAATTATATGTATTTTTCGGTTTGAATTTAGATCACATTTGAACATCATAATTAATTTACTCTTTTTCGTTCTTCTAAAACAAATGCATGTAAGAGGCCTTAGACTGGAAATGACATACTTCTTTCAGCATGGCCCCAAGGCATTAAGGTACTGACTGAGGAAATCAGCCTTTCTGGACATCATCAGCAGGGAATTCACCCCTCCCCAAACATGCAGCTCACGGTATTTTGACCTTGTTATAAAGAAAATACTCAAATGAAAAATAAAATAAGGAACTAGGGCAAGAGAGAGAGAGAGAGAGAGAGAGAGAGAGAGAGAGAGAGAGAGAGAGAGAGAGCTAGTGTGTGTGTGTATGTGTGTGAGAGAGAGAGAGAGAGAGTGAGAGAGAGACAGTGTGTGTGAGAGAGAGAGAGTGTGTGTGAGAGAGAGAGAGAGGGAGGGAGAGAGAGAGAGAGAGAGAGAGAGAGAGAGAGAGAGAGAGAGAGAGAGAGAGAGAGAGAGAGAGAGACCAGGTGTAACAGATGAAGGTCAAATGTGGATTAGTTCCCCATAACATGATACCGCCTTTGGGGACACACCTCTGGGGGCCGACACTCTGAAGGAATTGGGGGGAGAGGGGCCCTCTTCCTCCATGCTCTCACTGCTGTACAGCTAGTACACACTGGGTCAGAACAGCACGAGCTTAGCGCATGTGATGTGTATTGACATACAGACTTATATTAGCCATCTCTGTAAACATTTATATATTTAATAAATGTTTAGAGCATGGGTGTTGAGGAGTGGTTGGCCATAATAGACCTACTCCATTTACACTTCTTCAATAACACTCCTGATGAGCTTGGAAATATTGAATTCTTCACAAAGTTGTGTATTTCAGGTTGCCTTCCCTGTGGGTATCTTAATGGTGGCAAATAGTATATTATAATTGAACCGCTACTTTCTGTGTGTACACTAGGCACGCTGGGTTTCCACTGACATCAGGGAATAAATATTTATTCTTCCAAACATCTTGAGATGTCTGTATAACACTATTCTGAAGTATTACGGCCTAAAGCAACATCTATGCATCTTTCTCTGCCTCTTTTTATATTCCCTATTTTCCCTCCTTCCACAATTCAACGGCCACTCTTAACATTATTTTTCCACCGTACACTTTGCCCATTTCATTTCCCTCCTCTGCTCATTTATTTTTTTCCTTTTCATCCATTCTGCCCTCCATCACTGTTCTAAACTTTTTTATTCCATTACTTTCCCCTTCAAAACTCTCTCTCTCTGTCTCTTGCTCTCTCACTCTCCTGTCTCTCTCTCTCTCTCTCTCTCTCTCTCTCTCTCTCTCTCTCTCTCTCTCTCTACCATTACCACAGCAGTTTCTTTCGCTCCATGATTTCACCCCTCACTCCCCTTCCCTTCCTCTCATGTCACTCCCCTTCCCTTTCTTTCCTGTCATTTTCTCAACCTGCCACTCGAAGCCACGCCCCTCCTCCCTCCCTCTTTCTCCACCTCTTCTCCCTTCCCTCTCTCATCCCTCCCCCTCACTCGTTAGTTCTCCCTTTCTCTTCTTTCTCTCTCCTCTCTCCCCGTCCTCTCTCTCCCTGCTCTATCTCCCTCTCTCTCCCTCTCTCCCACTCCCTTGCTCTCTCTCTCTCCCCCCTCTCCCTCTCTTTCCCCCCTCTCTCTCTCTCCCCCTCTTCCCTCTCTCCTCCTCTCCCTCCCTCTCTCCCCCCTCTCTCTCCTCCTCCTCCCTGTCTCTCCTCCTCTCCCCCCTCCTCTCTCTCCCTCCTCCTCCTCTCTCTCACACCACAGTCCCATCCCCTTCAGAGTGTGTGCAGTGTTCTGCCAGTGATCTGCTGGAGAGGCACTCTGGACTGCGCTTCCTGGACAATACTTTAACGTTTCCTCTCCAGGCTCTCTGAAGACACAGAGAGCTGCAGGAACCTCCGTGTTTCGTGGAGAAGACGTTGAGGCTTGTGTCTCAACTCTTACCTTCCCAGTCCTGCAGGATCTCCCGGGGGGACGCTACGACCCTTGCTTGTTTCCTTATATAGAATATAAAGAAGGAGAATGTTTTCGCTACTCCTCTTCACCTTCGTTGGTGAGTTGTGCAGGTTCAACGGAGATACACGGTGCAACTTGGCTGCAACAGTGCCAGCGGTTTCAGTTTTATTTTCTGCACGAGGTCATGTTTTTCACTTCTACTGAGCGTTGGTTATGATTCATACTTACCGTTCTCTCTCTCTCTCTTTCTCTCACTTGTTCTTTCTCCCTCTCTCCTCCTCTTCTCTCTCTCCTCTCTTAGCCACGGTCTGTTCCCAGAGCAAGCTGCTGCCCGGCTCCTGTGACTTTGAGTCCAGCACTTGTGGCTACACACCAGACACACACTTCATGAGCTGGACCCTCAACACAGATGGTACTCTCACTCTCGCGCTCTCCATCAACTATCTATTTTGTGAATAGACACTCACATTGAGGTTTGGAACCGTTCTGTGGTACCACACACGGCTTTTGTATTTCTTGTTTGCTGCTATATACTGTAGCCCGGCTGTGGATGACGGTGTGTCTCAGAGCAGAGTGAAAGGTTCCTCCGTTGCAAAGCGGTTGTGAATGGGGCTGTGATGTGGCTGTGGAAGTTGTTGGTACGTACTGCGTTTGTATTTTTGGTCTCGCTGCTACATGGCTATATATGACAGTGCGTAGTGTGGAGGGATTCCTCTGTTGTAAACGGTTGTGGAGGTTGTCGTTTGACAAGTGGTTGTGGCTCATTTTGCGTTTGCAAAGGATGCTAGAAAACTTTCCATCTGGAATGCATTGGCTCTCCTTGTTGCAAGAACATCTGCAGACAGTCAGTGGAACACACTTAGGTATTTGTCTGCTGCAGCCTGGATGAGTTGGAAGCACCACAAGGTAGTTAACAGTCCATCAAACCTGGATATGACCTGGAAATTAGCTCGTAATACCTGTGATTGATAAGAAACAAGTTTCTATTAATATAGATAGTTTATATCTTTTTCTGCCACTCTCTTCGCTTTGAGGCCTGAATATTTTCACTGATCTCTCTAAATATAAAATGATTTATTTGACTTTGTTTAGTTTTGCATAAATAAACTGCATAGGAGAAGAAATGTGCACGGCAAATGAGAAGGCCCTGGCCTTAAAACACTGCGCTTCTTATAAATCTGATGAGAGAGAGACGGGTTCTTCCAGAAGTCTGTCTTTCTGTGTTCAGCGCTGCGACTCTTTCCCACTCTTCCTGTTTCCATGGCGGCACTTGTTAAATAAAAGGTCAGCATCGTAAGTAGGTTAATTATCTCTCCCTCTCTCTCTTTCTCTCTCTCTCTCTTTCTCTCTCTCTCTCACACTCTCTCTCTCTCTATCTCTCTCGTTGTTAAGTGTTGTTCAGGAGTAGTAAAGTAAATAAATCAGGATTTATTTTGGGAAAAGGTCTCAGGTCTCACTATAGCATCTTGTGCGCACATGAGTGTATGTATGCGCATGTATGTGTGAGTGTGTACATGTGCATGTGTGTGTATGGGTGTGTCTGTCGGTTCTGTGGGTGTGTGTGCATCTCTAACACGTGCACATGTGTTGGCGGTGAAATAAGTTCCAGGATATTCCAACAGCAACATATAATGAATGACAGATCATGAGAATGGAATCAACTCAACTTTAGGATGAGGAGAATAGAGCAGGGAAGGGAAATACTAGTCTATCATTACACTTGATAGTCTAAAACACATTGACATTGATTAAAATGGGTGGTACTGGTGAAGCACAATGAACAAGATTTCTATAGTGACAACGTGAAATCATAGTGTCAGTGCTGCATTCTGGGTAATGTCGGAAAATAGCACATAGAGCAGACCAGTGAGCGACAAATTGCAATTATCAACAGTACAACATGACACACATTGGAAAGAAAAATAACAACATTGACAGTGTATAACAACATCAAAGTGTTTTAGCCTGTATTATTTCTTTAAGCTCAACTGCAACGGTATATTGTACACCCAACTTTATACTATAAACCTAAGAGATAAACTTCGTGGCAGTGTCTCCTGTTATTGCAGGGTAGAGGTCAGTCATGATCCAGCTCTTACAGCCTTCTATGGAATTATTTTGAAAACATTGCAGCTAGTGGAGTCCAGCCTTGTTTGATTTTTTTCTTCCCTTGAAACTTTATTAACACATTGTTGTTTCACTGTGTGTGTGCTGTTGTTCACTCCAGAGATGGACCACATGTGATGACACAATAAACATTACAAATAACATCAAACATCAATACATGTTAACATGTGTGATTTACATAAGAAGGATTACTGTATATCCTTCTTATGTAAAACTCCACATAAAATACACATGGTGCACATGCTACTTTGAAATGGTCCTGTCCATCCATCCATTCATGGACAAGAAAAAACACATTTCTGTAACCACTCAAGTTTCTTTTTATAAAAGCCTTGTTCTGAACCAGCCAAAGAGTAATACATCCTGGCTTTCTGCTTGACAGAGAAATGTAAACAAACATCTGAACAATTTTAAACACTTCCTCCCATGCAAGCACTCCCTTCCCTGCAAGACCTTGACCTACGACCTCTCTCGTTTCTCCTTCTCATCCTTACGAACTCTGCATTTCCACAAAGCGTATACCTAGCATGGCATACATGTATTACTGCATATAAGGTGCATATACCTATGGCGATGCTGCAGGGTCAAGTGTCTGTCTATGCAGAGGAGCATGTGTGGATCATGTTGTGTTGATCGTGTTGTGTGGATCATGTTGTTGATCTCATCCTGCTCCTCAGGCCGCTTCGTGGCGATAGACACCACCTCGGACGAGCACCAGGAGGCCCACCAGGAGGGGGAGGTGACGGCCCAGCGAGGGGAAGCCAGCGGCAGGGGGGTGCTGCTGAGCCCTGTTCTGGACCAGGAGGATTGGAGCTGCCTGAGGCTGGTCTACCAGATCACCGGGGCGGGAGGCCTGGAGGTGCTGCTCCGCAGCGAGGGGAAGGGCTTCGACCGGCCCCTGTGGAGCAGCCAGACCCCGTCGGACAGCTGGGTCATCTCCAGCATGGACCTGCCAAACACCATTGAGCCCAACAGGGTAAACAGATAGCATGGGCTTCTCTTGGTTTACCCTTTTGTCAACATTTTGGTTTTGGGTTTTGGTTGAATCTTTAGAATTTGTTTTAATTGATTTCTAAAATGAACCGCACATGTTGTCTTAATACTCATACAGTTAATAATAATTAATAATAATAACAAGGTAAAAAGTAAGTCAATAACTTTGAACAATCAGTAAATAGAACATGGTGTTTAAAAGCCATGTTCAGAAACAGGTTACTTCCCTATCAAATAAATGAACTAAACCGCGTTTAGGACAAAATGTCTCAAATGTACTTACTCAGCATAACCAGTAGCCCTGTGTATTGTCTGTAGGTCGATCTAACAAAACCAATGATGTACAGGCACAGCGATGCTTTTCTTTGTTTAAAAAGAGACGCATATAGGTTAACAAAACCCAAATATCCCCTTACATGGAGACGAGATGGGGATGAATGTGTGCACGCCTTCACACGCACATAAACAGCCGCATGCACGCAAATACACGCACATACACCCTCGTTAAACAATTGTTTGAAGAGCACTCTTTGTTGGTGGTGGCGGAAGTGGGGGTGATGGTGGTGGTGGAGGTGGTGGAGGTGGTGGAGGTGGTAGTGGTGGTGGTGGTGGGGGTTTTGGTTGTGGTGGTGGTGATGGTGATGGTGGTGGAGGTGGTGGTGGTGATGGTGGAGGTGTTAGTGGTGGTGGTGTAGGTGGTGATGGTGGTGGTGTAGGTGGTGATGGTGGTGGTGGAGGTGGTGGAGGTGGTGGTGGTGATGGTGGAGGTGTTAGTGGTGGTGGTGTAGGTGGTGATGGTGGTGGTGGTGGTGTGGGTGGTGATGGTGGGTGTTTTGGTTGTGGTGGTTATGGTGGTGGTGATGGTGGTGGTGGTGGTGGTGATGGTGGAGGTGGTGGTGGAGGTGGTGGTGGTGGTGCCAATGAGATGAGGTAATTGACGGGGGGGAGGGACATGTCTGGGCTCGACAAGGGGTCTCCTCACCATATAAACAAAGTGCGGTTCAGACCCGGGTGAACAATATCATCCATTACCTCGCCTATGAGAGTTTACAGCGAGTGCACCGGTCGATCAGTCACACTGCTGTGTTTTTATTTTACAAGGCCTTCTCAACCTCTCTTTGCAATGAATAAAGAATAGAAATCTTCAATTCCACGAATTGAAGACCTGGTGTTTTAAACTTTTTTTTTTTTATAACGATTTGGTCAAAAAGTGTTTGCTGCTTTTGAAATCAAATGAGATAGTGACGTGGATTACGTTACATTCCATGTGTTCATTTGGCAGATGTTTTTCATCCAAAGCGACCTCCAAGTAAGACTGTGAACAATCATTGCATTCAATCAGTATTGGAAGAATGACAAATCTAAGGGCTGCACAAACACACATCTAACAACAACCCAAACCACTGCAGGATATCTGCAGGGATCAGAAACAGGTGAGTCATATGATGAACCAGTGTTCATAGCAAAAGCATGATACATACACAATAGCACAATACAACTATCATAGGCATGCAAGTTGTAGAGAAGCTACCAGAAGAGATTAGTCTTCAGGTTTTTGAAGATTGAAACATATAAATCTAGTGATTCGTTGATGATGATGATGATGATGATGATACACATGATGTGTGACATATTATGGTGATCTACATTATGCCTTTCTTTCTAGAGTTGTAAAGGTACAACACACACACCTTGATCTGGGCAGACAGACCCACGCATATACAAATACACAAAAGCACACTACAAGTGAGGGTCACCACAAGTCATTTTGTAATGCTGCCAACTCAGCCAAATCATTAATACTAATACAACTTTAGAACTGCAACTCGCCAAAGATGAAATCTGACAATGAAAACAGAGAAAAGGTTTTAAAAAAAATAAACAAAAAGCAAAAATACACAGCAGGGATTCAGCTCAAGAGAAACTACGAAAAGTTCAAAAAGTTTCCAACCTCAACTTTAACTTTTGTGCATCTGCTTCCACACAAATAGTTTTTACCAAATCAGCATTTGCCGGTAATATCAATGTCCCGGTGAACATAATCGCATGGCTCTACTACACACTAAGTGTTTTACTCATGGCTATGAATCATTAGGCAGTCCGTTTGTATACATCAAATACCTATATGCTGATGAGCATGTGTTGATCATTATGTGTTGTTTATGAAGAAGAAGAAGTAGAAGAAGTAGAAGAAGAAGAAGAAGTAGAAGAAGAAGAAGAAGAAGAAGAAGAAGAAGAAGAAGAAGAAGAAGAAGAAGAAGAAGAAGAAGAAGAAGAAGAAGAAGAAGAAGAAGAAGAAGACGAAGACGAAGACGAAGAAGAAGTCCCTGGACATTCTCTGAATTTAACCCATGTTAGCCTGCTAGGAGGGGGCTGCCACACAGTTTAGCACCCGGGAACCAACTCCAGTTGCTAATGCCCCTGCCCTGGTCCGCTTGTGTGCATGTTTTGTGGTGGTAGGTTTTTCATGATTCATGATGCGTACTTCATGATGTGTAGTTGCTGCTGTGTTGGTCATGTTGTGTTGTTTATCAGGTCGCCATCGAGGGCAGTGCTGGGGAGATGCTGGGCAGCAGCGTGGCCATCTTTGAGATTCACATCAGTCCAGGATACTGCCTGGGTCAGTGACATCACTCCAGAACTGCCCACACCTCAACACATCTTCTTTTGTTTTACTCCATATGCACCACCGTAGCTGTGCTGTTATACATCTCTCTCTCCTCCCTCCCTTCTTTTTCTTTTTGATCTGCCTCCCTTTCCCCTCTCTCCTCTATCTCTCTCTCTCTCTCTCATTGAAATTCAACTAAATTCAGAAGAGCTTTATTAGCATGGAAAATAACAAATAAATTGCCAACACATTGTTTTAATGTCATTCTCTTAATGTTGTTTTTTCCTGAGAATCTCCATATGTCTCTCTCTCTGTACACCCCTCTCCATTTTTGTTAGTGATTTATGTTTCTGTGTGATTTATGATATGCATGTTTTTTTTTTCTGCGTGTAGAGTGTAACTTTGAGGAGACCCACCTGTGTGGCTACAGAAACCAGTGGAACACCAACGTGAACTGGTACATAGGAGGAGGGCTGGCCCAGTCTGTTCAGAGCAGCCTACTAAACGATAATACATACAGCAACAAAACCGGTGAGTGAAGTTCTGAAGCTTTACAGCAGAATCTGTGCTACTGCTGCTTCTCACATCTATTGCTAATTGTTCTCTGCATCCCCATGAAGCTCAAATCGGACGTCTTTTCCTAGGCCACTTCATGTACGTGGACTCCATCTACGCCAAGACGTTCAAGGAGGTGGCCAAACTGGTGTCGCCCATGACGACCGTGCCCATGTCGGGCTGTCTGGGCTTCCAGTACCAGCGTGGCGAAAAGCCAAGCAACCGGTTCTCCGTGTACACCCGGGACCAGTTGGGCCAGTACCAGGAACTGTGGAACGCAGGCTCGGAGAACCAGACGGACTGGACCACGGACCCGGCCGAGTGGATCCCAGTCCAGGTGGACCTCAAGGCTCCATACCCAGTACAGGTCAGTGGAGAGGTGTCTGTCTAAATCTATCCATATAGATGGTATATACCTAGTACAGGTCAGTGGAGAGGTGTCTGTCTAAATCTATCCATATAGATGGTATATACCTAGTACAGGTCAGTGGAGAGGTGTCTGTCTAAATCTATCCATATAGATGGTATATACCCAGTACAGGTCAGTGGAGAGGTGTCTGTCTATATCTATCTCTGTAGACAGTACATACCCAGGACAGGCTCATCTTTGTGGGATGTTAAAAACACATACTTCGCCTATAGGGGCCCCTTCCTTTGAAATGTGAGATCAAATGTGTCTCTCGTGGCACAGTGGAGACAAATGAAAGAAAAACATGAATACATCAGGTTGTTTTTGGATATGTTTAGTCACATCCAAGATTGTGTGTGTGTGTGTGTGTTTTGTGTGTGTGTGTGTGTGTGTGTGTGTGTGTTTATTTCATTATGAGTATATATATGTGCAGACATACGCAGAGACAAAGACCACTCTGGTCTCAGCGTGTGTATCTGTGTGTATGTTTGTGTGTGCATGTGTGTGTGTGTGCTGCTCTAGGTGGTCTTTGAAGTAGCGTTTAACAGCCAGCGCGGGGGTCGGGTCATGGTCGATGACATCACCTTCTCCTCCGAGTTCTGCAGTGCAGACACTGGTAAGCTACAATCACTAGTGAGCTACAATCACTAGTGAGCTACAATCACTAGTGAGCTACAATCACTAGTGAGCTACAATCAGTAGTGAGCTACAATCAGTAGTGAGCTACAATCACTAGTGAGCTACAATCAGTAGTGAGCTACAATCACTAGTGAGCTACAATCAGTAGTGAGCTACAATCAGTAGTGAGCTACAATCAGTAGTGAGCTACAATCAGTAGTGAGCTACAATCACTAGTGAGCTACAATCACTAGTGAGCTACAACCAGTGAGCTGTTAAACGCCAATTAAAGGCTCTCAGACTCTCCACTTTCGTAGCAATTGAAATTCCAACTGTGTCCTTCACAGAGCCAACCTTTGACCCTTCCATCGCGAACTGCGACTTTGAGTCTGGGTTGTGCCGCTACACCCAGGACAACAACGGGGGCTCGTCCTGGAAGAGAGTGTCCGTCAAGCCCAACGTGTTCAGGAACGGGGACCACACCACTGGGGCAGGTGGGTACATATAGACCCGGCCCCGGCTAGCTCCACGCAGCATGGCGTGTGGGCTTTGTTTCTCACTGGGGCTGAGAACGGATGCATGGCCCTGTGAAGCCCATTGGATTAGGGTGGCCGGATGTCGCCGGCTGGAGCTGTCCCCGCAAATGTCCCTGTTTTTAACGATTTTTAAATGCCAAGGGTTCTAGCTTGCTCATGTATATGAATTTCTAGACGGTTGGTGATTGGTCTCGTGTCTATCGAGTAGCCTACTTTGACTTGTTTCTGGTTGGTTTACCATAGCTTAAAACACATCATAGTAAACCATTGGGCATGGACTGCTCAATATTTTACTACAGTTCTACATTTACCATGATAGGAAAAGGCAAACTGTAAGTATGTCCCCTTTTTTCGTTTCAGAAACATCAGATATTTTGTTGATGTATGGACCGCCAAACTGCAAATGTCAAATTTTCATTTCTAGTCGCCTTATTTGTATAGTTTGAAGCGTCCACCAAATGCGGTAGATTGATTCATTATTCATTGTATTTATCTCATGAGTAGAAAAACATGATGCATCTTGGAAGCTGAAGGGGTAAAGAACACCAAAGACATCCATGTAATTAAACCAAGATGAATGCGAGGTGCAGTGTGGGAAACCAAACCTCCCAGCTTGGTAAACGCATACAGAGGAAGTTGGGACGTCTGAGAGAGAATAAAGATGAGCTCCTCTCTCTCTCCGCAGGATCCTTCCTGCTGGCCCACTCCAGACCGGGCCCTGGCTCCAGACTGGGTATGCCTTTCAGCTACGTCAGTCGCCTGGTCAGCCCCCTTCTCCCTGGGAACATGAAGTACTGCCTGAGGGTCCATTACTCTCTGAGAGGTGAGCCAAGTACTCTCTGATATACTGCTCTCTGATATACTGCTCTCTGAGTGGTGAGTGAAGTAGTCCCTGGAAGATTACTCTCTGAGGGGTTAGTGAAGCTGACATAGTACTCTCTGAGCTGTGAGTGAAGTACTCACTGACATAGTACTCTCTGAGCTGTGAGTGAAGTACTCTCTGACATAGTACTCTGAGCTGTGAGTGAAGTACTCACTGACATAGTACTCTGAGATGTGAGTGAAGTACTCTCTGACATAGTACTCTGAGCTGTGAGTGAAGTACTCTCTGACATAGTACTCTGAGCTGTGAGTGAAGTACTCTCTGACATAGTACTCTGAGCTGTGAGTGAAGTACTCTCTGACATAGTACTCTGAGCTGTGAGTGAAGTACTCTCTGACATAGTACTCTGAGCTGTGAGTGAAGTACTCACTGACATAGTACTCTCTGAGCTGTGAGTGAAGTACTCACTGACATAGTACTCTCTGAGCTGTGAGTGAAGTACTCTCTGACATAGTACTCTGAGCTGTGAGTGAAGTACTCACTGACATAGTACTCTCTGAGCTGTGAGTGAAGTACTCTCTGACAGAGTACTCTCTGAGCTGTGAGTGAAGTACTCTCTGACATAGTACTCTGAGCTGTGAGTGAAGTACTCACTGACAGAGTACTCTCTGAGCTGTGAGTGAAGTACTCTCTGACAGAGTACTCTCTGAGCTGTGAGTGAAGTACTCTCTGACATAGTACTCTCTGAGCTGTGAGTGAAGTACTCTCTGACAGAGTACTCTCTGAGTGGTGAGTGAAGTACTCTCTGACAGAGTACTCTCTGAGCTGTGAGTGAAGTACTCTCTGACAGAGTACTCTCTGAGTGGTGAGTGAAGTAATCTCTGACATAGTACTCTCTGAGCTGTGAGTGAAGTACTCTCTGACAGAGTACTCTCTGAGTGGTGAGTGAAGTACTCTCTGACAGAGTACTCTCTGAGTGGTGAGTGAAGTACTCTCTGACAGAGTACTCTCTGAGTGGTGAGTGAAGTAATCTCTGACATACTGCTCTCCGAGGGGTTAGTGAAATACTTTCTGACAGTTATACTGCTCTCTGAGCGGTGATTGAAGTATTACCTGAGATAGACTGTCAGACAGAGTATTGAGTTTGGTTGATTGGGTAATTGCCTACTTGCTGATCCTCTGTTGATTTTTCTGCGATCGATGATGGTTGATCGATTGATCGGTTGGTCGGTTGATTGAGTGACCCATTGATGGAAGTCCTGTTGAACGTGTTTGTAAGTGCAGGTTTCAGCCAGACGGAGCAGGCCCTGTTTGTGTACGTTCAGCAGCAGACGAGCAACAAGCAGGAGAAGGTCTGGACCCAGGGAGAAAGGTCCAAAGGCATCTGGATCGCAAATGACATCACCTTCCAGACCACACAGCCGTCAAAGGTCAGACTCTTACATGTTGAATGTTGCTGACGCCAAATAAAACAAACGTGTTGGGGGGATTACTCGGAAATCATTGATTTAAAGTGGGCAAGACAAGGCAACGAGGACACACATATTTCGACCACATGAATGTTCTTAGTTTGTGGAAAGTGACATGCTTAACTAATAAAGAAAACACTATGTTACAGGATTCATTGGTTATCTGGAAATGAGTCATTCCAACAAAAGAATTATAAATAAACTTCAAAAAAAATGCTCGGAAAATAGCCTATTGTGCACTTACATGTGCGTCGTTACAGTATCTCTTTGAAGTAGTGCACATTATTGTGATGTTGCCTACTGGCCGCTGGCTTATTAAATCATTGCTGTCATAGGACAGGCTTTCATGTGGTTCACATCTACTTGGATAAAATACTGTACTACTTGGATAAAATACTAGAAGTAGTAGTGGTGCAGTGGTGGCACAAAAAATATCTTCTATTGTTTTTAATAATAATAATCATCATAATCATAATTTGTATTCACTGAAGTAAACACTGAAGATATCATTTGTTATAAAATTGTTATGATCATAGATTTGTAAAAACGTTTGTACACTGGCCTCCACATGTATATCTGTTTCTGAGGATGTGTGTGTGCTGTGAAGCTGCTGTTTGTCAGCATCTGCAGGAGTTTCTGGGACTGTGGCTCCGTGGCGCTGGATGACATCAGCCTGAGCCTGGGAGACTGTGAGCTGAAGGCAGGTGAGAGGAAGGATCCATGACCCATTCATCTCCATTCAACCCAGGGAATCCTTTCGCTTCTCTTTGGCGTCCGTCTGTTTGGGTCAAACAATGAAATGTATATTGGGGAAAAAACGAATCTGCACTTGAGTTAAACCTCGTTCCTGACTCTTCTCAGGACAGAACACCTGGCACTGTGTGATTCAAATGTCCGTTATTGGCGAGAGAGAGAGCGGGACTTCCTAGCATGCTTCAGAGGCAGAAATATCTGTTTCAGTTACATTGGTTTAGCTCGGATGGGCAAGAGAGAGGAGGGACTTCCAATAGAGGGATATCTACATTCCGTTTGATGTTTTCGGATATTGCCCTGTCAAATTATTCGTAAAAAAACTCCATATTTCTTCTCACACGCCATCTCGTCAACATCACCCCCACCCCGCTTTAGTCACGCCAGGAATTTATACAGATACAGAAATATCATATGTCACTAATTAACTTGTGTTCCATATCTATATATGTATCTATATACATATATACTTTTTCTAAGTATGTCTTTTGAATATGTTTAACGATAATAATAAAAAACTTTAATGACAAAAGAAAACATACCGACGCAGCGATGATCCTGTTTCTCTTCCCTCTCGGGCCACCGGCGCGCCGCTGGGGTTTTTAGCATTTGATACTGGTTCGTGTTTTCAGAGGCAGTCATACAACAGCTACAAGCACAGTGTTATCCTCATCTGCAGGGGTTTCTGGGACTGTGGTTTCCGTGGCGCCGTGGCATGTGGTTTTATGGAGAGCTCAACTCCCTCACCCCCATGTGTTCTTGGTTGTGGCTCTCTTTCTCTCACAGGGTTATCCCTGTCCGTCCCCGGCCACTGTGACTTTGAGGCGGGCCTGTGCGGCTACACTCAGGACAAACGGGGGGACGCTGGCGACTGGATGTGGAGGAGAGGGTCCACCCCGACCTCCTACACCGGCCCGAGAGGAGACCACACCACGGGACTGGGTGAATACCCCACCCTCACCACAGATCTACAGAACAGCATAGTACATGTTTGTATTTATGAATGAATGCTGTATATGTGATGCGGACAACAGATCTGTAGAATAGAATAGTAAAAGTTATTTATGAATGAATGCTGCATGTGTGACAGGGACAACAGATCTATAGAACAGTATTATATATGTTTTAATTTGTGAATGAATGCTGTATATGGGACACGGTCAACCATCTCTAGGACAATAAAGTAAAGGTTCGTAATAATGAATGAATGCTGTACGTGTGACAGGGATCTATAGGACAGTATACTAAATGTTATTTATGAATGGATTCTATAAACGTGACAGAGACAACAGATCCATAACACATGTAGTTCTTTATGAAAGAAGGCTGTACCACAACAGGCCACTATGTGTATATGGAGGCGTCTCCCATGTTGTTATTTATGAATGAACGCTGTACGTACCTTCAGGCTACTACGTGTACATGGAGGCGTCTCCCATGCTGTTATTTCTGAATGAACGCTGTACGTTCCTTCAGGCTACTACGTGTACATGGAGGCGTCCCCCATGCTGCCGGGGCAGGGCGTGAGGCTGCGCTCGCGGCCCATGCGGGGGTCCCGCTACACCCAGTGTCTGAGGTTCTTCTACCACATGTACGGCTCGGGCGTCGGGGAGCTGCGCGTGCACCTGGCCCGGGACGGGGAGAACGTGTTGCTATGGCAACGCATGGGGGAGCAGAGTGTGGCCTGGCTGCGGGCCGCCGTGGAGTACCACTCGGACTATCAGCATCAGGTACAATATATATAATAATATATAATATATATATATAATCGCACCACTCGGAATCAGCATCAGGTTGGATATATTAAATGTATATATATATATAATGTTTTTATAACATGGGGGGCAGGGAGGTAAGAAAATGAATACTGATTTGATGAACAATACACAAATAGAAAGGTTAATCACGTTTTTGGCATGGTAATGGAAATGTAAAACCTATTGGGTGTACCCCCACAGGTGGGTCACGGCAAGGTAGAGTTTGGGACCCCCTGCTCGAATGCACTGCGATATCCTGTAGAATCTCTCTTCTCCTAGCTCAGAGAACTGGGGTCCTTCCTCCCCCTGCTGCACGTAACAACTATGCCTGAACATCGGGGTCCAACGTTGTTTATTCAACACACACACGCACGCACACACGCACACACACACACACACACACACACACACACACACACACACACACACACACACACACACACACACACACACACACACACACACACACACACACACACACACACACACACACACACACAGTGTAGTGAGCCTAGAGGGAGGGTCTGACCGGACCACAGGTTTGAAACATGCTTTTATTGACTCCCTAGATCGTGTTTGAAGCCACCAGAGGTTCGTCAGTAAGAAGCGACATCGCCGTTGACGACATCGTCTTTGAGAACGGACCCTGCAAAGGTGACTCAAAGCAAAGAACTCCACCGTTGAGATTAAAATCACTAATATGTATGTAGGCCTATATGTAGTACACAATCATGTCGTCATTTCCATCGTTTTTATAATCATTTTTTTTGTTTCCTCCTAAAAGAAAACGAGATCCATGTGGCAAACGGAAGCTCAAATGAGATCGAGTAGACTGGAAAGAGGAGACGAAGAAAGGAAAGATATGGAAATCCAGGGATGCGTGAAACTGAAGAGTTTTGCACATTACGGAAAAGTCGTTTTTCTTGCTACTGACTCTTCTGGGTGAGAACCTAATGTTGTAAATGTTGTTCGTGTAAAGCTGGACACACGAAGCCAAAGCATTCATATAAGCGTGTTGAGGACGAACAAGTCCTTTCGCAGGGCAGATTAAGCTGTTTAGTGCACAAACCTTTTGCAGTAATTTAGTCATAGTCTGCATTCCCCTCTGCATTGTAGCCAGTGAGGGTGTGTTTAACTGTGTGTTTGAAGATGCATTAGATTAATGCTCCTCGCTTTAATAAACGTGATTGTTACTCAACACCAATGTCAGATGTTTTGCTGCTCTGACATTCTTTCTAACCTCTTAAACGTCTCTGTCGTTTTCTAGTTGTAAAAACAGACCACCGAAAAAAAGAAAACGTATTAGGCAGAATTTAGATGCGTTTTGTAAGAGCAGCAAGTGAACTTCCTGTGGGCCTGGCCCACTGAGTTGGCCCACATGCTGGGAATAAGCCCCTCATCTGTTCTCCGTGTGCGCTCCTACAGCATGTGCCATCAATAACACGTGCCATCCAGACGCCTGCTATTCCTCTAAGCAGACACAACGGTTCAAGTAAAAAAATAATAATATGATATATCTCGATGGAGTTCTCCAAACGTTTAGGTCCCATCCGTCCCAGTGTTGGTGCTGAATCAAATGTTCTTGATTTTCCTTTGAATGACTTGGTAAACAGTAAATGTTATACAAGAACACCGCACTGGTGCATGCATTGCACAGAATATGCTGCAACGTGGAAGAGGCGAAGCTTTTCAACATCTCACCAACAGCTATTATCTTGACCAGCTACTGGCTGTTGGTCGACGTGGACTCTTCCGTTCACTTCAAGATACAGTCTCTGATAACGTGGCAGTAGTGATGAGCCTGCCATAGTTCGTTTGTGCCGCGGTCAGCAAACCAGCTCTGTTCGTTGAAGCGCAGAGCACGCAAGCTGCTAGATGTGTACATAGGAAGTGAGCAACTTTACAGAGTTCACAGTGTAGGAAAATAAAGAAAAACCACGCCAACAGCATGTTAAAATCAGTATACTCGGTTTATTTTACAAGAAAACACAAACATATACATTTTAATAAGCGTAAAATAAAAAATAATAATAATCTTAAAGATAAACAAAGCAAGTTTTCATTTGGTCCACGTCCCGTCGGCTACATGATACAAGTCCCGTCTTTCAGGCATTTGACGCTCTCCATTTGCTGCGTCATGGCCAGCACTTCGTGAAACCCGGTGCTCAGGCCCGACATGTGCTGGAAGTACGCCTCCTTCTCCACCTGCACCGACAGGTTATTCACCCCCGCGTCCTTCAGCACGCTCGTCACCTGGGCGACGACACAAACAACCAGTCAGTCGTAGCTCGGCGGACATGTAGCTCATAGCTGCTTGAGAAAACAATCAAGTGGCTGTGTCTTGAATCGAGGAAGCTTCCTTGTTAGGAAGCTAC
Source organism: Lota lota (assembly GCA_026745465.1). Taxonomy (NCBI): domain Eukaryota; kingdom Metazoa; phylum Chordata; class Actinopteri; order Gadiformes; family Lotidae; genus Lota; species Lota lota. Next base: position 1,224,416 of record JACYXH010000017.1, on the reverse strand, counting down.
TTTGTGAAAATGCTTCACCAAGTGAGATAGCCTAACCAGGTAGCATCCTGAAGTTAAGTCCATGGTACGTCCATTTACCATGGGGAGTCACTATGCTAGCTGTTCACCAACTACACATTTGTTCTTGAAAAAAAATACTTCGAATAACTATGTTAAAGAAATACTACTGTGGTCAAATAAACTTGGATGTTCAAATGAATGAATGTAACATTGACCCGTCCGTACCTGCTGTATGACCCTCTGCTCCACCACCTCCGCCATGACCTGGATGTGAATGGTTCCTGCTACCATGCTGGCCGAGTGCCTCCAGAAGTGTGCGTCTCTGTAGGACAGGACTCCGTCGATCTTCTCCACCTGCAACATGACGGAGTCAACAAATGTGCAGCTGGATTCAATATATTCAGCTTCTGTCTTTGGGGAATAACTGTCCTATCCAATGATTACGTCTGCCTTATTTAACTAGAGCGCCTGACATCTGGGAGCCTTTTTGACAGGTTAGGTCTGCCGATAAGACGCGCACACACACAATGTTATCCAATACGCCCAAATTCGACCAATCACGACACAGTGTTCAGGAAAATACATCCCCGCCCGGAAACAGGCGGTTGATTGTGATGCCGAGCTTGACACCGCGTCGCGATCGGTCGGGGAAGACTAATGATTCAAATGTACGACAAACGGAGGTCTTTGGAGCTGGGAGCAGCAGCTGCGACGGAAACCCCTCGTGACCCCTGGCGAGGAGGACGCACACTGACCTTCTCCAGCGCCATGTCCAGGTCCTTCTCGTGTTCGGGCGGAGCGCGCAGCACCAGCACCTCGCACGCGTCCTTGATCAGCGGGATGACGCTGAGGAAGATGAGCACGGCGATGAAGAGCGAGCAGATGGGGTCGGCGATCAGCCAGCCGAACTGATTGATGAGGATGGTGGAGATGATGACCCCCACGCTGCCCAGCGTGTCGGCCAGCACGTGGAGGAACACACCTGGAGGGGGAACGTGGTACGGTGTTAGCGTCGCTGCTCCAGGGGATTCGGTAGAGACAGAACTTGATTGTTCATTTATATTTAGCTTGATTTGTTAATTGTTAACTAGCTTGATTGTGTTAACTAGCTTGTTTGTTAATTGTTAACTGGTTTGATTGTTATTTTATATTTAGCTTGATTAGTTAATTGAGCTCAATTGTTAACTAGTTTGATTGTCAATTGATATTTAGCTTGATTGTACATTTTTAACTAGCTGGATTATTAATTGTTAACTTAATTATTAAGTGGTTCATTTAATAAACCATTGCCTTTAACATGTGTTGTATTCTCTGTAATAATAAAAATTCTCTGTAATAAATTGTTTTGCCTTTGCCTTCTCCAATGTCAACGGTCCACAACAGTCTGTAAGCCATGAAATGAAAACAAGACTTTCACCTTGTCACATCATGCCCACAGTTGTTTCTAATCAACGCGTCTTCCTCGCACGCCAAGCTAAACTGCTGTCAACTTGGACGGCAGTTCTTAACAGCTTAACAGTTCTCCTCCCCCTCATACACCGCCTCACATTACAGGACAGCACACAGCTGGATAGCATAACAAGTCACTTTTAGGATAATTATTATATTATACGTCATAATAGAGAACCAAAACAGAGGCTTATGGCCATTTCACATTTATCACGTCTGTAAGTAATTGTATTCCACAAAATCAAGTTTCAGAAACGTTCTCTCCCAGCATGCTGATGGTGTCAACGATCACCCAATAGGCTGAAACGATTCCACAAAGTCCTCAGGTGGGCTCGTGTGTTGTGTGAGTCTTATGTGTGTCAGCGGATCGAACCAACCAATCACCTCTCATGTTGGCGTTCATCCCGCCGCCCCCGCCTCCGTGAGCGTGCCCGTGGCTTCCGTGAGCGTGCCCGTGACCTCCGTGAGCGTGCCCATGGCCCCCGCCGTGGGAGTGCTCATTGTGGCCGTGGTGGGAGTGGCCGTGGTCGTTTGACGGACAGCTCTTGGCAGCACCGTGCGAGTGGGCGTGGCTAAAGGCACAGATGCCAACCAGGTTGACGAGGAGGCCTCCCACCGACACCGGCTGTGAGGGGGGAGATGGACAAAGACAAATGATTAAAATGTACAACAAGCTGATGTCTGCGGAGCTGGGAGGAGCCGCAGCTGCAGTCTTTCAATCATATTGAGCGTGTTTTGCATTCAACACAATCCCAACGTCACACTGTGGAACACACAAACATTACATATAATTATGGGTTAATAAAGATATGACTTTGGGTTCATAAACTGCAATGACGCTTTTAAAATGTAAATAAGTGACTAAGTTCTAACCGGTGCTGAGTGCAGAAAAAAAAATTAACATGGACGTACATTTGTCCTTCATCCCGTGTTCGCATTGCAGTCGATGCGAATGTAGAAAGCAGAGCCCTCACCGTGAGCATGTCAGTGTTGATGTTGGGCGGGTCAAAGAGCCGCGTGACCGACTCCACGAACACGAAGAAGGCGATCACCATCAGGAACAAGCCGTTGATGAAGCCAGAGAGGATTTCAACACGACCGTATCTGCGGGCAGAGAAGGGGTGGATCCGGGTTAACGAAACTACATGGATGTGAATCACACAGGTCATGTGTTCACCAGTTTTGAATCTCTTGTAGTCGTGATTTTGTGACATTGCGTGCCTATTATTTTATACGATGCTATAATTCCTAGACCTTGCAGTTCTATTATTCTGCATCATCCAGATCATTATCCAGGGCAAACTGGTACACGACGGCCATTGGCACCATGGACGTGGTACAAATATGAAAGCTGTGTGTGAATGCACACATCAAAGAGTTAATAATAATGCGTTTTGGCCATAGAGGACAGCGGGGCGACCATTCAAATCCCGCCCTCAATGGGCCAAATATGGATCGTGAAATAATCCCAAGCAATGACAGCGCCCATAACGTGAAATCGAAGGCTTTCATAAGAGTTGTGTGTAAACCAACGGGCAATGTCACAACGCTGCGTCCATATTGTTTTCAGTCTACGGTTTTCCATGTAGACACAACCAAGAGATTCCAAAAAGGGGTTGATGTGCAGTCCAGATCGCTCTGGCGTGTGAGCGATCACTGACCCGTAGGAGTAGATCTTGGTGGCCTTCCAGCGGGTCATGAGGGCGGCGAACAGACCCAGCACCAGTGCCGAGCAGTCGAACAGCATGTGGAAGCCGTCCGATATGAGGCCCAGGCTGTTGGTCCACACGCCGTAGAAGAGCTCCACGAAGGTGAACGCCTGGGCCGGGGGAACACAAACAAGCAGAACCTCGAATCATCAGTCTGCTGCACCGAGGAGGGAGGAGGATCCTGGGTCATCAGACTCTGAGCCAAACAGATGGGCTACATCATAGAAACGCTTGAGAGAGGACTTTTACATTAGTTTAAGTCAAAGAATGCAATATTGCATTCTTTCTTTTTTTTAACACTAAATATACAAAACACAGGGAAAACACAGATTTCCATCTGGCCTACCTGCTTTTGTTACTATGCTTCTAAGACAAAGTAGTAAATACGTTTCTGTGTATCTTCTTGTATATAAATTAAGAGGGGTGACCTTGAATCCTGGCTGACTCGATAGAAAGACATTTAATCAACATCCTCTTTAATGGTCGTGTTGGGATATTGTGTGTGTAACAGCAGGACATTCCTTTGGAAGGATGTGGGTACTGAATGAGTGATAACACAGCATGGCTTGGCTTCTAGAAAGACATAAACAGCTGTGGGAAACCCTGCCAATTGACACATTTTCAAGCGTTTAAACCATGCAAAAGTCACAAACAATTTGGCATAATCGAGTCGCATATATAAAAATGATATATCATATGATCAGTCGACGATGGGTCTGGCCTAACGAATCAGACTCAGATCTGAGTCGAGGACACCCCTACTAATTAATACGTTTATGCAAAAAGAAAAATGTAATTGCATTAGCAATAATCTATCGATTTGATAGATTTTTCCTTTGAGCAAATTATTTTGACCTTTAGATAGTCATTTGATTCAGTCTCTACCAGGTTGAGCCGTGCCAGTGTGTCTCTACCAGGTTGAGCAGTGCCAGTGTGTCTCTACCAGGTTGTGCAGTGCCAGTGTGTCTCTACCAGGGTGAGCAGTGCCCGTGTGTCTCTACCAGGGTGAGCAGTGCCAGTGTGTTCCTACCAGGTTGTGCAGTGCCAGTGTGTCTCTACCAGGTTGAGCAGTGCCAATGTGTCTCTACCAGGTTGAGCAGTGCCAGTGTGTCTCTACCAGGTTGTGCAGTGCCAGTGTGTCTCTACCAGGTTGAGCAGTGCCAGTGTGTCTCTACCAGGTTGTGCAGTGCCAGTGTGTCTCTACCAGGTTGTGCAGTGCCAGTGTGTCTCTACCAGGGTGAGCAGTGCCCGTGTGTCTCTACCAGGGTGAGCAGTGCCAGTGTGTTCCTACCAGGTTGAGGCAGAGGAAGTAGAAGATCTGCCGGGAGTCGTACTCCTCCAGGATCTGCTTCAGGGACTCCTTGATGAAGCGGGGGAGGCTTTGGGAGGTGTGCTGCAGGGCGTCACCCATGAAGTTGTAGAGCGGGGTGCCCTCGGGGGAGTAGCCCACCAGGGTGCCCTTCTGCCCCTTCCTGGAGGGGGCCGACAGGATGCTGGACGCTACAACATGACCACAGGAGGAGAGATTATGTTAAAGTGCCCCTGAACCCAAAATCATGTTTTTTGTTTTAAATGTGTTCGTATGTCTTCTATGATCTTAATCATAGGGATCACTGTTTGGTCACTGTTACTTAAATTACAGCATAATGCAGAAAACTCCTATGTTTTGTCTCGGCCGACCAGTTAGTGAAGGATTTTAGTTAAAAAATGATGAGATTAAACCTGAACTATGAACGTTTTCCCATTGGCAGCCTCTAGTGGCTGGAGTTGTAGCTAGTTAGAGCTTTTTCCCCCCAAGAATGTTGGGCCTCTTAGATTGTAATTTGGATGCTGATTGCTAGTCATTTCTTTTGTTTAGACTAGTCGTTCACAAAACTACCGCGGTTAACCGCCCCGGGAAATGAGTCACAAGCAATATCCCAAGTGCACAACCATGAATAAAGAGGAAGAGGAGGAGGAGGAAGTAGGAGGCAGCCACGAGTACTGACCCATGATGAAGATGACGGCGCTGACCACCACGCCCCCAGAGAGGACGTGCTCCGTTCCCCCCTGCCCGCGGAGGGTGGTCCTGACAGACAGCAGCTGGTCCGTGAAGGGGTAGGTCCAGAAGTGGGCCAGCAGCAGGGCGCTGAGGAAGAGGGCCACGGTGCTGTAGCGGGCGCACCGCGGCGCCTCCATCTTGGCGGCGCAGACCGCCTCCACGTAGAACTCCAGGATCATCACCGAGAACACGATCATGGCGAAGGGGAGGATGAGGGCCGACCACGACTCCACCTTACTCTACGTGGACCCCAAATGTAGTCATTTCAATAATAATACATTTGTATTGATATAGCGCTAAGATGGCCGCCAGGGACTAGCTCAGACTGGTTGTCCTTTAAAATGCAAGCGAATCCCCTTTTTCAGCTGAAATTCAAACACCATGAGATTTGAGAAAAAGCGTTTCAGACTGGGAGTTCTAGGAAGGAACTCAAGGAAGGAAGTGTTACGACCCATGGCAACTTTGTGATACTTTTGTAGTACCGTCGTTGTGTATGAGCGTTATAATGAGTGATGTTCTTTCTCCCCTCTGACCCTCTCTCGGACGGCAACATCAAAATCAAGGGCTGCCCAGAACTAGTTTCACACATCCTCACACACCGTGGCGTTATACTATAAGTCCGAGAAGCTCAACCCTCCGTCGGACGCCGCAGTCAACCGCTGACCTCTCCGCTGGCGTCCCTCCGAACGCCACAAAAGCCTGGCAAGAACATAGGATCTCACTCCCTATTTTCTCTAAACGACGGTCTTATTTCAGTAACAGTGATAAAATGGCTATGAATTACTATGTTGACGATCATAGAAGACATTATAAAAAAATAAAATAAAAATGGGTTTGGGTTCACTGGCTCTTTAAGGTTCTTCCAGACGCGGCGCGGCTCAGCTCGGCTCGGCTCGGCTCGGCTCCACGTGTCGGGAGGTCAGGGCGAGTCGCGCGGCGACATGGGCGTGAACAGCAGCGGCGCTGAGATTACCTCGGTGGTGGCAGACAGCACGATGACCCAGGGCAGCAGCACGGCGCTGGAGACCAGATTGTCCAGGGCGTAGAGACGCTTGGCGCCCCCGACCTCCACGGAGAGCTTCCTGGAGGCGGCGTGGAAGCCCACCTTCAGACACAGGGAGACCACCAGCAGCACCACGCCACCCTGGCGGGGGGGCAAAATCAGGAGGAGGAAAAGGTATGAGTGAAAACGTCGATCTACAAAGAAAATAAATCATATTTGTCGTAAACTTGCATGACAAATGTTGTTGTGCTTCTCTCTCTGCGCTACTTTCTGTTGCTTTTGAGTAGTTACTCACAATCATGTATAAGAGATTGATTCGAATTTTCTGTATAGTTTCGGTATAAATGAATGGTCACATGCATGATCGTTCATACATTTTTATAAATATCTTGGTATAGGTCGAAGAATATGTTGCAAGAATAGTGTAGAAAGTCAACCTTTTTCTTAGTCAACCCAAGATCTTTTTTTTTTGTTTAGTATTTTTTATGTGTATGATCTCCAACATTAAAATCTATTCTGTTTTGTCACAGAAAAAAAACACAAGCATTTGGAAAAAAACATTGTAAAACCCTATGTATTTGCCCGTCTCCGCCAACCAGTTTGTGAATGTTCTGCTCTGCTGCCAACTCAGGTTCCCGTTCTCTTCGTGACCTTAAGAGCCTTCTCTGAGGCACTTGGCCATCACCACAAAGTGAAGGCAACGCCTTTACTTTGAAGGCTTCTTGCCAGACTTACCTTGTGATCGGCCACGCCAAGGAATGCGATGGAAGTGTAGAGAAAATGAGTGAGAGCACTGTCGTGGTGTCCCTCGGCTGGTGATAGACAGTCAAGGCACAAAAGCTACACTGAACAGCCCATTATGAAATGAACCAATATTTGCGATTCTTTGCTATCAAAGAAAACAACGGTGTGAACAATCAAACAAGCATAAGGATACGGTGCTCTGCCATCTTTGCCATGAGGTCATCATTATCGAAGAGGAGAAGGCAGATCACAGCAATGATGAAGAGGGCAGCACCTCTGGTCTGGTATGGGGCGAAACAGAGAGAATCCATTTATATAAGGAACGGTTTGTTGTTCCATACAAAGCACTAAGTGGCCTAGCTCTCTGGGAACCTTATACCTCACGGTCTGAACGCTTTTCCGACCGCTAGAACACATCTAATCAAATCGACTGGTGTCTTGTGGCATAGCAACATGAATATTGCTACATATTACATTTCTTTTGCATCACGAAAGACCGCTAACGTATACAAAAAAACTTCTCGTTAACATTTGCCATAGTTGATTTGGGCCTTGGTTCACAAATACCTTGACAAAACCTTACATTATCCTTGTGTTGAACTGATTTCCTTTTTCTAACATAACTATAACACAGACGTACTAAAAGACAAGTTATTACAAAATATTAATCTAATGATCAAAACAGGATTACCCATCCATCCATCCATCCATATACATGCCAGGTGGGGTGCACCTTCCTGTTAAAACAATGCACTCAAAGCGCTGCACGCTACAAGTGGGGTCCTACCTTCGAGGGTCCGCCCCCTGAGGCGGTGAAGAGCACTCCCAGCAGAGCAAGGACCACCACATCGCTGTGCTCAAACAGCAGCAATGTCCTGGAGGTGAAAAACACAGATGCTCACCTTGTGGTAACTTATGGAGGGGAATGCAGACCTCCACCAATGACAACTGAATATCATTTTTAAGCCTCACCCCAACTGGACGTCATTTTAATATGTGAGGTAATAACTATATAGAAGTTATAGCGTCTAGCAAGGCACCATCTGCTAAGAGTTTAAAGAGGCACATTATTTTACAATATTATGATGGAGAAAAAGAACAATAAGCTGAAGTTGTATCGCTTCACCAAATGCTCCCTTTGTTCCGATATCATTTGCCGGTTGTGTTATTTGACACTGCAAACATGTCATCGTCATACAGTCACGCAACTAAATCGAATTACTGATATGTTAGTATAATATAGTATAAAAAGTCTAAAAGCTTATATACTCGGCTTGTTAGTGTAGCCTATTCTACACATATGCTACAATCAGTGCAATCTTACTGAACAACCCACTGGACATTAATACAAGCCATCAAGCTAGGCAGCTACACCTCACACACTATGTCAGAGCACAGGCTTCTTTACTTCCTTCCATCTCAAGTTCTTATGGGAAGCAAATGATGGTTAAATGAATCGTAAGGATGGGTTCGTTAGACCAAACCAACAGGACATCTCTGGGGACTTGTATTGAAACATTTTTGGGGATAGACATTGGAAGCTTCTATTTGCTGATCCCTAGCAGATCCTACTTGTGAGCCAGAGTAGTACAGGTCGATTAGTGAGGGTTGAAGACACATTACCTTAGCGGGCCACAGAGCGTGAGTCCGAAAAACCCCAATAAGGAGATGATGCATCCAATGACGGAATGTTTAAGTAGCTTTATCCACTGAAAGAACACAATGAGAAAAAGAGAATCACTGATCACTCAAATCCTGAGATTTAGACATGAATAAGCATATCCTACGTCTTGTCCTTAGCAGCCGGAAAATAATTCAAAATGGAGTGTCAAAAAGTCAGTAACTAGGCGACCAATGTAACAATTCTTCATGATTCTTCAATGTCTATTAGTGATGGGTTATGTTGATATCGGAGACTAATAAATTCAACAGACCTGTCTTTTTGAAATGGCTTTGCCAGAAGAGAAAGGCTTTTGAAAGAAAAGCAAAACCACTGCACTCCTGAAAGAAAGAAAAAACATAAATGTAAGAATTCACATGCAATGTCAAATATTGGGTAAGACATAAACATTTTTTTTTTACTTCTGGCCTTACTTACCCTAATTTCAGTATGAAGATAAACTGGACAATATGAACAACTTTGAGAATGTCATACGACTCAAAGATCCCGAGAGCTTTGAGGACTTTGGAGATGAGCAGTAAAATAATGTACCTTGTTAACCTGAGGAGAGACAAACACAGGGGAAAGCAAAGCACATGAATGACCGAATGCTCAGAAACGTCTAGACGTTTTCTGAGCTGACTACATTCTATTTGACTCACACTCAACACTCTAGAGTCTAGACTGTGAGTCAAATAGAATGTGGTCTCACATTACTTTGACAGGGCTACAATCTATGCAGGTTGGGAACCACTGCCATAGTGGCTACGATCTAATTGAGCATATATGACAATCGGCATAGCTCTGCATATTATAATTTAGAAAATACCATGGAATACATGTCAACGTTTCACATTCATGAGTACACTGTGCGACGTATTAAGGTACAGGTTTGAGGTGGGTTGTAAACATACCTGGCATTGGGCACTTCAACCATTCCGAGTTTCCCACTAGAGAGAACATTGCTGCTGTACTTTTCATCCATCTTCACACGTCTGGGAACGGAACAGCTGGAAGGAATTGACTTCAACCAAAGCCGAATATTCTATAGTGTCTTCGTCTGTCCCAGAGATCTGATTGCAGGGACGCTTTAAGGGACATTTCTAGAACCTGCCGACTGATCCCTGGTCGTTTTACCGATGTCCATCATTTTGAAAGTAAATATTCGACTAATCTAGTGTGTTACAACTAATCTAGTGTATTACAACTAATCTTGACACCATCTAGCTACTGACTCTGCTAGCTGATGAGCTAGCTGACCATTGGAATATAACTCAAGTATGTTACCCAAGAAGTCCTCCCTATGCTTGAAACTCAATGCCGATGACTGCATTGACCTAGTTCAAACACGGACATAAATATTGTGTAATTCAACAATTTTTTTTAGCTGAACATAATCAGAGGCAATACAAAAACCTGAAAGAACAACATTTAGCTGGTCAGGCCACACTTCCGGACACGGGAAACATTACACGTCACGATTGTGTGTTCGTGAAGGTTGCGCTTGCGCAGCCCATTGCGCTTGCGTTCATGAACATGCCCGCTTCGAGCAATAGCAAGACCAAAGAGCAGCACACCTTTACGCATCTTACTGTATTTTCCAAGTGACCAAAACCACACAGAATGAAGGCCAATGCCCTCACGGTCTATTTGATATACATTCAGTTTAACACTAAACTGACATTTACATATTGTAATAGACATACAATGATGAATGTGTCAGGCTTATGCCTTGCCAAACAAACTCCCGAATTAAAAAAGAAACATCCTGACTTCATATATTGTGAGAAGAGAATTGTAGCCTAAACCTAATGTTCTATTGACTAATGTAATATAAAAAGGAACCAACCTAATATACATATTGTATGCCGATCCTAATTAATCAAGGTCCCTATGGACTTGAGCAAATGGTTAATTTGGCGAGAAACATTCTTTCAAAAGAGTATTTAACAGTCCACTTCCTAGTTCAACCTTATCAGCATTTTATTTTGTATTTTTTATTCTTGTCCTGGTTTAGTATCCAGTTATCAGGAAGAGTCCATAATCCAAAGTAGCCAGTCATACACACATAGCATTCCTTTCACCCATTAGGGGGAATAAAATGTCTTAACACTAGATTACATAAGCATCAACTCATTGTTTAATGCAAAACTGCATGCAGTAACTTTATTTGTTGAAGTTATATTGGAAAGAGTCTGGTCTAATTGCACTGGAAGCATTCTGGAGAGGAGCATGGGTAAATAAGGAGCATGGGTAAATAAGGAGCATGGGTAAGCAAAAATAGTTGAATATTTAATCATATTGAAGATCTCATTTTTTAGCATTAACTATATTTTAGTTTTTCGAGACACGACCATGACAGCGATCAACAATAAAACCACTTCCACCAGTAGACCCAGCAGCTGCGTTCTAGTGGGGTCCACACAGACCCAGCAAGATCTTCTCCAAGTCGCCCTTGGTGTCGTCCTGAAAACCACAGAATAATCAAATAAATAAAAATAAAAAACAAAACATTTAATTTCTGTCAAGTCAACTTTGTGTTGCCCTTAGAAAAGGTTAAATAAACTCCAAATCCCGTTTTTTCCCCCCACTTGAAATCAGTTCCATTCGGGTCTCAAGATTTGTTGGTGAACATTGATGCGTTTTTGACTAAAATGAATAACGGGTAGGGCCATCTACTCGCAAGTTCTTTTTGCCCTTTAACCACAGTTACAGTCTCAAAGGGCTTCACAGGCCACATTATATGACACCACCGCTAACCCATAGCCCTTTAAATGGCAAGGAAACTCCCCTTATTATCAGGGAAGCAACCTTGAGAAGGAACACAGAAGAGGGATCCTTCCTAGCTAGGAGTGCAACAGGTTCCGTAATGGGCAGATATAGTGGCAGCAGCATAAACAAGCAAAGCAGAAATCCAAGAAAATAGCATCGTACCAAGATGCACTGCTGCAGGGTCTTGCCGTACATCAACTTGAACTCGGCAATTATCTTCTTCAGGTCCACCTCGGAGCGGCTCACCAGCACCCTGATCAGGGTGTTCTCACAGGTGCCAAGGCCCTGGCAGACCACACAAGTCACGGGTTAGAAGAGTAACTCAACTAGTACAAGTTTAGCAAAAAAATATATAATAAGATAGCACACACACACACGCAAGCACCGTATTATTTAACATGTCAATATTGGTATTTACCGCCATCGCTTTGTGCAGTTTTTCAGCAAAGAAAGCAGGCTTGCTCCAGGCACACTTCACTACAGGCCAAAACACACGACACTAATTCATCGCAGGAAATACAGCAGTTCATTTGAAAATGATTACCATATAGTATAGCTACAGTTCCAGATAACTAGTCAATTGGCAGACATGCATTACATTTTAAAGTATCATAGGATACCATTCAAACACTGATCTTTTGTTTGTACTGGTTACTGGCTGCAACTACTGTATTGAGCAGGTTTATAGCAAGTATCTTGGTATGAGATGGAGAGTTCTTCTTACCAACGTCAACAAGGCAGTCTTCAATGTCTCCGTTCAGCTCCATGTCCAGGGCCTTCGGTAGGCTATTGTCACTTATTTTTGAATACTGCTTAAAGGCTGACACACACACACACACACACACACACACACACACACACACACACACACACACACACACACACACACACACACACACACACACACACACACACACACACACACACACACACACACACACACACACACACACACACACACACACACACACACACACACACTTGCATTAATTGAACATGTGGTCCTTCTTGATGCGCCCTTCCTAACCTAGGAATGACCCTTGCTGCTGAGCACCCGTTTACATTTGCTCTGCTCCTTTCCATGGCCACGGTCTCATAAAACCTACCTGCTTGTCTAGTGTGTCGGACTTAAGTCTGCTTCCGAATGTCCAGATCAAAATGTCCAATGTTACATTTCAAATGTAATAATATGATTGAAATGAGTCAGTTGATAGATCAATGATGTCACTGAAAAAGTAGAAACAGTTGCACTGGATGTCTGCGTGTTTTCCACGTTATCGGGTGTGTTAGTCCCGTTTTGAGTGTGGATCCACCGGTTTGTCTGGGCGTGTTAGAATCCACTGAGGCCATGTTAAGACACAACTTGGAATGTTATGACTCATCCATAACCGGTCAAAATAATACAACCGTAGACAATCAAATTGCCTGCACATGGCCACCATTGATCATTCCTGTCAAGTCTCTCCTGTGGTTTGTGTTCACCCCTCACCCAGCAACTCCTCTGCATTCTCCTCCTCCTCAGCGGACATACGTCCAGCAGTGTAACCATAATCATGTTCAAAATAATGCTTACTCTGGGTCAGCTGGTTCCCGCTGCGGCTCGTCAGGATGTTGATGAAGACGGCGATGTCGATTCCTTTTTTCTCCTCGCCTGCCTCGAAGAGAGCCTGCAAAACAAAAGAGCAACAGACCATTATTCCTGACCCAAAGAATTAAATGAAAAGTATTACAATAGGAATTACAACATTTAGAAAGTAAGATGGCATACCTTTGCATCCTTTTTGGCCAGATCTAGGTCTATGCTTTGACCCTCATTTTTGTTGGCCTTCAACATGGCCTGCAGAGCCATGGTAAAGTCCCCTTTGGTTTCACTTTCTATAACCTTTTCCAGTGTCTGCCCATAATCTGGGGGAGGGAGTGGGTTTAAAAAAAGTGACAAAACATCACCGAGACATGTTGATATCCGTGATCTATCTTTTGGAATAATCAAGTATTTTATGTTTATGTTCTTGCCCTCTGTCATTTTTTGCATTACCGAGATTTATAAATCGTTTGGGAAACCTAGTCCAATACCAGAGTATGACATGATCCAAATATGATATAAAGTGAAGAAACGCCTTTGCAAAATGCTGCCCAAACATGTAGACAAGGAACACTGAAAAGTTGAGAGCTGTACCTTCTTTGAAAACCCTCTGAAGCTCACGAATCTCTTCATTTGTCCTGGATGCAAGAACTTCCACAAGGATGTCTTCATGAGTGCCTAGTCCCTGTACAAGAGAACACCATCGCGGTTAGACACGATCCAAGGGACAAAGTCAGAACTATGAGTTCTTGTTGGATGTTATTCACCTTGGTGGCTTTGTGGAGTATGAAGGCATCAAACTTAGCAGGAGTCATGAGCAGAGCCAGAACCACATCTTCCAGGTGGGACTTCAGCTTTGATTTCAGCCCATCGACCAGAGACTGAAACAGAAAGGAACAATATAAACAAACATACAAATGTACCTCAGAGAAAATTAACGGCCCAGGATGCTTAAAAACAAATATCAAAAAGAATAAATTGAGTGCAAAAAGAACATCACGTCACAAAACTCCTTAGTTGATGAAATGGCATTGTGCCGTTTCATCAACGGCACAATGTTTGTCAACACGGATATAGTTCAAGCTAAACGGCTGTTTTAAGCTACATTATGTGAGGGACACAGATACAGAGCAAGTACGTCAGTCAGGGAGGGGAATGTCACCTTTCCAGTTGTGGTCTGGTAGACCTTCTTGATCTCCTGCCTTTGTTCATTGTTTCTCTGCACCAGTATTGAGATGATCATCTCCTCGTCTACATCTTGAAGTGCAAAAAAAAACAAGGCACTAAGTATCCTAGCATCCAGAAGTGGTGCGACATGCAAGCCAGGTGGATGGAACTTTGGCTCAAACGACACAAAACAACGGTTCTTACTTCTGGACTTGATGGCTTCCTCCAGCAATATAGCATCCTTCTTTGGGTTGAAGTTTGGGTAAGGGGCGATGGTTCCGTGATACTCTGGCTTCTTATGGGTCACCTGTGAAGAAAGTTCAAAGTTAGAAGCTTAATCCACATCCATTTACCTTCGGTCTTTCCCAGTCCAAAAACGGGTATAATTGTAGCATACGAAACATTCACCAACTCCATACACACATCCAGTTGGAATACATCTGTCATGTCATGTCATGTTAGAGGTGCATTGTCGTAGCGGTTAAAAGTCCATTTAAAGATTTATTTTTCTATTTGTATTCTTAATGATAACTGGTACTCACTTTGGCCGAATCATCAGCTTCAGAGTCCTTTTTATTGACGATATCTTTGAAGAACTTCTTGAAGAATGCCATCTTAGCGTTTCTGGAATTAGAAACACAAGGACTAAAAGACTCTTTTCACAGAGGCATCATCGTAGGACAAACACAGGTGCCCCTCATAATGTTAATAAGGGGTCTGCTCTTTTTATGAACCAGGGCGCGGGTAGAAGACTAAACTAGTAAAGATATCACATATTGACCATGGCCCATTTGCCCTGGTCCATAAACGAAGCAGACCCATAATTAGTACAATGAGCGACACCTGTCTTTGTCCTACTATGACATGCATGTGAAAAAGGTCTATCAGGCTTCAATTCCAATGGACATATTCTACAGCGGTAGGCCTGTCATAGCAGGGCTGACTAGACACAGGTGTAGCCTGTAACTTTAATAACAAGTACATTCCATTTTGCCAGTGTATACTTATGACATGGATGTTGAAATTAACCTCGCCTACATGCAAATATCTATCCACCGCTTTCAACTTGACTTTAATGCATGAACTACATTAACATGAACATTAACTTAACTTTCAACTCAAGTATCATTTTTAAGATTTGAAGATAACTTTGATTGGCTCTTTTGGTGAAACATGTCAGTTTCAAAGTACGTAGATACAATGAAGGACATGAAAAGAACAAAGCACAGTACAACGTAATACTATACAATTTAAAAAGAAAGCTGTGCATGTAAAAAAGGCTGCTATACTATTAAACCACATCAACAGAGAGACACGTATACACAAACACACAAGGATATTAGCAAAACAGAGCTTTTCTGTCAAAAGTTCAGATAATCAAGCCTCACCTGTTAGAAAGGGAACCACCAATGGCAGAAAGCAGTTGAAGAATATGGAGTAAACTACCCAACGCAGGTTTCTGACTCCACCCCCTCTTCACCCAGATGGGCAGGTTTTGGTGCAGATGTTTGCAACAACATCATGCAAAACCGGTCCTTTGGAAGGTGAGGCAGTCCTTTGTTAATAATTGTCAACGTTACAAGAATGTAGCAATTACTGTTTCGGTCATGAACATTTGGTAATTTTTCGTCCACTTGAGACTCCCAAAAAAATAACTACGCTTATTATGAATTTCATACATGATTGTATGAATTATTTATTATTGTATTTTTTCCAACTGTAAATAACTTAATAATTATTCAATTGTATTCACCTGTATTTAGGTACATGTGTTTCATTTGTTCAGAGTTCAGTCTACAGATATGTGATTGGTTTTCTACTTGAGGTCCATGTCTTTTAAATAAACCCATTTTAATAGGTTGCAGACACAAGACATTTTCAAGTAAAGATGCACCGAACATAAGTTAACCAAGAGAATATATAACTCGAACCCAAACAAACGAAGTAATTGTTATTAAAATGTCAAACTTTATTCGAAAGGAAAGTATATAAGTGCATAATACAATTGTGTAAAATCCTTGAATTATATAACTTTGATATTATATTTCTAATTCATTTAAATTAATTACAAAAAAATATTTTGCTGTGTTTTTATGTGCTTTTCACTGGTCACGAAGTTGAAAACGAAATCAAAATTTCAATGAGATTACCTGAACAAATCTGTTATACTGTGTATATAAAAAAATTCAGAATTCAAGGCTCCATTCAGAGCAAAACAAACACACATTTGCCCAACACCTTAAGTGTGTTGAACTGCGGTTGAACTAGTGAATCACTAAACAAGGTCACGTCTGCTGGTCCACAGTGAACAGTATTGGTCTTGTGAGGATGGATTGCAATTTCCCTGGAGGGTAAATAACACCCAGCACTATGTCAACAAATTGGTATTCTGTCCTTCCATGTCATGTTATCTTACCTACTGCATCTTTTCATTTTCGTTTATTTTTTTAATGAAAACAGAATTCTCATTCTCAAGTTTTGATCAAGTTTTAATTGTATTTTTTGTATTTATAAATAGTCTTTGGTAACACTTTATAATAACGTTCATTAACAAGCCATTCAGTTAGTTAACGATGAATGTATGAATGTAAACTAAATGTTATGATTATATGATAAAAATTTAGCCTAACATTTAAACTGTCTAAATGCATTCAACGCCACAGTAAATGTTTTTTTTTGTGTGTGTGTCTGTGTGTGATCTTAATGCATCTCAGAAGGGTGGAGGGTTTGTGAGGAACCAGCATGGTGGGATTGCTCCACACTCTTCTCCTCCTTATTGTGGAGGGGGCCCCGGGGGCCCTGGCCTCCCTCTGCCTCTCCCTCCCGGTCCAGGCCCCATCGGGTGGCCGGGCATCGGTCTGGGGCCTGGTGGGCGGTTGACAGGCCCCCGAGCGTTAGGGTTGGGCGAGGCCAGGGCGACGTCCTTCTGCAGGTTCACACCCTTCCCAGCGGCCCCTGGCTTCACCTTGGTGGGCTTGGAGGGCGGCTCCTCTTTCTCTGTTGAGGGGAAAGTTGCGAAGGGTTATTAAAGCTGCTGTGGGTAAGACTCGAGACTTGTAAAGAGAGAGAGATGAGAGCAGAAAAAGAGCAGAAGAGAACAAGATTTGGTAACTAAATCAAGAAATCCCCTCACTCTCTGGTCGCTCCCTGCCTACATTTCTCTGCCATTGAGAGTGCTGTATTTCACCCACCTGTGATTGACAGGCAAGATAGATTCCCTGGAACCAATCAGGGAAGGAGATGCCCTGATTGGTCAGAAATGAGCCGGGAGCGGTCTAAAATTTAAATTGTTTATACAGAGGCGGGCGCGCAGTCAACCAGAACAGAGAGTGAGAACATTTCACTCATTATTTGCCAACGGATGGCTATGCCATTTTGAGCAATTTCCTCTCAAATATTAGCTTTTAAATCCTACCTACCTCACCTTTAACATACCTGCCCATCAAAAACATATACTCTCATATCCTGTCATTAATGTCTACCTCAACTGTTGATATTGACATTTATTTTTGCATCTACTCTACTACTCTTATTCTGAATATAGACATGTTTTCTGCATGTATATTCTAGTTTTAATCTTTGTTTTTAATATTTGTCTCTTCTTAAATTGAATACTGTCCTGTACTTTCTGTGGTGGCACCTCCATTTCCCAGCTGGGATTAATAAAGTACCATCATATCTTGTTTTACCTAATTTTAAGGTCGCTGTTACGGTAGCCCGACACGCAACGTCACAAAAAAAACGTAAAGAGGAACTGGCCAATTGCAATATACAACAGGTACAATGTAGTTGGCCAATAATAACTAGCTAGTAGTAATCTAGCATTGGCTCTGTCTACTTTTCCCTTGTGGGATTTGCATTCAATTGCATGATGTATTGTGATTCGTTCAGTTGTTGCCAAAGATGTCTGATCGGATTTGCCAAAGTGGGAGCACCTATGGTCTACTATTGCATGGAAATATTGCAGTTGCGTGTCAGCAGGCAACACCTAGCAATTGTAGATTTCCAACGATAAAATAACATGTTCTGGGGGAGCTGTATGGACTACCCTCTTGTTAACACTTGCATGTCTCTCTACACACACACCTGCATTGTGTGTGTCCACGGCGGATATTCTTTCCTGTGAATGACTGTTCCTAAGGACTTCCTGTGGATGACTGTTCCTAAGGACGTCCTGTGAATGACCTTGAATGTTCCTCGGGTCCATACAGAATTAGGGAGAATGTTTGCCACCCCTTCCGCACCTTCCGCAGAGCACCTTGAAGTGGTCTGAACCAGTACTGACCGGGCTCCGGTGCCAGGGAGCGGTTGGGCAGCAGGTCCTCCAGGTCCTTCATCACCTGGTTGGTGCTGTCCGTGTTGTTCCTACGGTTCTTCTCCTCGTCCCGGGCCTGGGGGGAGGGAGAGAGAGGGGGAGAGACACACAGTCAGAGAGGGAGAGAGAGACATACAGTCAGAGAGGGGGGCCGAGAGAGACACACAGTCAGAAAGGGAGATAGAGACACAGTCAGAGGGAGAGAAGGACACACACAGTCAGAGAGGGAGATAGATACACAGTCAGAGAGGGAGAGAGAGGGGGGAGACACACACAGTCATTGAGGGTGAAAGAGGGCTAAACTTGTTTTCAAGATGAAATATATAGCTGTGTGACGTGTTAAAACGATGGGGTGTTTCTCTTCCTTTTTGACTCACCATCTGCATCTTTTTCTTCAGCTCAAGGTTAGCATTTTGATAGGCCTCCGACACCGAGTTTAGATAGTAGATGGCCAGTCTGTAATGGATATCCGACAAACGATGTTTTCAAAAGGAAGATGTTAAAGGACAGCAAAACGTCAATGTATGTTAGACAACTGATGTTATAATGGGCCTTATTCACCTGCCGGCCATCTTGGTTCTAAACACTAGGACATAGAACTAGGACATATGTGCACGTTACACAATATTTCAGCATTTGTTTGCCTGTTTGGCTAACTTAAAGTAAGAAAGAAATTATCACTTTCATTCTGATTCAGACTTTGGTTGTGAAAGCGCCCACAGAGACTGGAATAATCCATACAACAAATACCACAAATAAAATATGCTCCTCAAGCAGGAAACCTTGAAGGGGAACCATTACGCTTGGCTATTTAATCATAAGAGAGAGTGATGCTTCATAAGCATGTTGAAAAATAAAAACACGTGGCCCGCAACATAAACCCCCCTCCCTGGACCAAGGGAGAACTCAAATCCCAGATCGATGACGTCGATGATCCTACTTTTCAGTTCGTTTTTTTCCACAGCGCGCACTAGGCCGTACTCAATTTAAAGAGCACGGTAACGGTTCCTCTTTAGTTGCGTCGGTAGGAGGAGAGCATGACGTTGGTCCTGGCTGTGTACTCACACCATGAGCAGCACGGCCGGGATGATCAGCCCGGGGTTGGCGGCGTAGCTGAACAGCGTCCCAAGGAAGGCCGGCAGGTCCAGGTCGATGGTCTCCATGATCACGTCAAACATCTTGGGCTTCCCACTAAGAGACGATCATGCGTGGGATAGTGTTTGCGTTAGTGTTTGTAGTACAGTATCCGCCTCACAAATCAGACTTTAGGTTCACAACCTAAAGTCCGATAGAAGATGGGCTAGAATTTGGGAGAACGTAGCGTTTCAGTTTCTTTCGCTTCCTATTTGATTCGACCTATCGTGTTGCTGGAGGTCGGGATCTGTAAGCGTGTAATTCGCTAACAGCGAACACAAACTCGCCCAGCACTAGTGTACATTTCCCAGTGGGAAGTAAAGCTAAAACACCTTGTCTGGATACCAACGTTCTTAGGAAAGGTGGCTAGAAAAGGTTTCAGATAAACACTGTGCAGGCCGGCCACTGTAGAAATACACTTATTAAAATCCCCTTCTGAAAGCTTTGTTTACTGCGAAAGAGTTTCTCTTCTTCCCCCCAGACGTTCTGCCATAACACGGTAGGATTGCTGGATCCAGTATAAATGTAAAAGAAAGGCTGTGAAGGCATATTGTCAGTTGAGCCTTACTGCTTTACTGTCCTCATTCAGTGTTTAGCCACCAAATGACCTGTAGCTGGCTGCAGCCCCTCAGTGCTATCATCACGGCATGCATCACCCCACATGATCCCCGTCTCCATACCTGAAGGGCCCACAGTCAAAGGAGGGCGGCAGGGTCATGATGGTGTAGACCACGGGCAGCAGGCTGAGGAAGAGGATGAGGAGGAGCAGGCCCATGTAGAAGTTGTTGGACTTGGAGGCCTTGAAGACCCTCTCGTGGGGCACGTTGGTGGCCATCACAGCCCAGCACTGGTAGTACATGGAGGAGAGCAGCCGCAGAACGTTGATCCCCACCAGCCCCGGGGCGTAGAACGCCCCCATCCTGACACACGCATGCACGCCCACACACACACATTTTTATTTTGGGACATTATTAATGTCTTTTTTCCCCATCTTGATGGACATGACAGTGGAGATGGACAGGACAGTGAAGATGGACATGACAGTGTGTTGAGAGACAGAGGGAACGATATGTACCAGGGCCACAACAAGGTGTTTCGACCTACGTGGGTGACAGACTTTATATTGTCTTTTATATTGATATTTAGTTTGATTGTCGGCTGCTGTTATGACTGCTTGGGAAGGGAAAAAGTGTATATTTATCCATCTATTTATCTATTATGAGCTATATGCAAATTGGTTGTAACATTACTGAATTATAAACATTCAAAAACAGCAAACAAGTGACATGCGACAAACAACTTGATATACGTAATCTCTTTGGAGTCCCATTTATATTCCATTCAGTGAAATGAGTGAACATCAACTCCAACAAGTGTAGAATCTTTGAGCCCACTCTGAAAGTGGCCTTGATTCACAATGAAAAGAATGAACGATTGCGAGGTTCCTACCAAATCATGCCTTGGTTGAAGACCAGGCCCAGCACGTTGCCACTGATGTCAAACTCCCCATAGGAGGGCTATAAAGAACACAGAAAAACACAGACGTATTCTACACATTAATAAGAATTACCATCATTCATCTCAGCAGTAACCTAAGCAGAAATTATCTTGGGAAACGTTGAGTTTAATTGGAAGGCCCCCCTTCTGAGAGTTTTGATTGGCTGTCTATCCCCACATGATCTCTTAAATGCAGACTAGGGCCTGTTTGATCATTTAAAGTCTGTAGTTCTCATGTTGACCGTTAATACTGACAGATAGATTGACGGGTAATCCCTCGCTTGTCGAGTTATGATTTAATACTTTCTAATTCATTCATTCACTTTTCATCATTCATTAATTCTGTGAGGATAGAGTGAGACATATGTGAGACTAGACCAAAGCAAATCAAAATATTATACTCAACATTAGATAATCTCTTTATTGCTTAGGTACCATTAGGAGGAACGTTACATTTTAAAATGAGCAAAATCTTTATGCGAAGTGATTGTATTGAAGTGTTCCACGTGTTTCCATGCTGCTGCTGTAGGTTAACTCTGACCAGAGAGGCCACCAGTGTGCAATAGTGTCTGGTTAGGCAAGCTCGATGATGGACTTACAAACCCGGCCTCCAGGTCCCAGCACCAGCAGTAGTTGAGGAAACGGACGATGACCGCCCGGGCAAAGTCTCCGATCAGGATGGTCAGGTAGGTGACCTGGATGTCCGACACCGTCAGCTTCACAAACTCCTGCGTCATAGAGGAGCATGAAGGGGTGGGAAGGGGGGGGGGGGGTAGAGGGATGGACAGACAGATAGATAAGACAGACAGATATAGTTTTACAGACAGACAGATAGATAAGACAGACAGTTATAGTCTGTCAGACAGACAGACAGTTATAGTTCGACAGACAGACAGACAGACAGTTATAGTTCAACAGACAGACAGATAGATAGATAGATAGATAGATAGATAGATAGATACCGTAGATAGATAGTGTAGAGTGTGTGTGGATGATGGCTGGTTTAAGCAGCCTCACCTGGCCAGAGTCAGACTGATTGGACTCTGGGGCTGGGTGGGGCTGCACACCTGTTGCACATTGAGCAATCAGTGTGCACAGGTTACACCAGCCATCACCACACACACTCAGAAAGATCTCCTGCGTGGCGGCATGGCGCACCAGCTCATGTATCATTGTCGATCAACTTCTAAGATAAAGACGTTTTCCAACATCACCATCCTTGTCCGGTGGAGCCCCGTTAAAGCCACCTAGATGGCATGTAACATGGTCATTGCTACATATAGATAGATAGATAGATAGATAATTCATGTCTCTTTACTATGCCCACGGCCGTCTCCCAGCAGGGTCCTCTGATGACATCAGAGGGGTCCATGGGTGGGGGCGTGGCATCTGTGTCATTGGGGTTGAGGGTGAAGTTGGCATAGTACTCCTTCAAGGCCCAGAGAGAGGCGTTCTTTATGGAGTCCTCCAATTCTAACTGAAAACACACAGAGCTTGAGTTCATTCAAAAGAGCTTTATTGGCAATGGAAACGAAACATTTACAATGTAAAGTAGTACAATGTAAATGTTTTAAAAAATCCACAAAGGGAAAATAACAATGTTGAATTAAATATAAATATAAAATACAAAATTGCTTTAGCCTATATATCAAATGTATGTGTGTGTGTATATAGATATCCATGTCCATGATCCAAGTGGTGTACCACAATGTCGTACTTGATGACATCTAGTGGTAGGCATTTCAAAAGCATTTCAGGTTGTTTCTACTTCTGTATGGTACTGCTGATGTCTAACCAGTTTTATGAAATTTTTGTTTCTGCAATTCCCAGGCACCATTAAAGGTAAATAAACATAAAGGTTTACTTATGTAAGAATAACAAGCTAAAAAGCTAGTACTTCCCACGCCCTGAGTTAAAAAAACAACAACAAGACTATAGATTACAGCAGAAAAGACTCCTCACTCACTACTGTTATTATGACATACCTTCGTGTTGACCTCATCAAAAAGGGCGAACAGAAAGGTGTACAGGTTTCCTAGGAACAGGGCGAAGATTCTCCCCAGCTGCCACTTGAGGGCGATACGGGGGTGGTAGTCCTCCAGCTCAGCGATGGTCTCAAACAGAGGAGGACACACCAGGCCCAGCAGAGACATGATGATCTCCATCTGGACGGGGGAATAAAGACATGGAACCCCTTGCAGCTACAGACCAGCTGGTTCACACCTGCACCGTTCACCGTCATATGCCATCAAATCAACAACATTTGACATAATCCCAGAAACAGTCAAAGGGCTTCACAGGCCACATTATATGACACCTTCCCAACCTAAGCCCTCTAAATGACAAAGGAAAAACTCCTCTAAATCTCAAGGAGGAAGCCTTGAGAAGGAACACAGAAGAGGGATCCCTCCTTCCAGGGACGGTAAGTGATGCCAAAATGGGCAGACGCATGTGCATAAACAATGAGATTATGTTGTTTGAAAATAGTTCATAAGTAATTAGTTCATTCGATAACAACACATGATATAAGAATAATTGCACCTTGCTCACGATTACCTCGTTCTTCTCATACCAGCTGAGGTCTTCCCTGCTGGCAAACTCCTGAGATCTCTTCACCACGAAGTAGATGAGGTAGCCACTCCCCCCGAGGCTGCAGATGATCATGACGTTGGCCAGGACCCTCAGAAACCTCCGCAGGTGGATGTTCTCATCCTTCTGGTTCTCCTGCTCGTCCACGATTGACTCCTGGTGTTTGTCCAAAATCAGATGCGTTGCTCTACATGCTTTTGAATAGTCTTTTTTGGTTTGATTTCTGTTCCTTACTGCGGTTGTTTGTGGTGTTGTGTGTAGTTCTTAATGCTAGCGTTACTAAGAGAAAGAGGTCACATTTTGTAAAAGGGATTGGCTGAGAATAATAGAACATGGCCATAGAATTTGACAAAACTAAACAGCCCCTCCAGGGGAACGTCAAACGATTTATGAATGTCCACCATTATAGAATGAAGGGGTAGAGGATGGATTCATGCTGGAAACACCGGAGACCCACCTCTTCCGAGAACATCTCACAAGCCAACTCGTGTACTTTTTAATGATTTAGTAGTCTAGAACGCACTTTACTGAGCTGTCCCAATGTTTTTAACTAAATGATTGACTCACTTTGCATTTTTGATTCCTATGGCTATTCCGCACTCTGTCCAGTTAAAGTGCAGACTCAGGTTGACACTTTGAAAAGAAATGTTTTTTGGTAGATACGCCAATTTTGATTGTATGCTTTCACTGTTCTCAGCCTCACTTGTAAGTTGCTTTTGATAAAAGTGTCTGCTACATGACTAAATTTAAATGTAACTGTAAATATGTGTCATTTCATCCCTTTAATCGTATTGATTGATAGATTGATTGTGTGGGTACCAGCAGGGGCTGTCATAGCGATGGGGTTCCCACGTTTACCTTAAAACTGGTGGTGATGGAGGCGTACTTGTTGTCAGCCGTCTCCGCATTGCCAATGAGGTAATCCCAGCTGGTGAACATCTTCCAGGCGAAGGTGAACTCCCCGTCTTCCCCATCACCCCCACCTACATCTGCATTCTTAGCCATCCTACAAACACAAACCGTACCCCACCAGCAGACCATATATGACTAGATCTGGTGTAACATGATTCAGTCTATAGGATGTTAACCATACATTGTTCTGAGGTGCTTTCTTTCTATTCCTACCTACATATCTTTGTGTGTGTGTATGAACAGAAAAAAGGGTCACAAAAAGACTTAGATAGATAGATAGATAGATAGAATAGTGATCATTCTGGAACTCACGTTCGAATCACAACCATAAGGCTGTAGCCAAAGGTGCCGATGCCAACCATGAGGTAAGACAGGGGCAGCCGGAACTGGAGCAATCCAATAGTCCTCTGGTTGTTGTAATATCCGTAGAAAAGCACGGAATACTTGCAATATCCCTGGGACGGTAAGAAACAACGTCAGACAGATGAAGAGGAGAGCTTGGAATGGGATTCTCCAACAGCAAACACCTTACATCGGCACTATGTAGGTGTTCCCTTTAGCAGGCTATAGTGGCTTGAGTTGTAGCTACAGTTATAGCTATATCATTACAGACAACCGTGGTCTGATATTTTCCCCATGGTGGGGCGGGGGCAAGAGGGGACAAGTATGAAACCATTGATAGATAAAAATTCCCCGGATGGGTTGACTCATGGATGGGCACGCGTAATTCTTGAGAAACTTTCTGGTTCAGAATTGTTTTAAATGGAGTAAATAGCTGCAGTAGAAAAGTAACATAGTGCAGGTTTAAAGGTTAATTTAAGTGAATGGATTTGATGTTGGATCTACGTTGAAGTCCGTGAGGACAGAGTAGTCCTGGGCGGTGTCCTGCTCTGCCCTGGGCACCGTCTTCCTGGGAATAGACCCATATGGAAGGCCCATCAGAACCTGGGTGTGAGATGCAAACAAATCATCAACAGTATTAGGTTGCACATTACATTTCAGCACCGGACCCAATGCTGTTTACGTCCAATCCTGTGTGTTGTCTTGAAAGGCTTACCTCTGGGATTACGACCAATCCAAAGGTGAAGCCAAACAGCACGAGGTTCATGCCGTACATCCACCGCAGGAAGATGAAGTAGGAAGCCACCGACGACCCAAAATGACCTGAGCGAACACAACGTCGCTGTCAGTTACTGCGTACGTCCACTAGAGGGTAGCGTTGAGAACATGTGCTTTCCTTACTTTCCACCTCTTTAATCTTTCGTTCCCACGGTATACACGCTGTTCTGAAGTTCTCGAAATCTCTTTGGAACTTGATCCATTTCTGGCATTAGCAAAAACAATTATGCACATAAAGTCACATATCACATAAATCAAAGGGCAAAAAGCAACAGGAAGTATGAAAACTGTTAGTCCGCTCTAACCTTTTTCATCATCACTTTGTAAGCATACCACTTTCTGCCTTTTCCTTTGCCTAAAGCACCTTCAAACTTATCCACAAACTGTTGAGACTCCCTGGAAGGAGAGACAGGAGGGGTCAATGATATGTGGCACATGCGGCTGCTGTGCAGAACATTTACACAAGTAGAAAACATTATAAGCTGCTATCAGCCAGTTCTTCCTCGCCCCACTTTGTTTATTTTGATTGAGTCTCATGGTCCTCATGCATTCGGCTCTTTGGCAGTGGTAAGTAGTCAAACGAATGCACGAGAACCACAAGACTCAATCAAAACCCAATCCAACCTCAACAAAGTGGGGTGAGATAAAGCTGCTGATTGCAGCATTAACTATAAATCCGTTGACATAACATGTTTAAATGAGATAAATGTTGTCCATGCGGCTCTTTGAACAAACAGGCCTCTAGAAGTGTGGCCCCTGGGCCCTAGCCTAAATGGGAACCATCACGCTTGCTAGGTAAGGAAGCACTGCTTCATACATCCTGCTGTGACATTATCGTGGACTGCACCGTCAACTCTGTTTCCGTGAAACAATCACGGATAAGTTGGTCCATTGAGACTGGGATTTGCTTTCCCCATTGATCCAATTTGGGATAATTATGGAAATGGTCCAACTTCTCTGCTCAGTTTCCGCGGAAACGGAGTGGATGTTGCGGACCGTGTTTTCACAGCACACGTGTGAAGCAGAGCTTTCTTAAATGGTTTCCCCTTTGAGACACGTGGACGGTGATTACACCACCTGAGGTGGGTGAGCCTCCTCTTCATCCGCCAGGGCTTGTTCCTGATGGTGGCGATGAGCTTCTTCTTCTCCTCCACCTCCTCCATCAGCTTGGCCATCTCGCCCTCTGACATGGAGTCATCCTCATCAGAGTTGGAGTTGGATGAGCTGACGGTGGTGGTGGTGATGGGTGGGGGAGAGGGACAAACACAGACACTGTTGTAAACCTAAACCATTACACTATTCTAGTGTGTCCATGGTACACAGGAACTGCAGCTGCGTTCTCTCTGTTTTCCACTGCATCTACGACAGTTAGGCCCTGATCACGTTAACGTCATTTGAGGATGCTTTACACTAGTGTCCGGTGACAGTGTCACAAGTAAGTGCTGTGTGAATAAGCAAGTAATACGTGTAACAGGATGCACTTCATATGTGAAAACATCACGGAACCGCATGAAACTACAGTGTTGTTAGTGTGAGGGGTAAAGGTTAGCAAAAGGCTAAAAAGCGACATAGGAAGGCTTTTCCATAACGTTATTACATATTAAGTACATGCTGCTTATTACACGTGTATCTACACTGTATCAAGGACAGTGTAATGCAAAGTGTGACCGGTCATTCTGTATCTGATTCCAGTACGCTTCTAGGAAATGATTTGTACCTGCTACCTCCTTTTTTCTTCTTCTTCTTCTTGTTGTCGTCTTCGTCTTTATCCTTCCCCTTCCCCTTGGCTCCCTTCTTGCCCTTGGTTCCTTTTTCCTCTCCCTCGTCTTCGTCCTTTTGTTTCTTCCCACCTTTTTTCTTCCCTTTGGCTCCCTTCTTGTCCTCCTCCTCGTCGCTGTCTTCATCACCCTCCTGGTCTTTCCCTCCTTTCCCTCCTTTCCTCCCCCCTCTCCCTCCTCTACCCCCTCCTCTTCCTCCTCGCCCTCCTCTTCCTCCCCTGGCCGCCGCCCCGCGCTTCTTGGGGCCTTTACTGTCATCATCCTCATCATCATCGGCATCATCATCATCATCACCACCTTTTCCCTTGCGCGCCTTCGAGGGGGGTTTCCTGTTCCCGCCCCTTCGACCCTGCGGTGCCTCCTCTTCATCCTCCTCATCATCGCTGGCCACCTTTTTGCCGCGACCTCTGCCCCCTCTTCCTCCGCCTCTTCCTCGTGCTCTCTTGTTTGCTCTCTTTGGGGCGGCGTTCTCTGTATACAGACATACACATATATACACAGACACACGCAGCCAAATATCACACAAACACACACAGATTCACACACACACACAAGCGGGCAATTTTTTTTTATGAAATCACGCCACATTCACAAACACACTCAAACAGGGACGTGAACACACACAAAGGATGTGAACGCATGTGCCAATGGACACACACACACAAACACACACAGCTATATTTGCTAACACAATGGATAATACAAAATGGACACTTGGGATGCTCTGGTGAAGCCACCTCCTGGGGGTTGCGTTACGCCAGAGTCCGCAGCGCTGTGTGACTTAATGGAGTGTGTTACGTGCTCACACCTCAACTCCGAATCTACTTACCGTCACTGTCGCTCAGCGTTCCGTCTATCTCTATTCCAACTGGAAAGTCACACACAAATAATCACACCACATAATTATTAATATTACCCCACAATTGAGCTGGAGGGATCCACCTCATCTACCCTTGTTTTTCCATTTGAGCAATGGCTATGCAATGATAGCATATACATGTATACAGTACAATGCATACTTCCCAATATTCCTTACATCGTACATTAATAATAATAATTATTAACTTTTCAAGAAACACAAACATATATATATATATATATACACATACAAACATAATGAAAAGATCATAACCCACTCACCCTCTTCCAACTGGGTGATGTCTGTTTTCCTCGGCATGGTGAGAGCAGTAAGGGAATAAGCCTCGTTCCTCTACTATGCGCTAGGCTGGCATATGCCAAATCCTGGCTCACCTGGCCTCAACCTCAACTCAGGTATCGTGGCGGCTGCCGCCATACCGCCGTCGCTATGACGACAGTGGCACGGGACAGTTCAGCACGGCTTGTCAGCAGGGGAGGGTGAGGAGGTTGTCTGTCTGTGAATGAATGATGACGACGTGACAAGTCAATATCATTCCATATGACAGGTTGTAACTGCAAAACGCTGAGTTGTTTTCATGGCTGAAAGCAACACGACAAAATTAACATGTATTTTCTGTCTTTTATTTCATTGTGGCCCTAAAACAATAAGCATGTGTCAAGTTAGCAAATGAACACCCAAGAATCCACTCCTACTGTAAAGACCCTTTTGAAATGCAGTAAATAGTACAGTTTAGCATATGAGCTGAAGGTCCACATCACTCTCAAGTAGCAGACACTCTCACTCTTCTCGGTCATCGGAAACCACACAGATGAGACAGGAGAGACACTCTAAACTTTTAATGAGAGCTAAGGTTTCTTCCAGTCAGACCCTGACATGGTCACACCAGGAAGCAACCAAAACAATACATCATTTTCACTGTATGCACTATTTTTGGAACTGACAAACCATATAACTTAAAAATGACATCACATTTGAATTGAAAAGAAACCTTATAACTAACCGTTGCTAAAAAACAAATCGAAAGAAGGAATGGAAGAACAGCCGAGTCACATTAAATAATAGAAGAGAGGTCGTCTTCCAACAGAAGATATTGTTCCAGTACAACACGTCAGCGAGGCCAGAAAATGCATGGACAACCTTTCTAACCTCTACCTTGGACAAAATATTCAATATCAACTATGATGTAGAGTATTTTCCAACCTACTTTCTTAGTGTTCATGCCGTCCAGATATTGTATACTAGTTCACAATGTGAACCGGTAATGTAAATAGTGAGTGAAGGTGTACCGGTAAATGCTTGACCCCTGTTGGTTGTGTGATGAAGTCAAGGCTAGTATTTACATTGACTATGTTTCCTAGTAAGAGAAGGTTATTGTTAATACATAAACACACCGGTTAGTCACCAAGCAGTACATAGTATAGGTCTATGGGCAGCGGTGGGAATGTTGTGCAGAAACACCCGGGGGGAAGATCAAATATCTACGTAGTAGGAAGACAAATCACAAAGAGGCTTTGGATAAGAGGGCATCATTTCTAGTGACATAAATAAACACATATATATACACATATATACGTATACATATATATATACGTATACATATATATACGTATACACATATATATACACATTCGTACATAGACATATACACATATAAATAGTCATGGTTAAAATGATTTGACTTGTCCTGCACAATAGAAAGTGGCTTTCTGCTTTCTATGAATACCTTTACAGTTACCTGTGGTACAAGCATGCACCCAGAGCCGATAAAGATGCATGAAGTGTACAGGACAGTGGGCATGAGGAACCGCAACAGATGGAGAATGCATGACAGGCCTTGTGGTTGTTGACATGTTGCCGATGGAAGCCTCTTTAGTACATCAGACTGAAGGGTGAGGCAGTCAAAACAAACAAAAAACAAGCCTGGTTTTATTGTATATCTCTGATGGTTTTATTATTTACATGATGTGCTATTTGCAGTAATATTTGTAGGAAGATTATGTGCACAGCAGTTTATAAATAAAGATTGTTTGTACAAACGCCTAACTAAACAGGAAAAGAAAAATACAACATACCATAACACCCACAGCAAATTTAACACAAGTAAACAAAATGCTATCATTGATTCAAAGTCACTGTGGCACACATTACCTGCCTTCAGACAACCCTCTACGTCCATCCACACAATTCACACTCACTTGATACAAAGAATGCAAACAGAAATTTGTCCGCTTCCTCGCTAACAAAAACAACACAAACAGGGAGATTTAATTAGTGGAGCGAGCCATTCAAACCTGTGGAAATTAATTTAAGTTTAGCCTACCTACGCTAGCACATCTCATGTTATCCTCACTTTGTAAAACAATATAATAAAAAAAAAAATACAATGAGATAAAGGTGTCTTAATGGATATAAATCCGTTTTCAAAGGATGGTTTGTTGAACAGAAAAACCGTTAACGGGCCTGAAAGGCGTCTGCCATCCAGGTTAATGAATACAAAACGCATCACAGCTTTCAGCCCTAAATTCCACACACAGGGGAAATCCTTTTCTTTTAAACAGTCAACACAATCCGTAACCATGTCTCTGGTGCGAAAACATGGCCAGAGGAGCGAGCTAGCAAGGAAAATAAAAATAAAAGAAAAACGTCATTCCTCACTCAGCCATTTGTGGTGTGCGTGCACGTGTGGGTGTGTCTGTGTGCGCATGTGGAGCGGTTCAATACATTTATCTCATTACCACACCAGGAAACAAATGTTCATGAGTGAGGAGGCGAGACAGTCCGTTCTGCCCAAATGCCTCAGCAGTGGATGGTTGTGGTGGTAGTGGTGCTGCTATAACCGTAGACTTCACAGTCTAGTTCCATAAGGCACCGCGTCCAAGGTGTCCTCCTCCATGAGCACCGTGAGACGGCACCACCCAATCAGGCCCGACGACATCGCTCAAGGAACCGATTGGATGCCGACCGCTGTCACGATGCGAGCAGCGTCAGACTTTTGTTTGCTTTTTTTAACCAGCACAACCAGCCCTGAAGGAACTCCGTAACCGGCAGATCTTTCTACACATTCTATGTCGTGTTCCTCCAGTAGAAACACCTCCCAAATGGGCCCTCTCAAAAACCACAATACAAGCAGAAATTAAAAAAAGAATCTCTCAATAATAATAATACTACTAAAATTAAAATAAACAAAAAACGTTTTTTGTTGTAACAAGTGGTCCTTCAGAATACAAGCTAGGCTTGGGGCCATTTTTTGTCCACGGTGGTGGACTCTGCAGAGTACGGTCAAGGTGTATCTGTGGGTTCCGGTCATATTCTCTGGATCTTGTCGGCAACCACCACGGGGTTCTCCTTGCGAATCTTGGCAGCAGCTTCTGCTTTGTAGTCGTACGGACAGTTGTGCTTGTCCGAGTATCGGTGACCGCCGCAGAACAGGTTCCCGCAGCGACAGTCGAACCCTGAAGGGACCCAACGGATTAGTCACAGTAGTCCTTCCCAGACAGGAAGAGCATCGTGTGGCATCACACACAGACACAATTCACTTTGAAACAAATACAAGCGATTCTATTGGTCGAGAGCTTTCAAAGGATTGGTCAGGCTGTACTCCCCCATTCAAAGCCCTGATGTCTGCAGACAGCTCTGACCACTAATGTTTTCAGAGCTCTGGCTGAATTGCTGCACTTAATTTACCATCCAAGTGTGTACCGGTGCATATCAGTGGCATAAATGGCTACTCGCTCACCGAGTTAGTGACATTATTCACCTCTAACTTAGAATAGTCTTGGGGGGTACATTTGGCAATATTTTTCACTCCAGCCTGGTCGTTATGAGGCAGCCATGAGCGTCTGTGAGGCTCAGGTGGAAGCAACAGTATGTTCCTGCAATACTGAGGCAGCAGTTTCTTAAAGATTGAATGTTTATGAGTTTTGGCCATAAAGTAGTGCTGGGCGGCCATTCAAGTCCCTCCCTCAATGTGCAAAATATGGATAGTTTCCGCTGCTGGTAGAAGGCAAATCTACACCCTTAAAACAGTTTTGTGTAAACAATTGGTGACGTCCCGGACACTACGTCCATATTTTAAGATAATTAGCCCTTGATCTGCACTCACTCAGGGCTTTATATATTTGTATAGCCATTAATTAATGATTTTGGGTAGGCCTATGCATTTTAGGCAACAAGAATAAAATAACTCCAGGGTTGAGCAATACCAGCTCTATGTGAACATTGTCCTCCATCAGTATTTTCAGAAAGCCAGACTTTTGGACCCGAGAGGACGTGATGACGAGAAACTGCAGAATAACTGGATCCAATTAGCTCACCTGTAAGGCCAACTTTTTTACGGCACATAAAGCATCGATTCTTCTTTGGCTTGAGCAGCTCAGTTAGTTCTGATCCATCACCACCAACAGCGCCAAGTGGAGAGGCCGTAGCAGTCGGCTGGGTGACCACTGAAGAGAAACAACAGCAGCAGCATCCATGAGCTTACATGGATGATTACTCTACTTTGGCTGTCGTTATTGGTATTCCACAGGGATATTAAATACCAACCAGGCTCTTCTAACTCCTGATTGGCTGAAGTTCCACAATCCCCAGTAGAGAGGCTTAGCCTCGACATCTGCCGAGTCATCGAGAAAGAGGCCCCTCCGCTATCATGGAAAACATTTAACAGAAAAATATTGGAATCGGTTCAATTTCTCCAAATGCATTTGCTGTAGCAACGTTCCAAGACGATAATAAAAATAGATACAAAGTAGCAGTGTGGTGAAGTCAGGGCAGCATGATTTACTGAATGACTAATGAGATAAAAGGGAATAAGAGGCTAAAACAGTCCGCCAAAATGTCTGCCACTACAAGCAGAAAGCACATCCTCTTGAAAAGAGAAGTTGTAAGCTTTATGATTCATACTCAAAGCTACGCAAATTCCCAAAAGATGCAGGATTGGCCTATGTGGCATCAGATCCCGACAATCACAAAATAGCTCATCATGGACACTTCGCACAATTTCATACTTTATCTATTGTATGGGCAATATAAATTAAAGCTTTATGCAACACTAATTTAACAATCATAGTCCGTTTTATTTACTTAAATGCCAATATTGCTGTATAAGTTTAACTAATAATTAAAGTGTTCTATACGTTTGTGCTGTTTGAGGTGGGGAATCATATTTGTATGTCTGTTCATAACAAAAATGATAAACTATTATAAACAATTGGTTTCTTTATTATTATTTACTGAGACATAGTCCAAGAAGGACCTAATGCAATGTACCTGCCAAAACAAACTGATAAACATGCTCATCGCAATCATTTAAACCGATGATGCCATGATTGAAGTGCTGCAGGTCAGGGTGGGGTCAACCCCAACATTGAAGGTTTCTGCTCCAATTAAAGATAGAACCGGTTCATTAAACCATTTAAAAAGATAGACACATAATTGACCTAACACACCTGACGGGAGAACATATTTTACTCCATTGGAAACTTAATATACTGTATTGTCCACACACCCGAGAACTTCGGTTGCTACAGCCTCAGCAGTCGCTGCTGCTGCCTCCGCGGCGGCGTCCTCAGCTGCTGCCGCGGCCTCCGCCGCCGCCACAGCGTTGAGAGTGGCCTCTAGCCTCCTCCTGGAGGACGCCTCCACTGCGGACCCAAGGGACAACCCGCCACCACCTGAGAAGACACGGGAACACGTTACACAGAGAAATAAGGCGAGTCACCACCAATACATAAGTCAGTTTGTAGGTTACCATCGTGAGTTGTGAAGAGAGAGCAGAAAATTGCACGACTTTGAAAGCTAACCTAAAAAAAAAAACATCCCCTCCCTTCCTCCCGGTTTCCCCACCAATAAGTAGTGATACGTTCACACACTTGTGAGGACAGGCAAGATGGATTCCCCAAACCAATCAGGAAAGGGATGCCTTGATTGGTCAGAAATTAGCTGGAAGCACTCAAAATGTTTTAACGTCTCGTACAGATGCAGGCATCATCACCTAGAAACAGATACTCACAGCGCATTTCACTCAAACAGCTGATCGATGGTTATGCCATTTCTATCAAATTACACTCCAATAATAGCTCTTAAACAGTACCTTTAAGTAATTAATAGAGTATTATAGGAATTGAAGAGTCTTACCCATTGCACCCATGGAACTCATGCCTCCATTGTTCTGTCTGGACAAGTGCTCCTTGTGGCAGACGGAGCACATGCCATTGGTCCTTGGGTTGCCATAGAAACCACAACCTGTGGCACAGAGCATAGGAACTGGACTCTGATTGGTCTCCTGGGCCATAGTGGTGCCTGGTGCCGAGGTGACCTGTAAATAAATAAATAAAAAAGTGAAAATTGGTTGCGCATATGCAAGAGTATAGGAGAGACAATAAAAGCCCTGTAGTGAGATCACAAACTATTTGAAACAAAAAGTGCCACAGTGAAATAGTTGGAAGACCGTAAATGCTGAGTGTAAATGTGTTTTATTCAACGAGTCAAACAATGGGTCAGAGATATGGTTTGAGAAAAACACTGATTCCTATACAAGTAGTTGCAGATGATCACTTCCTCTTGAAAGCTGCCATTTCATGTGTACAAGGCTGACTGCAGTGCTCCTCTTCACAACCCTGACCTCACTTGCGTTTCAGCAGCCTCCTGTCACAAGACTGCAATGGACACGCCGTTCAGAAAACCACACACAATCCGACTAGCTTTTATAGTGCAGCATGCTGCTATATTAAGCAATCCCGACAGGGTTCATTCCCAGCACAAGAATAGTACAGAGCTCCAGCCAATGGGTACGCCTGCCTAAACTATATTTATTGATCCCTTTTATTTTAGCATCGTATGACCGTACATCACCATGCTATATGCGCTCCATCTCAGGAGATCAATATTGAGGATGACGAAAGTAAAAGACACCACCCATCACGACCGATGATGGATTCTCAAGCCACTTCCTGCATGGAATGCTGTGTTGATGTTGTGCTGTGAATGCACTGAGTCATGCTAGCTGGTCCACACAACACGGATCATATCAGGCATTCCCTACCACAACCACTGCAAAACCACCCCGAAACGCAAAGGGTGTTTTAGGATTAAAAAAAAAACATCTGAGAGACACCAGTTATCACAGCCGGATCACAAGGGATTTGCCATGATGAGTTAGCATGTTAGCAGCTAGTTGTAGCCTTGTGGCTACATCAGAGCAGTCTAGACATGTTGTCTTTGTCTGTTGTGCTTTGTTTTTGTTGGCTAGTCCTCGTAAGCCACCAAATATGGCAACAGAGTCAAACAATAAAGTGCCAGAGAATCGCGACTTAAAGCCATGTCTTGGGGGCTATGGAGCGACATGAGCAACATAATGAAAGTAAAACTTTAAGACTCTGAAGACTTTAGCCCACCATGCTAACGATACAGACGACCTAACAAGGACCGAGAGACACGTGTAACTACAGGGTCAGAATCTGCTGTGAATAAACTGACCAGCCCGTCCTAACTAGTCCACCATGACTTGTCTTACCTGGTTGTTGTTTTTACTACAGTAACAGTTATCGTAAAATGTTTTTCTCTTCGTGCTACAACCCATTGTTATAAAAGTTATACGGGTTGTAAAACTATACCGTTCCCTAGGAATCTACCTTAATCTTTCTGTCAGATAAATCTAGGAGAAACGACCTGCTTCCAGTTTCTATCTACTTATTCACCTTTATTATTTAACGTTACCTATTTGTTAGTTTTTTAAGCTTTTGGGTGAACTTTGATGGCTAAATAAAGTTTGAATTAAGTACATCAATTTCTCCGCCAAACAGACGTCACGGGTGTGGGTTTTTATTTTAGTCGACTTATGACTGTCGAGGAGAGTTTAAATAAAGTTTATTGTAAGCGTACTTACCAGGTACTAGGCTCTGCCTGGTGTTGTCCTCAGTGTATCGCCGACTGGAGACAACTTGTATTTAATGCTACTGGCAGCCGACGTCACGGATGACTCGTATTCTGATTGGAGGACCCGGGCTCGGGCAGAATGTTTACAACACGGTAATATCAAAACATTGAATCACGTTATGGTCGTTTACATTTGTGCCGCCGGAAATAAATCGTGTCAGTGCTGCATTTTAAAGAAGGAAGACATATTGTTGTATAGACGCAATACTACTTTTCGTACTACTACTGCTGATGCTATTAGCATTTTCATAAATGCATCCAAGAGCTATCATTGAAATGGACATTTTACCTAAAAATATTACTTGTTATAAGACTGGATCAGCTGGTGTATGAAACACTTTCTCTAATACCCTTCCTGTAAAATATTTTCAGAACAGTTAGAGAATATCTACTATCGTTTGTTGTCATTGTTAAGGTAAGGGATGATGACAATATTATTAAAAGCCAATATTTCATTTCCACATGCCACAACGCTTGTGATAAAATCACTGATATAATTTGCTCTGATCATAAAAATAAACCTTGCCTTGAGCATACGTAGCATTTATAAAACCCTATAAGGACTAAGTTGGAGTGTATATCAGCGGTTGTTGTTGTTGTTAAGATACTAGATGCAACCGATTCAATTAACATTTATACAGTTATCTCATATCATACAATGTTTAACAAGAAGTGAAAAATCCTGAAATAAGATAACGGAGTGTGAACTGTATGCTGATGCAGCCTGGGTGCCAGATACCAGTGGTGTATACATGTATAAGACCATGGACATTTTCAGCAAATATGAATGATTCCATGTCCCAGGTATTATAGTGAATAGCTTTTCTTTTGTGTATACGTTTTTTATAGGACAATAAAAAGTATAAAACGGTTATTATAGCAGTATTTATTATGTTGCC
The DNA here is from genome assembly GCA_026745465.1 of Lota lota. Classification (NCBI taxonomy): domain Eukaryota; kingdom Metazoa; phylum Chordata; class Actinopteri; order Gadiformes; family Lotidae; genus Lota; species Lota lota. The sequence continues at coordinate 1,187,234 of JACYXH010000017.1, read as the reverse complement.
ATTAATGTAACCAGGAATTACCTTGATGCTCGTACTAGGCTTCCTACAGTTGTTTGAGATGTGTATGAAGTTATAATCATAAGGTTTAATTCACGATTTAGTTTGTGTTCCACAAATGTTGATCTTTAATCAAATTGCACAACTACTATTATAAATTTACACATTTGTTTCAAACATCTTCGCAATAATGATGTATTAGCACATATGTTGAAAGCGAATGTTGTCTATACTTTTAGACATTTATTTTCTGAAATGTAACGTTTAAAGATTACAAGGGGAAGTGACGTTTACATCCCAGAATTATATTTCCCACATCTCCGTAGGAACGCCTTCAATGCGCGTGTGCTCGCTCTGTCCAATCAGATATCAGAAGCTTCTGATCCTGAGCGAATCAGATTTGAGCAAAATTGCATTTAAACCGAGTTGATACAACCACAGCTATTGTGCAGCAGCAGTACAGAGTTCTCTCTCCTCACGAACGAATATACCGAACAAGTATTTTAACTATGGCTTTCCGCGTGACTAGGGTAAGACATTTGTTTGTAATCCATTTCCTATCTATTTTGCTGCAGCTTGCCATATTATTGAAGTTTTTGAAGTACACATTTTAACATGTGCTGACTATGACTCGGTCATCGTGTTTCCGTCAGTGTTGAATTCTTTCGCGCTCCATCTCACTCATGTTTTCTTGAATCTAAATTTGTTTTGCAGAATCGTATTGCTTCCGAGAATGCCGTTGTTGGTAAGGCCGTACCAACGACCAAACCGACACTGCGGCCAAGGGCTGCGTTGGGTGAAATCGGAAATGTTGCGGTCTCCGTGCAGGGACCGCAAAGGGTAACTTGAACGCCGCGTTTCAAATGCAATGCAAATAATCAACAAAGACACGGTACAATTGTTAACATTGTATTTCATTTACAGCACCCTACAAAAGTTGAGCCAAAGATCGCCAAGCCCAAAACAAAGAAGGCCCCTGTGCTCCCTGTTGACGAGGAGCCTGCTAAAGAGGAGCCTGCTAAACAGGAGCCTAAGGTGATGGTGCAATTGTATAGGACTTGCACACTCTTGTTCTCTCTCTTATGTGTACCAAGCTAATGTATTTCATGTGGTAGGAAATACCCGAGCCCCCATCTCCTTCTCCAATGGACATCTCGGGCTGTGCTCCGTCAGAACTCTGCCAAGCCTTCTCCGATGTCCTACTTGACATCAAAGATGTGGATGCTGACGACTACAATAACCCCATGCTCTGTAGCGAATATGTAAAGGAAATCTACAAGTACCTTCAACAGCTCGAGGTAGGGTTTGTGTACTTCCTGTTTGGGCCTCCTGCATCTTAGCCATTCCACATGTTGAAAATGTGCTTAACCCCTCCCCAGGTTGCTCAGGCTGTAAAGCCTAAATATCTGCATGGACAGGAAGTGACTGGAAACATGCGTGGCGTCCTCGTTGATTGGCTTGTACAAGTGTCGGTCAAGTTCCGTCTCCTCCAGGAAACTCTGTTCATGACGGTGGCCATAATTGACCGCTTTCTTCAGGTAACCTCTTTTCTATAACTCTGTATGACCTTTTCTTTTTGGGGCCTGGCAGCAGTGTTTGTGGGTAGAGTTGAACTGCGCACACTGGCGGTACAGGCAAACTCTCCATTTTGTATGTGTAAACACTCCATCTTAGTTTGAAGTGTGTATGGGGGGGCCTTACTGTAAGCGGTCGCTCCAACAGGACCATCCAGTTCCCAAGAAGCAGCTCCAGCTGGTTGGTGTGACCGCCATGTTCATCGCCGCCAAATACGAGGAGATGTACCCGCCGGAGATCTACGACTTTGCCTACGTCACGGACCACACCTACACCACCGCCCACATCCGTGAGATGGAGATGACTGTGCTCAGGGTGCTGGACTTCAGCCTGGGGCGACCTCTGCCCATCCAATTCCTCCGCCGTGGCTCAAAGATCGCAGAGGTGAGTTGTGTGGACTCCCGCTCGCTCACCCACAGAGCTCCGACCGACGGTAGTTGGTAAGCTGCTATGGTTACCGTCCACAGGTGGCTGCGGAGCAACACGCCCTGGCCAAGTACTTCCTGGAGCTGTGCATGGTGGACTACGACATGGTCCACATCCCGCCTTCCAAGGTGGCCAGCGCTGCCCTGTCGCTCTCGCTCAGCGTTTTCAAATGCGGCGACTGGGTAAGTCCCTACCAGCACATGGCAGGTTTCTCAGAGCTCTGGCGTAATGTTAATCTAGTACAATGAGACAAATTGCAACTAGTAACTAGAACCCAGTGTGTTGGGCTTGCTTGTGTCTTCAAGGGAAGACCTCAATTCTGTTTTGTGGTAGTCCTCTAATGCCTGATTACTTGCTGTGTATGGCGTGATCTTCCTCAGGATACAACACTGGCACACTACATGAAGTTCACTTCGGAGGAACTCCTTCCTGTGATCGAGCTCATTGCAAAGAATGTTGTCAAAGTGAACAATGGTCAGACAAAGAATGTGGTAAGATGGAACCCTACCCTGTATTTTTACTGCATTTGCCACTCTTGGCAGTATAACAATTCATTTTCTTTGCTTTTCAGGCTGTTAAGAATAAGTATGCATCTGCCAAGATGATGAAGATTTCTACCATTGCTCAGCTGAAATCATCATTCATCACAAGCTTGGCAACAAAATAATTTCTTTCTTTATTTTTTATAGTTGTACAGATAACTTAAGGTTTGTTTTACTGAAGCAGATTCTTTCATTGAATCATTTTATGAGGGGCTAAACTTGTTTTAAAAGTTTTTTTTCTTGTATGGATTTTAATGGAAAGTAACATTTTATTCTGAATAAAATCTATACTAACAATCTTTGCCGTGTATTTTCACCTGACCACCAGAGGGCGCGCAATGATTATTTATACTCCCTTGTAAATTGCGCTCCTTGTATTTTGCTGTCCAAGTTATTAAATGAACAACTGACATAAGTTGGCAGTTAATGCCACAAACATTTCTTTATTCAGAGGCTTTTGGGATTCCTTGTAGGCCTACACCATTTCAATAATGCATCTCAAAAGGCTCCTTGCGAATATACAAATACCTGCGGACAGCGTGGTTGTATGCCTACTTTCCATCACGGTCTGGAAGTCCTCGACCGTATAAAGGCAACTGATCCACAGTATAGGGCACAATTGCGTGAATCTACATGGATAGTCGACTTTAATCACACATACACAACTGGGGCCAGGCTGAGCGATCGCGGTGGGGAGACGTGGGATCCAGTGTTCATCAAACTTCCCCGAGGGGAGCTTCCGGTTTGGTGTGCTTAAAGCCATCTGCCATGGTGCAGATGGCTTAGCGCCGCGTCCATCGCAAGGATCCTAGGCCGTCACACGGCAGCTTGACTGGCATCTGCGTTTAAATGTTCTCTAATTCAGTCTTGCCACGTTACACCTTGCAGGCCATGGGGACCACAAACCACATGTATGCGGCTACTTAATTTATTCTGAGGTGTGAACAGCAGTTAATATCATTGGAGTTTAATTTAATCGTTGGCTCCACGTGGTTCTAGTATCAACACTCCTACTGAGACTCAATGTGAACAGTCAAGGCTGACCGATAGGATTAAAGGAGAAAAAAGCTCTGAATAGGCTGTAACGCTTCACTGTAGCATGCGGTTGCAACCGTGCCGCATTCAGAAGTTGAGTAAAACACGTTTGTATGCATCGGGATCTTTGCAAATACATGCGATAGTATCCTTAATCTTTCCACAGAGACGAGTGATAATTGGTGTGTTGTGTCTGTAAAGGGAGGCTTCTAAGCCCATGGCTCATGTGGGAATTCATGCTTGAAGGCTGAGGTCATGCCTGGGCTGCCGTATCGGTTTACAAGACGGATCCCCACTCCTGTGTCAAGCACCAGACCCAGCTGCTGTCAAATGTGGTGCGTTCCCCACCATTTCTAGTTTATTAGCGATTCTAGGTTTTGTTGGATATATATGTATATCAGTTAAGTCTTACATTTGATCCATAAAGTTCACGCTCAAAAACCAGGTAGGCCTACATACTCAGTTGTTGATAAGCACAGACAAATAAAAGTTAGTTTTGCCCAAAAGCACGCGCCCACCAAACGGAAGTTTATACAAGCTCCATAAAGTCAGCAGGTTAAGACAAACATTCAGAGCTTGTCTACGACTTTGGATAATTTCAGTGGTAGGTCTACTCCGCTCACGGCAGCCATCGCTTTTGTTCGCAATCATTTGAAAGGAAGACTTACTGCAGAATAAAACCAATCCATCCATGGCTCCATTGAACCAGCCAAGGGTGTTCTTTTCTCTCCAACTCTAAATCAATGTGGTCTGTTACGTACCAGGGTGGAAAATCTCCTTGTCTCCAATCCCGTAGCAGAGGACGCTACGCATGCTACCATATGACTGATGCAGTACATGTTTTCATTCATTTATTATAGGCCATGCGTATTTGAAAATAGGCTTGAGTGAAAGTGATAGCTACAGCTGTGCCTGTGGAACTTTTGAGTTATAGTGGCTCAATAAAAAATAAATGCTTGATCAGTTCTATTGGTCAATCCTGTGACTTTTCTGTATCATTTCCAGTTGTACCCATGTCAAAAAACGAAGATGATGACTGGATTTAATATAAATCATAAGACAAACACGTATACACCTCCTCCTCTATCATTGATCATAAGGACTGGTCTCTGTGTTTGTAACCTGATCTAAATGGTGCAGAGTCAGCCTGTTCGCTGGCAGACTCTACATCTGTGCTTCCAGAGGATCATCCTCCCCGGGGCCCTAAAATGGGGAGAATGGCCAGAGATGTGTCTGCTGGTGCTGCTGCTGCTGACACATTGTAAATGTACCTCTGGGGGTCACTGTCTTCCCACCCGCCTCCCCACGTTGTTCTCAGCTCTGCCGCGTCATTGGTAGGCGATGCGACTCCATGACCTGTCACTCACAGGTGATGATCAATCCTTCACCCCGGGGATCGTATGGAGGATGTTTTGGAGGGTGACGTGTTAGCAAACGATTATGCGCACTCAAGGGCTACTCGTTTTCTTGCCAAGCTGAATATATCAGTATGGAGGGTGAAGTTCGGAATTGGTTTGAGTGGATTTTGCTCTGCTGTTTTATAGATCCCAATAAGTGCTTTTGGTCGGAATAGTTTATTATTATTTATTCGCTTTTTCCTCAACAATGGCAGACCTTCCTTAAAATCGATATTGTCAAGAGGATGGTCGATGTTTACATGACCATGAAGTCTCAGACACTTATTAATAAATATACCCAAAACAATTCCTAATACTAATACTAGAGATTTTTTTTCTAAGTGGAGTTTTTTTTAGTTTAGGTCAATTCTTAGTATTATTCATCACATCACACACGTACACACACAAACGCACACACACACACACACACACACACACACACACACGCGCACACGTGCACACATGCACAGGGTCCTCATGGGAGCGGGTGAACAGAAGCAGGTTATTGATTATATGAGTCAATAGACTAGTTTCCTCCCGGACTATTATCCAGATGCACTTAGGGAGTACGTCCCTGCTCTCTCCGTTGGCCAGGTTATAAAGTGCACCAGTCCACCTAAATTATTCAGAAGCCATCCTCCTCCTCCTCCTTTTCCCCTTCTCCTCCTTCTCCTTCTCCTTCTCCTCCCCACCCCTCCCCCCTCCTCTTTCTCCTCCTCCTCCTCCTCCCCTCCTCTTCCTCCTCCTCCTCAATTAGAGTGACCAGCCAGACAGGGGACACCTTGGACAGAGAGACGCAGGAGTCAGCTGTAGAGGCAGACACACATCCGCTGTGTGTGCATATGTGTGTGTGTGTGTGTGTGTGTGTGTGTCTGCAGGTCAATGCAGCAGCAGTAGACTCTGGATGAATGGGTCAGTGTGATTGGTTGTGAATGGAGCCATATGTAACCAATCATATTCTTCATCACTACCTTTGAGAGATAGGGGTTACAAACTACAGGAAATTAGTCTTCAAACCAAAGATATGTGTATAATAAGAACATAAGTAAGATACATATATATTTATGTATACATAATATACATCGTCTTCAGTAGTAGTATAGTGTGTGTGTGTGTGTGTGTGTGTGTGTGTGTGTGTGTGTGTGTGTGTGTGTGTGAGAGTGTGTATTCCCTCACCTGAGATTGTTCTGTACTGTTACATCATCAACCTCATCTAACACTGGTATTTTCCTTTCATCTGTGTGACAGTCATTGATTCCTAGTTGTTAATACGCAACGCCAATACATGAGCTACTTGTGTTAACGATTGCGTGCCATTGCGCATTGTTTTAAGATAAGCTAGGCTAAGAGTGTGTTTAAAATGAGAACGGTGAACAGAGTGCACACACTGTACCATGTTTTTTCCCCTTTCTTTTTATGACATCTTTACTTTGTTGGCAGAATAAACTGAATATACATCTTTTTTTATTTTTAAAGCTCCATTATTTATTCAACTGTAAGACTAAACCTTACCACTCGGCCTGTCAGGCTAATAACCGATGTCGTTGTGAGTGACAAATAGCTAGTCAAGCTAAACCTGTTACGGCCATTAGGCCTTGTTTTAAATGGCCGTTATGAGGACGCCTGGGTGGATATTGGCGTCGGGTGTCATGCAGCCATCTGACCATACTATTAGCCTGATCATATTAGGTAACACCAGATTGAGATGAGCCCCCCTACTATGTAGGCCTACCCATATCGAGTTGCATTCAGTGAGAGCCACGTCTGTCACCGGGTCTATGCACAGTAGTCCTAAGGATTGCATGTACGGCTCAGTAGTATGAAGCACTAGGATGATGTAAAGTATAGACAGTGGGAGATTATTCTGATAAATTGTAGTTGATAGTCCTGATAATAATACTGATAGCAAAAAAGAACAGTAAGACAAATAATAATTCACATTCCCATTCTGTTCACATTCTGTTTCTGTGGGGCCATCAGTCTGGCCCCAGTTGAAAGCTCCCAAAAATGTTTAAATGATAGGACCAATCAGTGTTGATGAAGCAAGGAGTGCCACAGTCTGCAGAATTTCAAAAACAATGGCGGGGCCCAAGGAAAGTCAATGAGCATGAGAAATCCACGGAGCACTTTTATCTGAAATAGACTGAATAACGATGTTAGGTCGCGCCCATATTTGGAAATCAATTGCTGCCCAGCCAAGGTCTGACTGATATTAATTGCAAACCGCAAACCTGAATATCCTGAAGGTCTCACGAGGCTAACAAAACACTGTCTCTATAAGGCTACATCGTAAACCCTCTAACAGCCAAACCTCCCGCTCTGGAATCAATACCATCATGAAAGAAGCCACATCCGAGATGAGCTTCCCTTCACTCAGAGTTATTTGACCAATTAGAAATCGGTTGGAAATAAATTCAACGTAGAACCCAAATGCATGTTGTTGCTTCTATATGTATTTGGTCTGTTTAGTTTTTAACTTCAATACATTGAATGGAAATCAGAGTTCATAAATCAGATTTGTTATTTTTACATTGAATAAATTCACCAAATTGGAAATTATAATTGTATGCAATTATTTTACATACCGGACATACATAACCAAGATGAAAGCAAGATGGCCGCTAGATGAATTAAGTCCATTGGAAGACACCAAAGCACCTGGCAGGGGTTGGGGGGCTGTGATGAGGGAGGGGGGCGGGAGTAGTATGTAGGAGGGGGACAAGGGCCAGACAGGTGTAAATGTAACACAAGCAGTCGTTTTGTTTTTGAAGTGTGGGAAGGGCGATCCCTCCTATATGTGTGCCTTCTCAAGGAGTTGAGAAATTCCTGAGTCAAACTGAAGGTTTTTAGGAATTTAGGGCTAAGCGGTTATGGAGTGTCTTGTTATTCCCACTGGAATACCAATATGGACATATAGGGAAAATGAAATACCTTTCCACTGTGGAAAGGTGTTTTCCACTGTGCACACGTGACTTTAAAGTCTTTAACAGGCAGGCATGTGATAAAGGGCATGTCCATATTGAATAATGTCTGCTTAATTCTGCTTAACTCAATATTAAAAATAATATTGTCTGCTTAATTACTGGCTTTGGTCCTACAAATATATTGGTATTCCATTGGCTTTTTTGTGAAAGGGCAAATAGTCTGCTCAGGTAATGGAAGACTAGCGCACAAAGGGTTACTGTTCTTGAAGAGTAACCCTGGTATGAGCAATCCCACAGACACTCAATACCTACAAAACAACATTTTAAATATAGGAAACTGTGTTGGTTCTTCTTTGGTCCTTCAGTAAGTTGGTCTGCTTTCAATTTCTCATTGAAACTGAACTGCAGTTGGCTTCTGGTGAAATACTGTGGGATTTGGGGATATTGTGATTCTCTGGAACGAGATAATTGCAGCCTTACAAATCACTTCCCCATGTTTGGTAGTTTTTGCCCCCTTGTTACCCTGATGGAGGTTGACGCTAGTCGTTGCAAGCATGATCATAAACACTCGCGCATAGGAGGAAGCAGGCAGTGGCAGGCCTACTTCTCCGCTATAATTAGACCTCATGTGGTCACCTCTTTTCCCTTATGTCAGCTGTCAAAGACATGTCCCATACTGCCAGCCACCACAGCCAATAATGGGAACATTGTTGCTTGGCATTTTTGGCATCCAGCATTTGCTTCGCCGATTTGAAAAGCAGCAGCAAAGATACGTCATTTGTGATTTGTTTATTTTCAATTGACTTCCGTGACATGGCCTTTGACTGGTAACTGTACATGTTTTGTAGCACCTATTTTTATTCATTTGTTTTGTTTGTCAATAACATTAATTACATTCAATAATAACAATTATGCCTATGACAAAGGACGTTTTATTTTCATGTTGTCAAATGTCGTCAAAAGTAAGTGTTAAAAATATTAACTGTGCAGTAGTTCTACAATCACACCGTGAATGATTGCTGGAAACCTCAATCAGCCAATAGCATGACCACATCCACCTCTCCACTGCGCTCACCTATTCAGACCTCAACCCAGAACTGTGAAGTATACAGACAACCAGGCCTGACACTTCCAGATAATGAAGCTGTTAAGACAATTCCATTGGACGGCTAACCTTTCCCCCGCTGTTCCTTGGCTATTTATAGCAACTATTCTTGCAGAAGAATCTACATGTAGGGAAAGTGAGCCTGTACAGTATCACGCTGCAGGAGATAAATATGCACTGCTCACACCTGCTTATATTTGTCTCTTAATGTTTGCAATGGAGGTTTAAATAAAATTGTATGCAGTCGTAAATCCTTCTAATTGATTTTATTCTCTTTTGAATTGTGTTAATGAAACTATCAACAGAGAGGCCTAACCTCTATGCCCCACTATAATAAGCAGGCAGTTTGATACTGTAAAGATAATTACTGATGTTAAATGGACTATTATCAACACATCTTCATTCACAAATGTTAAAAATATAATGCAAATAAATTTGATTGTTTATCTTACATGTAAACCAACACTTTCCCATGCCTTTTCTGAAATCATTGGACTCAATCATGTTATTGTTTACAGATAGGTTTGATTAGGGGTCATTAATGGTCATCAATCAAGCACATACATATTTAAATATTTCATTCATATTTGACTTCAAACTAAATAATAAAAATAGTTGGTGTGATAAGAAAGGTTGTAATCAAAATATCACTTGGTAGTAAGTTGTCTGTTTTTATTTTATTTCTTTGTTTAACAGCTTCCAGATGTTAGCCGTACTCTGCTGGCTAGACTGCTAGAAACACAATGATTCAATGGGTGTAGAACCAAGATGGCCGCTTGGTGAATAAGGCCCATTGGCCATAAAATAGTCTGGGTTATTTGTTCCTGCATAGGAGAGGAACGTGGGGGGAGAGCTGCCATCATGTATTATAAATGGAGAACTAAACCCCAACACCAATACATTGTGTACATTAGTTTGCATTAGATGACTCCCTCCACTGTTCAGTCTAGTGCATCAGTTACAGGAGTGTTGGGTGTATTTTCTTAACACCATCGATCATTCAGACAAAAAACAAAACAATTCCTCATATTTGACTGTAAATAATAAACATTACAACAGGCCCAAGTCGTTGTATTTAAAAAGATTGTAATGAAATCTTATTTCATAATATACTTAAAGTGTTGTACAAAAGGATCTAAAAACGTGAAATAATGAGTACATATCAAAGAGGAATGTATCCACTACACACCCATTGAAAATGTCAAAAAAGTGTATTAAATAAACATCTCAAAGTCAGCTAATAAAATCATGAATCATTGTTTATGTTCAACAAAACTGTTGCAAAACTAAAATAACATATTGTAGGCAGGAATCAAAGCCAAAATCACTTGCAAACAAACTGGAATAAACAAGATTAGGTACATTTTCAACAGTTTTTCAAACAACTAACCACAAATGCACTCAATAAAAAGCTAACAGCAGACGACAACAATTGTCGTCAATCATCTGGCTGAAAGTGAAGTTGTGTTTAAAGCCAGACATAGCTGTGTTGGGTCACAAGTGCAGCGGTTCAACAGCCCGCTTTAATGAAATCATGTGTTGAAAAGACCGTGTGAGTAGTTGCTGTTACTGCTTCTAGCTTCCCACAAGAGTCCAATCTTCTTAAACAGGAGCTTTTTATTTCAGCTAAGGATTTTGGAGTGATCGTTATGGACATGACTACGACATGAGGCTTCCAATTTGTACAGTTTTTCTGTTTTTTTTTTGTCATTACTTTATAGTAGTTTTTTTTTTAGCTGATGTATTTTCAACCAAATAATGGTTTTGATTTTAAAAGTGAACCCGTGCTTCTTTAAATGAAACACATATATTATGGTTATGACGATAACATGACAAGGAGCTGTGCACATAAACACATAAACAATAATTATCTGTCGCTCAGTCTTTGTAACTTGACATTTACATGGAAATACATGTTTCACCAAAGCATGTAGTTATTAATGTTGTGAAATCAAATGTGTAGTAGCTGTCTTTGTCTGTGTAATAGCTGAAGCAAATAATGTTATTTCCCAATTCATGGTCAGAGATCAAAGAGTTCATCGCATCAGATCATCTGTCCATTGCAACAACTTAATGTGTTTAATTAATATACAAAGCTGCAAGGCTAATTCCCACCCCTGATTGGCTTAGCACCATAAAGGTCAATCTCTATTCAATTCTTCCAGCTGAACGCACATGTGCACTGAAGTGGAGGACGTTCTGACAGATATTTTACACTGATTTCCAAGCTCACAATAGCTTAAACCTCATTCATATTTCAACACAGGCACATCTGGATGAATTAATATACCACATCACACACTGACGGATTAGCGCACGTATTTACAAACGCATTTGGTTGTGATCCAACAAACAACAATCATAACTGCGGATACATTCATGTGCATACATGTGGAGTGCTGGTTTAAAAGAGGCATCATATTTGGTATTTCATAGTGTTTGCCACTTGAGGGTGCATTTTGAAAGGTTTATTCATTTGCTATGATTTGTTAGAGTATGCTGTTAACTATGTTCAGGCCTATTTACAATGTTTGTACAGTGTTTCTTTCGATGTTATTTAGAAAGATATGATATATTTAGAAGATACTACTTCTCTTACCTTACCTTACCTTATTGTAGTTTATCGTACCTTAACATACCATACCTTATATTCGCTGTATCTCACTGTCATTGATAGCTTAATGTCAACATCGTATTGACTAGCAGTAGTAGATCACAGGCCTATAATGCTACACCAAAGAGATGAAGCAGTAGACAGTGTAGTTTTCTCCTGCCTTGTAGCAATTACAAGGTAATTTGCACATTGTTAGAAGATAATTGCTGTTAAATATTTAAATCATCAAATAATTCAGAGCAAGACACAAAGTACAATGAAATTACTTTTATTTGCAGACTCAAGTATCGGGGAGATATAGAGTATTCTGTATTTGACGTATCAAAATTATGCAGGGTTTCTGCGTGAAGAGTCGCCAGTGAATCTCCAATTCTCCTCCGGGAGGACGGACAGACAATGAAGAGCAGGAGCCCTGGAGGAGGAGGAGGAGGAGGAGGAGGAGGAGGAGGAGTCCACAACGATGACGATGAGGCTGATGAAGGAGGAGAGGCTCGGCCTCATCCAGTCTCTATGCTGCCCAGCAGGGCCGGTACACCCGCCCCACCATGCATCTCATGGTGTCCCGCTTGCGGAGGGCCATGCCGGGCTCCAGCCCCAGCAACCGCTCCCGGCGCTCCATCATCAGGCCGTTGTCCCCGGCTCTCCTCTGCTGCTGCTGCTGCTGCTGCTTGTAGAAGGACAGCGCCCGCAGGTTCTTCAGCACCGCCGGGTCGGCCATCATCACGATCACCCTGGGACCTCCGGTTCTGCCCACCGCGATGGGGGGGTCGTCCCCGGCCATGGACTGCTCCGTGGCCTCCTCGCCGAGGAGCAGTGAGCTCAGGGTGTCCTGCTCCAAGGAGGAGTCGCCGTCGTCGCTCTTGCTCATGGGCACTGCGTCCGCCGAGGCGTAGCACTGGAAGATGAGTGCGGTGGCAAAGAGGGCGGGCATCATCACGGACTGTCTCATGGTGGTGGCGACGGCGGTTCTTAGTTGGCTCTGTTTCCGGGGGAGCTGGTTGCAGGTGGCAGGAGATGAGTTCCGAAGCTCTGGCGTTGCTGCTCTGACCATCGGTGGTCCTTGGGCTGGCTTTTATAGCGTTCAGACCTACAGGATTAGCCAGGTAGGAACCGCACTTGGTTTCGGCTTCGCCGTTCCTCCCCACGGAGAACCGGAAATTATCTGAAAGGCGTAAAAAGAGGGGTTGATGAGACACCGTGCCGCTCTCAAGTGTTTTGGTAGCAACTAGCAACGAGTTCACGTCTCAGAGCATGACGGTACGGTGGTCAAATGTGTTGGGGAACAGTAGGACTTCTTTGAATGGGGCAACACAATGAGGAAGACAGTAATCCAAAAAGACATTGGCCTTTAAAACAACAAGGGTGCATTACTCACCTGTGGCCCTCTATGTGGACGGAGCTGTTACAATGAAATGAGGTATCCTCTTGTGGCATTGTAGCGAACCTCGTTCAATCAGGGCTTTTCAGATGGGTATTAGTGGGAAAGCAAACACAAAGCAAACACAATTCTTGAAACGATGGAGTGTTTGTGAAAGGGCTTTGAGTCACATGTGATAGGAAACGGTATTGTTGTGGGAAAAACTCTTCAAGGATCAATTTAGATGTTTTTCTTCAAGGATTATACATTGCGGCCTCCTGAACCTGTAGTGCTTAATGATTATAATTACTTTTATTGTAATAATGGCAAAATGGGGTGTTTGTCGTCAACACCCAGTTTGTAAAATAATACATAATACTGCAAATGCAAGGGCTTTCGTCAGTGCTCAATCACCATTGTGTTACCTCATTCTGTGAAATAAATTTACTTAGGTGAAAATCTTTGAGATTGCCACTTTAAAGCAAATACATATTGTTGTTCGTTTTCTGTTAACTATGGTCCTATTACTACTATTGTTACTATTGATCCTGTAAAGCTTTACAACTTAAACACATCACGCTTTGACTGGTAAAAAAAGCCGTGGTAGCAAACAGTAAAGTTGTTCTTCTTAGAGGAAAAACCCATGGCTTGTTTTTAATACACATTACAAATACATATTTTAAAATGTAGAAATGTTTCCTAGAACCTAATATATAAGTTACTACACATTCTCATATTGTCATTCTGAGTTTGAAAAAACGTTGTGTAATTTAGTAACTATTTAAATTAATTGAATTGTGCATGAACGAGGTCATGCATAGTGCTCAGAATTACATGCATAATCATACTACATACTGTAGCTAAAGCCATTACCAGAATATGTAAAAATATGTGCTTACATTTCACATTTACAATTTCCTCATTTATTCAACTGTGCCAAATGTTCACTAATATTTCGCTCCTTTTTGTCTTGTGTTTTTGAGCAGGCATGGGCAGAAAAACCGGCTTCCTACAATTAGTGACTCTTTCTTTTTCTTCCTTTCCTGGAAACCAGAGAAAGTGCTGAAAAAGTGAAGCGATGAGGAGAGGCCCTTCCATATGGCCAAGGAGGCAGGAATTAGCTCAAGGTGTTAGTGTGTGTGTGTGTGTGTGTGTGTGTGTGTGTGTGTGTGTGTGTGTCTGTGTGTGTGTGCGCGCGAGTGTGTATGTGTGTGTGTGTATAACTATGCTTCATTGACTGTGACAATGCTACCAGGAAGTGTGAGTGTGTGTGTGTGTGTGTGTGTTTGTGCGTGCTCATGTGTGTGTGTATGTGTGTGTCTGTGCTCGTGTGTGTGTGTGGTTTTTTGTGTGTGTGAGTGTGTGTGTGTGTGTGTGTTTTTGTGTGTGCTCATGTGTGTGTGTGTGTGTGCCGTGTGTGTGTGTGTGTGTGTGTGTGGTGATGGTGGTAGTAGGGGTGTTAAGATATGCCTTGTTTTTAACAAAGACAGTGACTCACATCCTACTGCATCCAAAAGCATGACACTCTATAACAACACGGTTAAAGACAGCCCAGATTCTAGTGTTATTCCAGCCAAATCAATACAGGGTACACGTCTTACAGTAGAATGCAATGGAGCTGCAAATGAAGTTATGATCCTGTTGAAAGTCCAGAAGTTACCGGATTTAGAATGTTTCTCAGTTTTCTTGCTTTCGATGACTAATCAAGGGCTCTTTAATCCCCCTTTCCACTTTTAATTTGTTCAGCCATCAATCCATCCATCTGACCAGTCAGTCCGTCCACCTGTCCGATCGTTCATCTAAACTTTCTTTCATCCATCCATCCATCCAACCATGCATTCTTCCATCAATCCCTTTATCCATCCATCCATTCTCCTTCCTCTAAATTGTTCAGCTTTTACGGTCGTCTTGGCAACAGGGCATATGCACAGCCTGCACAGACCTGGGAGAGACCAAATGAACACAGCTGACACAGCTGCTCGCACCCGAGCCGAGTCAAACCTAATCTCTAACCTTAACTAACCATCTCTTACCGCTTACCTAAACTAACCACCTCTAACCTATTACCTAAACTAACCACCTCTAACCTATTACCTAAACTAACCACCTCTAACCTATTACCTAAACTAACCACCTCTAACCTATTACCTAAATTAACCATCTCTAACCTCATACCTAAACTAACCACCTCTAACCTGTTACCTAAACTAACCACCTCTAACCTATTACCTAAATTAACCATCTCTAACCTCATACCTAAACTAACCACCTCTGACCTATTACCTAAACTAACCACCTCTAACCTTAACTAACCTCCTCTAACCTCATACCTACACTAACCACCACTAACCTCTTACCAAAACATAACCATCTCTAACCTAATACCTATACTTACCACCTCTAACCTAATACCTACCACCTCTTACCACTTACCTAAACTAACCATCTCTAACCTCATACCTAAACTAACCACCTCTAACCTCATACCTAAACTAACCACTTCTAACCGCATACCTAAACTTAACCATCTTTAACCTAATACCTAATGTAACCACCTTAAACCGTATACCTAAACTTAACCATCTTTAACCTCATACCTAAACTAACCACTTCTAACCTCATACCTAAACATAGCCATCGCTATAATACCTCAACTTAACAATCTCTAACCCAATATCTAAAAATAGCCATCTTTATAATACCTAAAGTTAACCATCTCTAACCATCTTTAATGGCCCAATATCTAAACTTAGCCATCTCAGCTGTGTCCGTTCAGTCTCTCCCCCCAGACTTCCCTCTTTCCCCCAGCGATGTGCTCCAGCTGCCCCATGAGATCCCTCAGCATCCCAGGGGCAGTGTGTGAAAATACCCTGGGCCTCCCCCAGATTACCCTTCCTGAGGTTCCATGCAAATGCAAAGCTGAGAGGGAACGGCATAGAGAATGGTTGATATTCTAATAACATTCTAAAGGTTGAATACAGGTTCATTATAACAACTGATTAACATGCTTTCAATGCATTTAATTATTCTTTATTCATTAATGCACAGTACCAAATACAAATCAATCGCAATATCATCCAAATATGAACTGATGGGGAACACCTGAAGTGAAGATGAAAACTTAAAAAGAGACAGTCCAAATATTGTGGAAGAACACCGAAGTACGGTCGGGACTAAATAGCAAAAATAGAGTGCAGATGAGAGACAACCAACACAAAACCTAGACAGAGTCATGCGATGACAAGAGGAATGTAACATCATTTTAATAGCAGACCAGCCACGAAGGCAACGTCGTACTTTCAGCCTCTCAGGGCTTCTGGGAAAAAAAAGAAGAAGAAAAAAAAAGACACTACATATCTTTAACAGATCTGCTGCAGAGGGAGCCGCTGGTCGCCATGGAGATCGGTCAGTGAACATGTAATCACAACTGCACCACAGAAATAGCAGCATTATCTCTCGTTCGTTCAGAGGGGAGAGCAGAAGTAGTTGCGGCTGTGTAACAGGATAGGTCTTAGGAGAAATGTGTTTATCCACGCCCTGTTGCTGATCCCCTTCTAAAACCAAATGGAGACCCAGTAACGCTAGAGTTCAATGTTAATGCTAGGCGGGAGTGGTGTGTGTGTGAGTGTGTGTGTGTGTGTGTGTGTGTGTGTGTGTGTGTGTGTGTGTGTGTGTGTGTGTGTGTGTGTGTGTGTGTGTGTGTGATTACAGACATTCAATCACTCGTTACTTCCAAGACGTCCCGAAACTTGAAGCTTTAGTTGTCATATTTACAGTCATCCACGTCCATTGACGTCTTCGCAGTGAGAAGAATTGACATCAATCAGTATCACTGAGAACCTTCGACTTCTTAATCACACAAAGTAGCCTTCTTATAGCAGGCCTCAGCTAACTCTGTTCGAATAGAACATACTGAAATTGGTAATTCTGCATGTGAGTAACCTATCAGATGAATGAATGAATGATGAATACGTGAATTTGCAGCCTCATGTTTTCAGACCAGTTTGGAAGATTAAAGAAACATTTCAATGCCATCCTCATTCAAGGGTTACGGTTACACCTGCATGTGTCTCTGGGTCAACATACACTTAAATGAGGACACAAACAGTGGTGTAATGCAGGAGATACGAAGTCTATGGTAATTCGAATCTCTTCTCAATTGTATACATATAATGAGCGGAAATAAATCGATCACTTTATAATGCAATGGATGCGATCTTATCGTGGGTGCACGGGGAACAAGCGGGTACAAGTCGATGGTACCCCTAACCCTAACAACAACCACAACCCGCGAACGTGTTGCACAGCTGGAGTGCACTTTGTCTCAACTTCCGGAAGGAATGTGGTAGACAGCGTTGTCATGGAGATCGGCCGGACAACAGTGTCCCTGACCAGCTCGCGTGTGCTCGTCGATTTCCCTTGTTAGTGTTTCTAACCCGTTGCTATTGGAAAGACGCACCTCTACAACGGTTAGTTTACCAGCAGTGCAATGGATTGATTGACAACGATGACGTCGACCGCCGCTATGGAGAAGAAAGTTGGAAAGTGTCTATTGGACAATTGGGTGGAAGAGGTTAGTATATTTAGTACAGGCCTATGCATATTTCACCGTAGTGAATCATAATCATTTGAATCATAGTCGTTTATCAATGATTATTGCCAATAAGATTCCTAAAATCGGTTAAACAAAAAGTAAATAAAAAAGGTTAAACCTTTTGGTGTGTGTGTGTGTGTGTGTGTGTGTGTGTGTGTGTGTGTGTGTGTGTGTGTGTGTGTGTGTGTGTGTGTGTGTGTGTGTGTGTGTGTGTGTGTGTGTGTGTGTGTGTGTGTGTGTGTGTGTGTGTGTGTGTGTGTGTGTGTGTGTGCGTACATGACAATCAATAAATAGCCCACTTGTATTATTTAGCTGCAGGTTCTTGCAATATGAATAAGAAACTGGAAACGTGCCACACACACACACACACACACACACACACACACACACACACACACACACACACACACACACACACACACACACACACACACACACACACACACACTATGAGCCATAAATGTGTTGCTGTGTGTGTCCATGTAGAGGGCAGTAGCTGTTCTAGTGGACGATGTATCTCGAGAACAAATCCAGAGAAACGGACACGGGGGTATTTTCACAATGGACCTGGAGAGCAAAATGGAAGACATCAGCACCCTGAAGTCGTCCTACACGCCCCCTGTGGGTCCAGGGGTGAGGGAGCGTGGTACGTGGGTCATATATGTAATATATAATAGGAAAAATAATATGGCTGTTCATGTACAAACTGCTGAAAAGATGTCGTTCTATTAGGTGTTGAACAGCATTCAATACCATGGTAAATTGATATCAAATGTGTTTTGTTTCTCTCAGTTGAATCTCTTTTTTGGCATTTTTGTGTTTCAGGTATCAGAGGAGAACTTTTGGCAAAAATGTTCACTCAGAGAATAAGGTAGATGTTTTGAAATGTTATGTTGGAAGAGACTTTATTATCAAACAAATATTTTCCCATCCTGTATTTAATGTTTTACCTCTAAAAACAGCCTTGGCCAAGATTGATTATGGTTTTAAACACTTTAAGACAAATACTAAATCACATTAAGTGGCTTATTTGGAAATGGGTCTGTTTTGATGGTGCTGATAATGGCTGAAAATTGCCTGAACTATCTAAAAACCCATCTCTGGACCGACATCAACATCTTAACTTGTGCTCACAAGTTAACATATTTACATGATGTAATTTTCTGTATATAAAGCACAATGATTACTTGTTATGTGTTTGTATGTGTATGTTATTGACACACCAATCATCCCAAACTATACATAGTACTTGACTTTCGGGCCCATTTCTGGTGTTGAAGTAGCCTCCCCGTGTCTCGGCCTGTGTGCTTGCAGTGAGAAGGTGCATGCAGAGCTCAACCCTGTGACTCCCACCACAGACTTCTCCTCCACTACTCACAGGGATTTCAACAGCGGAGGATTCGTGCCTCTTCCTCCTAAACCATCAAAGGTATCGGAAATGTCATTATTGGACTTTTTGTAATGCGTGCAATTCGTACTGTAATGTACTGTAGCCATCCCTTTTGTTATTTTTTATTTTGCAAAAACGAAGAGTTCACAAAGAGCTGAAGCGCTCTACTGAATGACCGAACAGTAGATGTTGGAGCAAATCTTTATGACTGTAATAGAAAAGTTACATTGTGCAGTTTGCGATCATGAATTAAGTGACAGAGGCACTGTCACTGAAGTGAATACATGTTCATCTTAATTCCCTAGAAGGAGTTTGACCTACCCAACGACTCGCCATTTACTTTGGCGCCAAGCTGAGCAATAGTTTGCCAATCCTTTCCAATCTTATGTCTCAAGCTCAACAGTGTATATATATGAAAACTAGAGAACAAGGATAACATTATGCTTTTCCTCATTGCCATTCTTTTTGCTGTTGTGTGAGTAAGATGTTTTCAGTACTCCTATAATGCACTTTAGTCGGTGCAATCAGTGCAATCCAATTACCGATGTGTTTGTGTTTTTGTGTCAACAGAATCATGATTACAAATGCGACCAGGCGGTTACATTTTGGAGCGAGAATCATCAGCACATTCAGGTCTGTCACAACAAAGAAACCACAAAACACACACACACACACACACACTCACTCACACACAGGCGCACACACTCACACACACATACACACACACCCACACAAACACAGCTCCATGATCCAACATACCTTTCTCTTCTTCCATAGCATTCGTATTTAAAGGTAATATCGTCCCATGATTCATTGCCTAGATTGCACATGCTTTATACACTGTATTCGCAAATAAATTTTCCTTGTTATGTTTATTTATGGGTTTATTCAAGTAAGTACCAAAACCAATACAACGCCAGCCTGAATTGTGAGGAGTAGGCCTACACAGTTTTTATTTATTCCCTTGTGCACATTCATGCTTGGCTGCTTGAGACTCTTGAACCGGATTCTTGGCTCGCTGATTGACAAAGATTTACTTTCTTTGTTGCGGCAGAAGTAAAAGCAAGGATTGCTACAGTAAGTTCTGCAAAAGCACAATTACACTGAAACACTTTTGTTGTTCTGTTTTCAGAGAATGACCGCAGTTCAAACAGTGGACAGCCCTTTCAAGAGGAGCGCTGTGTTCAGCACCCCAATAACCCAGCAGTTAAATGACCAGTAACCCCCCCCCCCCCCCCCCCCCATCATCAGCATAGAAAATGACCTAGCGATTAGCACCGCACTGATTTCAACCATCTCACTGCTGCCAATGGGAGCGCCACTGTATAACATAGCATCACAGAGCAAAGCATTCGAAATGTAACATAATATGCCATGTTAATAAAACAGAAATTCCAAATCATTAAAGGTTGTTTCGAGCACCTCTGAGCGCATGAGAAATTCTACACTCTACGGTTATTCTCATCAATTCCCAGATAATTGATTAGATAGACTACCAACCTGCATGTGTATCTGTCCTGTTTATACATTGGTCTGTCATCATGCCGTCCCCTGCTTTAACATTAAATTCAGCAACTGAATAATGTTAAAAAAAACTACTACATGTAATGAGTAAATTATTATTGAACAAACTGACAATAAGATAATTACCTAAAAGAGATAATAGGCTAAAGGCGGTAGTGTGTTTTGTAATACATTATGCTCCATGTCAGATATATAGATGCAGTCTAGGGGCGCCAGGTAATAAATGACACAGATCCAGATGTGTGGTCTCCAGTGTTTCAGGCTCGGATAAGTACGGAGGCAGGTAGCTATGGCGACAGTCATTTTAGTCTATATCAATGTTTTTCCCACCCAAAAGCAAAACAGACGATTATCTCGGTGTTAAGGAAAGACAAAGTGCTAGGATAGTAGCGGGATTTTAATACATTACTTCATACCGAATGCTGAGCCTTTATAAAGTGTCCGCTAAATTAGAGGTGGAATGATCACCCTTCTTTTTCAATCGGTGTAAGATAGCGTGCGCTTGAGGAACATGTCTTGAATGAATGACAGCAACGAAGAAACCATCCACCGATTCCATACTGTCCATACTTACAAATCAAGATATTTTATGATTACCATTTATGATCCCAGGTACAATTTAGGTGCAACTTACACATGCATTTTTTCAGTATCTTTCTGCAAGAGAGCCTCAAATATAAGACGTTGTGTAGAATGACCGCGTTCCCGTGTTTTTAGAACTCCTGGTCGGCTGTGATACTTTTATAGATCACTTATCATGCTGTATGCAGCCTTTAGTATCCAGGTGTGAAACCTGGTTCTCTCTGACTCCATCTGTAGGTACACCTCTCTCTCTCTCGCTCTCTCTAACATTACGAGCCGTGAGCAGCATGCCAGTGTGTGTGGGTGAGTGGGAGGCAATTACAGTCATGCAGGTGTAGAAAAAAGTTGTGCCCCTGCAGAGATGAAAACATACGTGCACACACACACTGTTGGTGCAAAAACACATACACTCACGCACACACACAGGGAGACAGGTGCCCACAGATCTTGACATACTCACTCACAAGGACACACACACACACACACACACACACACACAGGGACAGACACACACACACACACACACACACACACACACACACACTCACGGACAAACACACTCCGTTTGTCTTCACATGCAAATACCCCATTCTCCCCCCAATATGTTTGATAAATTGTTTTGCTGATTCTGTTTCATGGAATTTCTTAGCATTTTCAATACTCAGACAAAAACTGTTGATTGATCCCCCCCCCCCATTAAATACAGCCGACTCTGTAATGACATGAAATGCTGCAATGCTAATATTAGCGTAGGAAGTATCCATGGTTCCGGTGTCATTCTTACCAGAAGAAACTCCATAATTAACCCACATAAATGTTAAGAATAAACAAATGAATAGAAAATGCAACAAATTCATGTTTTACTCAAGTTTATTGAACAAAATATCTTACAGTGTCTTGGATATACATATATACACACACACATATCTTGAACTGTATAACACCACTGTTGAACGTTGATCTCTGCATTGACGATCATAACACTGTGCCCCCCATGTTCCAGGAGATACTAATACATGATAGACTCCCAAACACCTTATTCATACAAATCTTAAATCTAGAAATCACAAAAAATATCAATTTATCATTCATCATCAAAAGTACTCTCTCTCCAATGCAGAAAGATTCTTCATACAAAAACAGGTTTTACAAATATGTTTTTAATATATATATTTTTGCCGTTCCAAGTTTCAGCAGGTAATAAACATACCTTAAATTTCCCCGTTTATTTCTGCGTGAAAAGTAACACGTTGTTTACTTTCGATTCTGCAGGGGTGGACAGATATAAGGACTTATTCTAGAACAAATAAAGAAGGGGCATGGCCCAGCTGTTGTTGTCTCTCAGCTGGGCGGCTCCCGTTGCCTCATTATCAGCAAGCTTCTCAGATAACATACACGTCGGTCTTCTCTCCCAGAAGCCAATAGGTTCTCATTTTGCCTTTGCCCTGGAAAAGCACATAAATCAATAAGGTTGATCAGGCCTGATGAAGGAGGGAGGTGTGTGTGTGTGTGTGTGTGTGGGGGGGGGGGGGGGGGGGGGGGGGGGGGGTGGAGCCTGATGTCATACACTTCTGTAGCGGTCACCCTGACAACTAGTCAGTCTGTCTGTCAGTCAGTCAGTGTATCTTAGGAATGATGTTTAATGCGTGTGTGTAATCAGGATTGGAATGAATGATGATATGGTATCATTCGATTTTTCAGAGGTTTGAGCTTTTGTGTAATATTGTAGATTTGTGTCAATGGAAGACAGACAAAAATAAATAT
Source organism: Lota lota (assembly GCA_026745465.1). NCBI lineage: Eukaryota > Metazoa > Chordata > Actinopteri > Gadiformes > Lotidae > Lota > Lota lota. Next base: position 1,164,408 of record JACYXH010000017.1, on the reverse strand, counting down.
TAAACAGACAGAAAGACAGGAAGACAAAAATAAAGAAAGATAAAGAAAGAAAGACCATTTTGTTTTCCTATTTATTCTGCTGGTTGTCACAGTAAACCTCCAATTGTTCGTCTGGTTTATGGCGTGGTTTTGATGGCCTCCTATACTGTGTGTATGTGTGTGTGTGTGTGTGTGTGTGTGTATGCATGCGCGTGTGTGTCCTCACCTTCATCTCTATATCCCCTCGTAACTGGAGGTCAAAGTAACCAAACTCGTCCAGCACTTCTTTAGTGGCTGAGGATAGGTGGATCCTCAAGGCTGGAACAACAACACCACAGATTGGATAACAATAAAAACATCTGTGACAGCAATTCTATAAAATGTTTCTCCTAGGTCTTGTTTCATCATGTCTCACAGTGATTTCTCAGCTCGGATGTCGCCGTGTGTTTTCAGAGCAATGGGACAACCTCCTGATGAGTTGAACGAAAATGAATTGGGTTGCTACTAACTGTCGAAATTATTCTTTTGGCAAACTCAAGAACATCAGAGGCGCAAGGCCGACCAAAAGCAGTGGAAAGTGGAAAGACTGATGTGTTCCACACACACACACACACACACACACACACACATGTGAGCGCACACTCACACTCACTCACATGCACACACACACACACACACACACACACACACACACACGCACACACTCACATACACTCCCTCACATGCACACACACACACACACACACTCACACACATGCACACACACACACACACACACACACACACACACACACACACACACTCACTCACATGCACACACACACACACGCACTACCAGCTCTCAGTAGTGATTTGGGAGTCTGGTCTCGGGTGCTGCCTACTGCTCTAAGGCGGGCTATGGGTGCTACGCTGTAAGTGCTATCAATTATTTATCAGTGGCGGCACAATACAGGAAGCTACTCAGTACTTAATCAATACATGTGATTAGACGCTCACAAAAGCACCCAAACCATTACAAGGACACTGCTGGGCCCTGTCGCGGCTTGCTAAAAACATCAACGTTACATGCCATGTATGTTCGTCACGTGTACAATATTAAGTCTGATTTGTGTATTTTTCATGTTTCTTGTTTCTACAACAAATGACGAATAAAAAACCTCCTTTTGTGGAGACGATGTGATTGTATTTGTTAGGAATGTGTTTGTTTGGCATGCTTAAACTGGCCAAACCCAAAATGATTTGAATCATAAAAATGTATCTGAATCAGTAAATGAAACAGGATGCATGAATCATGTGGTCAAGTTCCAAGCTGCCTTCGTAGGACTTTTTGACAGATCACCAGAGCACATGATTGGAAAACATGGAACAAATGTAATCAAATTGTTCTAAAATAATGTCCTTCACAATAAATTAATGAAATAATTTGTTCTATAATAATTTGAGAACACTGGATAAACACATTGATTTATTGAAACGACTAAACAGAAAGCCATCCATGAACGAGAGAGGAAAAGCCATGTTTCCGGGTGCATCCACGCAGATGAACTCACCCTCCCCGTTGGACTCCATCCTGGACGTCGTGTTGACAGTGTCTCCAAATAAACAATATCTGGGCATTTTCAAACCCACCACGCCTGCACAGACAGGCCCTGCAGATTGAAAAATAAAACACAGTTCAAATCTTACCGGATAAAACATGAGCAACACATCGTTCTGGTTTCATGACTCAGCGCTGGCACGATGAAGTGACGACTGAAGTGAAATGATGCTGACGATGATTTGCATGTAGCCAGACAATGCTGAGTGCCGGCCTTCCTACACACGCCGTTGAAAAGTCAACCCCGGCTGTATGTCAAGTGTTTGCATGAGACTATAAACACAATCGAAATGCCACATCGCCGCACTCTGATTCACACTAAATACCACCGGGGTCACATCCCCTATTAGCTTCACAATAAATGTCTGAGCCGAAGCAATCTTTCAGTCTAAACAGTACATACGACTGTGTTGTTATTATAAATGTAGCATCGCATTACTGGATACCCCAGGGGGTTACCGTGTAAATACAACCATTCTAGTGCAGAACATGAGCACTTTTATTCTTTTTATTTTAGGAAAAAAAGGGGTGGGGGGCTTTTATTTATAAAATAAATTCTTATCCCAACAATGAATATGGTGAAGTCGAAAGTATTCCTTTAATCTTCATTGGTAATATCAGTGTATGTAAAAGGTTGTCCTAAACGTTAGATTAGGCAGATATAGCCATACAGATACCCTGACCATACCCTCTGTGGCTTGCAAGCTATTTGTTTCCCACCAAAACATATATATATATTATTATTTTTGTGTGGATTTGGGACCTTGTAGCTGCAGCATTTATTTGGTCACGTGTTAGTATTTTATCAGGAGTAACTTTACACGTGTACACCTATTGTTAGCATCACTACAGACCTACCTGTTTGTTCCTATTGTTAGCATCACTATAGAACTACCTGTGTATTCCTATTGTTAGCCCGACTATATATACCTACCTGTGGGTTCCTATTGTTAGCATCACCACAGACCTAACTGTGTGTTCCTATTGTTAGCATCATTAGGTATTCACAGCGTATCTGTGGATACCTATTGTTGTTGTGGGGTTTGGGTATTATTATTATTCTTGATTGGTAACGCCTATATCTCCGCGGTTGACTGATCAAAAGTTAGACATGTAGAAGTAGATACATATCCCCGGTAAGCAGGTCTCGAAAAAGTCTGGCGCCAAAATTCCCATTGGGGCCGCTATAACATCCGGTCAAAGTTAAACGGTCGGCATGTCCGCCCCAATGGATGAACATTTCTGAAATTTGGTGGACATGCCTTATTTCGCATGCTGAAAATCTTTGCCTCTTGGACCCATAATGTCCGTTGGGATAGATTTTGCTGTACAGTGAAACTTTTGTGAAAACTTCAAAAATCGTCTTCTTCAGAACCATAGCTTAAATTAAAAACCTTTCAAATTAATTTCATATTCATGATCTATGGATTTGTCTGATCTTAAATTTATCAGGGGTTTTTGATTGGGTAGAAAATGGCAGAGTTATGGCAAATTCTAAATATGCTAATTATCGAACATTATCATATCAACCACAAGTCAGCTTCAGAAAGGAGCAGAAACTTGAAGCTTGCCATGCACATTGAGGACACCTCCCTTAACATGTGAAAAAAGTTTGGTGTCGATATCTCATTCCATGACGTCACAGTGTCAATTACAGTAATTGCTCTTTAGCGTAATGCACCACTTCGCCATCAGGTGGCAAAATATCACACATAAACGACATCTACTATTAAACCTGTGTGTGTGTGTGTGTGTGTGTGTGTGTGTGTGTGTGTGTGTGTGTGTCTCTCTGTCCGTTTTTTTATATTTTGAAATATAAAATGTTGAAAAATAGAATTGGATGCATTGGTTTGAAGTTCGCCTATCCAAACCGAGGTCTATCTCCAACACAGGCTGGGCCTTAAACATCTACAAGACCTACAGACCTACAAAGACCTACAAACATCATTTCTCAAAAGTCAGTTTTGAAGGTGGCTTTTGACACTATACTTTAGAAACCTGTTCATGTAGTGTAATGGTATAGCGTAGGCCACATGGACATTGGGTGGCCGGTTCGAGTCTAACCTCGATCAGACAATTTGTGAGACATGGTAGTAATGAGTAATGACTACAACCGTGATTTGCTTGAAAAGGGCGGCTGTTGGGATAGGCGGTGGTGGTCTGTGAATATCTTGTGTGACTGTTTGCAGTCCTAGTTGTTAGCATCAGTATAGACCTACCTGTATGTGTTCCTATTGTTAGCATCACCATAAACCTATTGTTAGCATCACTATAGACCTACCTGTATGTGTTGCTATTGTTAGCATCACTATAGACCTACCTGTATGTGTTCCTATTGTTAGCATCACTATAGACCTATTGTTAGCATCACTATAGACCTATTGTTAGCATCACTATAGACCTATTGTTTGCAACACTATAGACCTACCTGTGTGTATTCCGACTCGGAGCCGCAGCTGGTCGTTGGGTCTGTGTCGGATCTTGAATGTTTTGACCTGTTCTAGCAAGGCCAGGGACATCCCGGCGATCTCCCTGGCGTGTAGCTTCCCGTTGCGCACGGGGAGCCCCGACACGACCATGTACGCGTCGCCGATGGTCTCCACCTGACGGCATGGAGCCACACATGGTCCGCATTATCATTCATGATACGTAGACACAAAGCATTCCATCCCGTTTTTGAACGAGAGCGTCCTTCTCTTGGTGCCACGCAGCAACGACATCAACATTAAGTGCATGTCTGATTGTCATACATACGTTTAAATGTTCAGCCTTGGTTTAATCATTGCAACGATGACTGTGGAAAAGACATGCAAGTATGTGTTTACCTTGTATACATCGAAATTGTCGATGATGGCGTCGAAGCAGGTGTACAGGTCATTGAGCAGGGTCACGACCTACAACGAGAGAGAGACGGAAAATAATTTTGTATCGTTTACGTAGAATCCAATTCTTTGTTTGGCTTTCGGACGAGAATAAAATACAGGCATTGTTAATAATACATTAGTTCCCAACCTTGGGGTCGGGGCCCAACTTGGGGTCGGGGTCCAACTTGGGGTCCCCAGACTAAAATGAAGTCAAGTATCGACTGCATTGACTGACTCAAAGTATCGGCTGTTCTTCAGCTGACCAAGTCAGCCTTGCTTATTAGAACATTCTGTTCTTAGTTAATTTTCAAATGTGAAAAATGCTAATGCTATATGTTTATTTTAACATATCTTCTGTAAAAGGGCATATCTGGCCACCATTTATGTAAATTATCAAACTATTTAAGGGTGCCAACAGAAAAGCAAATATATGGATTCTCCACAAAACAAAAACAACAAGTGCACACTTTATATAATCATTTTAAAGAATAACATAAGAGATAAGTTTACACACGTGACACATATGTGACGCAAGAAGGTCACTGAAGACCATCCTGGTGTCAGGTCAGATCGCATTCCACTAAATTCTGGACCCTACAACCTTTCTACACTAGCTAAACATAAACATCTTAAATCTGTAAATGGATTGCGCGACTACCGCTGATAAACAGTATCATTCTTTTCTTTGGGTTTCTTGTCGAGTCATACGCAATGTGATGACCAATCCACCCCCACCGGACCCCTCTTCCGTGGTAAGACTTCGGGGGCTATTATCGCTAAAAGATAGAACACGCTGCCTTTATGTTATCCCTGGCATTTACCATTGCTCACTATTGAAGATAAGGCACTGAATGACTCAACTCTGCGTCAATGCCCTCTCCCTTCACTCCATCAGACTATTTTGAGTTGTAGCTGCCGGGTGGGTGCATTTCCAGTGGGTGCTATGACACACAAGAGTAAGTAGGAAGCTGAATACATGTCACGCAGCAACAACAAAGGACGTGGATCCGCTGCAACTGCAACGCAGTCATTACTTTTGTTTCATTATTAGACTAAATGTATGCTTGAATAAGACACATTAGACATGTAAAGTGCTTTTCATGGCTGAGGGAACAGGAATCATTTATGTTTTAACTGCCAATGCTAATACTAAACTTTGACCCAATCAAAACTCACACATGAAATGGAAATACAGAAAACTTGCATTACCATAGTTTGGCAAATCAAGACATTTGTACACAAACATAATTATTACTTTCTGTCTATTATCCTGGCTTTCTAATGGGAAATATTGTCACATATGTACCCTACTTTGCCTTTGTTTCGCACCGAATCAACATTTTCATAAGGACACATGCACGGTCTAAACCTGTTCTGTTTGGGTCTCATAAAGGGTTGGGGAACATTTCTGTGTTTTACTACAATGTGCCAAGTTCTTATACACGGGGAAATGCTCTGTAAAAGATGAGGGGTCTGCTTACTCCCGCTAGAAACGCTTCTCCAGAGTGCTAGTTTTTTATTGGCTGCGCACCCTAGCTCAAACCAGTGCAACGTGGGTTTCGACAGCGTTTGACCACACCCCTCGCACCCGCTCCCATTGAACCCAATGTGTACATTTGATCTAAAAACATTATGACTTTCTTTCACCTCACATAGCACACTTTTTGAATCTCCTGGGCAGACGTTTTCCTGCTAAAATGAGGGTGTACCTACCCTTCAACTAAACCTCAGAAGCGAACTACTAAGTAGATTGAAACCTGAACCAGAACAAAGTGAGGGAGCGTAGATAACGTGTGGAGGAGCCATTGTTACCTGCAGTGGTGTGCTCTCGGCAGACATGGAGGTGAAGCCCACGATGTCGCTGAAGTAGATGGTAACACTGTCGAAGGCCTCCGCCTGCACCGTCTCCCCTCTCTTCAGCTGCTCCGCGACAGAGCTTTCACACAAAACAGGACACAACGTTGAGTCACTTGGTTCACAGGTGAAAGTCATGAATGAGTATGAAGGTTTGCGCTTTCACACCGCTAAATATTATGAATGGTCGTTCATTTGGACGACAACAACTATTGGTTGAAAATTAAGTCTTTCACAAAGGATAATATGGAAATGCCCCCAACTTGAACAAAATTCAAATAAATGATGAATTATCATTTTAATTTTCACACACATTTCACAGTTACTATAACTGTACGCTGCAGTATGTTGACTTCACAACTTTAGTTCGAAAACACTAAATATTTATATGTTTGACCAGATTGCACATACTATATATTCATATTATAATTTTCCTGTTCATAATACATATGCATGTTTTACAGAACCCAGTACACTTCTAATGATCATCAACGTGAGAAGGATGACTCTCCCCCATTCCTCTTTCATGTCTGTCCATCAGTTACAGGGGAACGTTCCCACATAACAGAGTGAGGACTAAATGAGGTAATAGCTGAGGCATCTAGACCGACAGCTAGGGAGGTCACGGGAGCTTCCCAGCTGGGTTTAAATGCTTCAACCCTCCTTTCTCTCTTTCCGCTTTCCCTATCTCTCCCTGAGCCCCTTAATGAGATGCTTGCCTGTCACTTTGATGCACCCTTTTAGCAGCCACACTCACACAACTGCACACGATGGAGGACAGCCATTCAGACGCCGGGGAGAATTCAATGCTTCGCAGTAACATTATAGTTAAATACAGCGCACATGAGAAATAAGCCTACTTCTGCTGTGTTGAAGATTCACAATCGTCAATTAAATTAATTGTATTTGTCAAATACACAATTATGCATACTAGTGAACAGTAAATGAAACGATCTTATTTATACGTGTGATGAACAATATCTTCGCAATGCTACGACCATGCATGTTGGATGATCGTAGTCAATGCAGAAATGCAAAGGCTATGGTCTTACTGTGGCAGGATTTGGTAGAGAAGGTTCTCAGCCTTTCGTTTCTCCTCTAGGTAGGCCTGCGTGCGTTCCTCCACCAGGTTCTCCAGGTTGTTGGCGTACTGCTCCATTCTGGACAGCAGGTTGTTGAGGATGCTGGTGCTGCCCTCCCTGGAGGAACACAGACACACTAGCCTTGTGAGAACGTCCTGATCTCGCAAGTCCACATGCTGGTTCTCTCTATCAGTCTGGCCTGGAACCCGTTGGAAGGCTCTCCCACAAATACAAAAATGATAGGACCAATCAGCGCTAGGAAAGCGGAGTCACAGTTCATGGCGATACAAGGAGTCCCAAAGTCTTCAGAATTTGCGGTGCCCGAGGAAAGTGTAGCAATCGTCGTACCAATCAAAGCTGTTTTACCAGAAATAGACCGAATAACGATGTTGAAAGATAAACAGAAATGTGCGCAGAAGGATTTTCTCAGAGGAGAATCTGTTTTTGCTTTACTTCCAACCAGATTTGGCAAGAACAAAGATAAGAAGAGCGTCACTTAGATAATTTAATCTGATTGGCTGGAGTTTTTGGAACAACAGACACACATCTCAGTGAAATAGACACTTTAGCCTCTAGGAAACTTCCATTTCTTCACCATTAAGGTTTGGTGTTTTTCTTGGTGTTTCTTCTTGATTGTGACCAATCACAAAAATGGACTGGGGTGATCGATTTGACCAATCTATATGTTGATGATGATGATGATGATGACATGCTATAAAATAGCTTTTTTGGGGGGGCATGAAGGTATTTTAACCAACATAGTGGTTAAAACCATCCATTTTGAACCACTATTTCCACTATCTCCCGGTTCCCAGATCCCCCCCCCCCCCCCCCCCCCCCCCCCCCACACACACACACACACACCTACATTCTTAGGTTAACGCGAGGAGGGGAGATGAGTAGCGCTGCATTTAGCGTGATGACACGTGAGTGATGCGCTCTACTGCGTGGAACGATGTAGCATCCCCTGGCTGCCAGGGCGCATGCGGAAAGAGAGAGTTGATGTAATCCATTATACAGGGGAAGGTCTTCCTGGTGACTCTCCCACCTCACCACTGGTCAACGTACCGATGATTAAGAGGCTCAGTGACCCTGGGTGAAGACCATCGCTCCCAACAGGAAGGCGGATCTTGTCGCCCCACATATCTTGAAAGCTTCTTGCGGCGATTGAAAATACATGGTGTAATAACATACGCGGTCTCAAGGGCAACCTTGATCGTCTGTCAAGGCAATGCTTTTCGTCAAGTGCTCACGCATTTTGTTATGACATTTTGTAATTAATGTATACATTAATTAATTAAATACATATGTGTATATACTCGTGTATAAACTATATATATATATATACGAGTTTATCCTAATAACTACATTGGACTATAAATAATATATAGAAATAGGAATGTGATGAGCCATAATATTTTTTTTTAAAACAACAACAAATAATTCAAACACTATTGGTTGAAATAACCCATGTGATACGCATTAGTCCGGACAACAAAACAAGCTAAACTTGTCAGTGGGAGAACGATGACAAACTAGCTTGCGGAGTGTGGCCAGTAGGTCAGCTATTCACCGCGGGTGGAGTAGTCGGGTAACCTCGCGCAGGTCGGTGAAGCCTGGGCCGTTTGCAGCCTGAAGACCTCCCTTGTCTCCCTGGCTTCAGATCCCCCCCCCCCCCGCCCCCCCGACACACACACACACCAAAAATAACAAACCGTCCGTCATGTCGTGTCAACAACATACATTTGGCTAATGAAAATAGCGGGGGGCCGTGGGGAACGGTTTCATGCGTGGTGTGTCGGCGCATCCTTGAGTACATCTGAGAAAATCCATCATACAGCGGGGGGGGGGGGTGACCCGCCTAGCCACTAGCAGATGGACGCCATACATCACTGGCCTTCACACACACACACACACGTGGCAGGCAGGAGGTCGACAGAGCAGGGGGAATTTGTGTGTTGTGTTGTGTTGTGGTGGTGTGCGTTTTGGTGTTATGCTTTGCTGTGATATATTACGTTAGGTTATGTTGTGTTGTCTTGAGTGAAGTATTACGTAATGTCATGTAATGCTTTGTTATGCTATGTTATATTATATTATATAATATTATAGACGTCTGTATGTGTATGTATACGTCTACAGTAATAATCGATACGTGTGTCTATCAGAGAGACGATTGGAGAGGTTGTCGACATGCATGTCAACTGCAGCGATTTATTCACCGGCTGAGCTTTCTGCAGACTGGAAAAGTTTGTGTCATTACTGAAGACAGACTGGTCAACCACAAGGAAGTTAGTCTGCTGTTGTTCTTGGATACACAGCAAAGACCGGATTAACACCAGCTATTACAGACTCCTCATTCACTGAGAAGTAAATGAATGGACGCAACCTTTTTTGAATCACAACAAATATGAGCCTCATCTCCAGAGCTTTAGTGACTTAACTGACTGGAGACTAGGGAGTCTTTTATTTTATTTTTTTCACAAGCATGTATGTACTGTATGCATGTATGTGTGTGTGTGTGTTTGTGTCTGTGTACATGCATGTATGTGTGAGTGCATGCAGGTTCTAGTGTGAGTTGAGCTTTCAGAGCTGCCATTCATGCAGAGCTTGCTGCAGCAGCCATACAAATAAACCAGAAAATACGTAAATGAATAATTCATGCTCTCATTGGATGCAATATAGGGGGGGGGGGGGGGGGGGGGGGGTGCAAGGGGGGTTCCGTGAAGAGGAACAATCACAAACGGGCACTTGTTGGTGTCACTTGTTGAGTTGGGTGCTGGGTGCATAAGTAGGGAAGGATCGGAAGCATTCATTTGGAGCTTGTCTAAAGAGATAGCCTTTTCTGAGCAAACAACAATGTGTAAAACAAAAGCTAAATTCATAATGAATCTCAAGGCAGTGTCCGTCTCGATTTTGGTAACGTTAAGAAATGTAATATTGGAATGTATTAATGCATTAACACTATTACTACTAATGTGATATTTGGGGAAGGAAGGATGAACAAAAAACCCATATTAGGTCATGTGAGTTGTCTAGGTTCGACCATTGAAGTCATTGGTCCATTTTGGAGAATGTAATTCCTGAATCGATGACTTCAGTGGTTAGACTTTTCAATGATTTTTCTGGGGAGTGGATGCTGCAGGCCGCGACTATTTCACAACACGCATATGAAGCAGTACTCTCTCATATTAGAAAATAACAGAGTGTGACGGTTCCCCTTTAAGTAACATTAAGTTGTTGGAGCACTTAAAAAGAGTGACCACAGTCTTTTCTAATTCCTAGGCAGGTTCTAGGCAGCTAGTCATTTCTAGGCAGTAGTTAGCTAGTCATTTCTAGGCAGAGTGCTCACTTGTTGAGTTTGGTGATGTAGATCTTGATGTGGCTGAAGTCGGGGCGTTCGACCGGGTCTTCGGCCCAGCAGCCCTCCATGAGGAAGGTCAGCTCCTCACAGTGGTGGCTGTGGTCCGTGGAGGGCCGGAAGTACGGCTTCTGGCCGTTACGCACCTTCTGGACGATCTCTGGTGGGAGGAAGAGGAGGAGACACTGGTGGTCAGAGAGAGAGAGAGAGAGAGAGAGAGAGAGAGAGAGAGAGAGAGAGAGAGAGAGAGAGAGAGAGAGAGAGAGAGAGAGAGAGAGAGAGAGAGAGAGAGAGAGAGAGAGACAGAGAGAGACAGAGAGAGAGAGAGACAGAGAGAGACAGAGAGAAAAAAGATTGCTGTGGAAGTGATTATGTTATAAGATGTGTTATTTTGTTGTTGATTTGTTATTGCTGATTGAAAGACAAATTTCCAAGGTCCGCTATTTAAAAGTCAGGTCTACCTAAATCTGCCTAACTAGTTTGCCTAGTTAGACAGGCAACAACTGTATTAGTTGTATCCTGTATGAGTCATCGTGTTGAACCTCACAGGCAGTGGGGTGGCTGGGTAATTAATTTCTCTCATTCTGAGCAGACGACCACAGGAGTCTGGCTAAGCTTGTGAGGGGACTGCATGTGCTTCTTCACGGGAATGCCAGTAAGACAACACTGCCTGCAGGTCTACCATAGACTGCTATTGCATTTTCTCCCCTCTCCTTCACAAGCTATAGCAAGCTGCTTATGTCAATATCAGAGGCCTAAACACCCTTCCAGCGTTTTGCACCTCACCTGCTGCTATGTTTAAGGGTAGAGTAAACAATTATGAGAAACCAGTCAGAGTAAGTTAGATTTGGAAAGAATCCAAGACCCTCTCTTTAGGCCTCCCTCCAAAGCCACTCCCTCAAAACACATGCCTAACTTGCTAGCTTCAGCAATAGGTCTGCCTAGCCTTGTGGAAGACTCCGGTCATGCGCAATGAGTACACGGGCAGAGTGCGCGTAGGTAGCCAGATAGGTAGGTTGACAGACAGGCTTATGACAGGCCTGGGCCACAGATACAAGAGTTTTTTATTTTATTTATCAGAGCATATGATTCATTGATTGTTGTCGGGATGTTAAGAGAATTTCAACAAATATGACAAAACATAATTTGCCTACCCTAGCTTTAACACTACTTCACACTCTCGGTGCAAACTGTTCTATTGGGCAACTGTACCAGTAGGTTCAGGACCATAGCTGCTAAACTACATTCTCAATTGAAGTGCAATTTAATTCAACCCATGTTGCCACTGCAAAGCCCTTTCACAAGTCTTTCTCTTTGTTTGCTTAGGGTCTTAGTTTTATTACTCTTTCTTTGATTACCTTTAACTAATCATGTTATTCATGATAATATGGATATTGCTAGGATATCTGCTAGGGATAATAACAGCAGTACTAACATCACTGCCACTACTTATACTACAAAGATGAATAATAATCATAATAATCATCATAAAATCGCTATCAACTACATCTTTCTTTTTACACTTAGAAAACAACGAATGCCCCTGTATTTCATGTGATTAAGAGGCCAACCTAATGACAGCTATTCCACACTGCTGGTTAGCTTGGCTTATCAGAAAGAGTGAGGCGCCGTTATATTCCCACCATGTTGTTTTGTTTTGACTACAAGCTGCCCCGCAATACACAGTTTTCTTTCAAATCCTCAGAGTGACTGCCTGTAAGGGGAATCAGCGTTTTAATTGTAGGTGGGTCACTTACCTAATCGTAAGCAGGCCAAATTATTTAAGATTGAGGTAGGATAATGTATTGGTTAAGGTAATAACATGAAGCCCTTCATACGACTAACACCCCAAATTAAGCCCTGTCACCACGCACACATGCAACAGTTACACCACTGTTGAGCTCAGAGTTCTGTGTATACAGCGGATACTTGTGATTTGATTCCAGACCAGCTGTGATTGGCTCTCCCCTGGTCAACAAGTGTATGTATACATATATATATATACACTTGTTGTGCAGTCGAGTTGAAGGCCAAACGGCCACTATAAAATGCCACGGTCGTGCGTGAAGAAGGTCAGCCCCCTTTACGCACGACGCATCACCTATAATAGAGGTTTAAGGGTTTAATCGGTTATTATTGTTGGCGAATGAAAGCAGCGGTTAACGCTGTGCAACTGGAATCAAACACCTTGAGAAGCACCTGTCTTCCTTGTTATTTAGGTTCCCCAGTTTCGGCCCCGGTTTGTCGGTTCCTTTTCTTTCTGACGTGTCTCCGTTTCTGGCCTCTGTCTGCTTTGAGCGAAGTTCCTTGCCTGAAGTTATTTTCAGATAATCGGTGGTGAGACTGCCGCTTAAGGGGTCAGGGTTGGTACAAAACAGTTGTTCCCTTGTTTATGCTGTGAGTGTCCCACGTTGGCTAATGCCATAGTAGTCTGGTGGCCCAGGACAGAAGGCATGTTTACCTTTGGGGCTGAGGTCCATGCCGTCCACATAAAAGGGCCCGTTTCTCAGGGCTATTTCCTGGAGTATGATGCCAAAGCTGTACACGTCACCCTTCTGGGTCCCCAGGGGAGGGTGGCGGTCGTATATCAGCAGCTCCGGGGCTGTCCACAGCTTCTCTGGAGACACACACCAGACACACACAATGATATACACACACGCACATACATTTGTATGTGCGTGTGCACAAATATAAACACAAATACAAACACACACACACAATCACACACACACACACACACACACACACACGCACCCACACACACAAATATAAACACACACATAGATACACAATCACACACACATAAACACACACACAATAACAAATACAAACACAGACACACAAACACGCACAGCCACTGACCAAGACATACACACATACACACATACATTCACGTGCATATGTAAACATGCTTATACAATCTCCTATTTGACAGCTTGAGTCAACTTACTTGCATAAAGTGCATGTGATTCATCGTTCTCACAGGAAAAGCGGAAGCTAGCCAGGCCATAATCCGTGATTTTCAAAACAAATCGACTGTCCACCACACAATTAGATGACTTCAGATTTCCATGGCAGCCTATGTAGCTATTGTGGAGATAGTTCATACCCTGGTACAGAGGAGAAGAATTTTAATGAAGCAGCAACTCGTACAGCAAAGCATACACACACACACACACACACACGCATATGCACACACACAAACACACACACATGTGATGATTGTGTGATGATTCAGCTGGATAAAAGACCAGTTCATTCTGCCTATGATTTACGGCACACAATTACTGTGTTTTTATTATGGCGGGATATTACATTTAACGTTGGATCCTTTGTTTGAACGTTTCTCACCAGAGCTTTACAATTCAGTTATCATTGTGGTGGTGATTCAATTGCACTGCCGTGTCGTATTCTTGGTTTTACACAAGGTTTACCCAAGAGACAGATGTCTTGGCAAAAAAGCCTGCTTTGAAAGGAAGACTAAACATTTATCTTTGCACCAAGATGAATTAACTTCAACTTCCAGTACTTTAAAGGATGTTCCTGTCTAATGTTTTGAACATGCTTGCATTAGAAATAGCAACAATTTATGACATTATTTCTTCACGTGGGTGAGCGTACGTACCTTCACCACGTCATTTATCAAGGAGTAACGGAACATCCAGTCCAGGTTAATGCTCTCATTCTCCAAAATGTCCTGCAAGGAAAATACCAAAAACGACCATGTCACACAACTAAACACGGTTGACAATTATCTAATAAAGCTGATATGCATTTCTGGAATTGTAATCATTCATCCCATTACATTGTAAACTATTAAGAACCACGATATTGAGAACCTAGTGATAACGGTTATCACTATATTTTGGTACGTTTTTATCAATCTTCCTTTTTTGTCGTTACTTATTTGGCCTGTAACTCGTGGTACAGGGTAAAACTATTTTTGTTTCCCCCAGTGTATCTTTAGTGATGGAACAATAACTATGACATCTACTTTCTGGTATCGGTATTTTACTTTATTTGGACCTGTGACTGTCACTACTTGAACAAACAATCTAAACTTTTGAGTCGACTTAATTCCTGGAAAGGTGGCCCGCCATCACGTGGTACTTTGACAACAGCGATTTAAGATAAGTTCCATCACACACACACACACACACCGCCACTTCACTTGTTGTCAAGGGGGAAAAAAACGTTTTTGTGATACGGCAACAAAATAGATCGAGATAAGCAGAGACCTAGCCCTACTCTAAATGGAGGATAGCATAAGAAGCCAACGGAGCGATCAGACCATTGTTGACCAGATTTCCCCCAGAGGGGTCGAGAAAGTACTCGTATCTCAATATCTTCACACCTCCATCTTATGACATCCATCAGCCATCAAATCCTCCACCCACCTCTTCATAAGCATAGCATTTGCTCTTCTGACAATTCTGACTAATACTAAAAAAGAATGTTTTGGTTTATAGAGAGAGAGAACATGAGGATGTGTGCTCATTTGTGTGTCTATATCCAAGTCACATCCTAGCGGTTGGTGTGAAGAGGAGAAGAGATGCAAGGATGAATGGAAATGGTGGATGGACTGATTATGGATAGATAGGTGGATAGAGGATGGAAAGATATTAAATCAATGATGAATCAACTAAGGAATTATTATGAATAATTGCTACTCTCTTTTATTCTAAATGATATCCATGGTGCTATTTTAGAAGGTTTTTGTTACGTGGTTTTATTCTTGCTGTAAAGCATCTGAGTATTTTGAAAAGGGCTAAACATAATAAAAGTATTGTTATGAATATTATTATTATTATGGATGGACAGATTTTTTATAAATGGATGGCTTCGGAGCCAAAGACAAAGACATAAACAAACAAACTAAGAAATCAATCTACTAATAATAAGGATACAAAACCCGAGACCAGAAGCAGAAAAGTGGACCCCACCTGCAGACTTCCCCGCGGACAATACTCCGTGACGATGCAGATGTTGGGCGGGTCGATGCAGGCTCCGATGAACCTTGTGAGATGGTTGAACTGAACGTCGCGCATCTAAAAATAACCACAAACACAAGCATGAGTGTGGAGCTCTTTCCTTCGCACGCGCCTCTCCCACACTGAAATGAATGGGAGAGCACAGACAATGCGCTTTGAAAAAAATCGAAGTTATTTAAATATGCTGCCACTCGTTCGTCAGAATAGTCGGAGGAGACCAGGTTGGCTCAGTGTCTTTTCTATGTGTTGTAAAGCATTCCTGAATAGGGCACCTAGTTGACACGAGAATGTGAATAAATTGCCCTTGGAGGTTATGAATGAGCCAGTGTGCTACAGCGGCAGGAGAAGAAAAAAAAACCGTGGAGGTGTTTAGAGGACGTACGAGAGGTAATATTAGAGCAGGGTCGGCAAAACATGTTTGGGGTGAAGAAAGAAAAAAAAAGTACACGGAAAATTGTTCACCGATTCCACGCTCTGCTTTCATGACATTGGACGACATCCAAGTCGAATTTAAAAGAAATGCCCAACAAATTAAAAATAAAGTCACAGGGAAACGTTTGACGCTTGTTTTCGAGTGATGGCCAAAACAACCAAGACGTAATAAATGACGATACAAAAGGATGAATATGGCATTCAGAACCATATACGGTCAGCCGCATACATGGGCCATGTAAACAGACTCTATAGCAGCCTGTCTGAAGCAACGGGTCTAAAACAGATTGGAGAGAAATCTCAACAGTGTGTGTTTTTACTTTGGACTTGTTTCAGGAAGGTAGCGGGGGGGGGGGGGGGGGGAGAGAGACAGAGAGAGAGAGAGAGAGAGAGAGAGAGAGAGAGAGAGAGAGAGAGAGAGAGAGAGAGAGAGAGAGAGAGAGAGAGAGAGAGAGAGAGAGAGAGAGAGAGAGAGAGAGAGAGAGAGAGAGAGAGAGAAAGACAGCTGCTCTCACACCAAAAGACCAGGGAGTTATGCGCTCCTGTTTCGCTGCTCATGGAGAAGTTGGCCTATACCTTTGGCCTATATAATTTCCCCTGCTGAAACGCCAGCGAGAGGAGGCGGCAGGGGGGAGAGGAGCAGGAGGAGAGGGAGAAGGCGGGAGGGAGAAGCTGGAAGACAAGTGGTTAAGTTTCCGTTGGCAGGAGCGCCTCTTCCCCATCTGGTTGGCTTTTTCACGAGCTGCGCGGTCTAACAGCCGATCAGGGCTCCGGGGTTGTAGGGGAAGATGCCAGCTCTGACTTCTGTCTCACTTTCTCTATCTCCCCCTTTTCTCTCTCTAGCCCTTTCTCCCTCTCCCCCTTTTCTCTCTCTCCCTCTATTTCCCCTTCATCTCTCTCTCTCTCTCTCTCTCTCTCTCTCTCTCTCTCTCTCTCTCTCTCTCTCTCTCTCTCTCTCTCTGAGTGAGGGAGAACCGGCCCAGGGGCCAGGAAAGCCACTGGGTCCATCCTCTTCTCTCCAGCAACCCCAACAAATGTAAGAAAGTGCAAGATTCCGGGAAGAGAGAGAGAGCATGGCATAGAGTGGGGGACAGGGACCCTGCGAGTCGGCAAAAGATACAGAGGTCAAGACAGAAGAGGGAAGTTAATATATGGAATGGAATATATATCTATATCTATATAGATATATCTATATCTATATCTATATAGGGAAGTGAATATATGGAATGGAATATATATCTATATAGGGAAGTTAATATATGGAATGGAATATATATCTATATAGGGAAGTTAATATATGGAATGGAATATATATATTGCGGGAAGTTAATATATGGAATGGCATGGAATATATATTTAATACTAGACTGAAATATGGGAAAAGAGGGGAAAAAGGAAATATGCATTACGTCGAAGATAGTTTGCTTAGCTTGACATGAAGGGGTTTATAATTTAAGAATGTTTCCATTCGACGTAATTCGCATCGATTCAGTTTTTTCCCTCCCAGTAGCTTCTTATCGCACGGGGTTCCTTTAATGACGGAAGGGAGCGTTTTCAGTGAGTGAGCAGCGTTGATGGGGCTCTTTCAAGGAGGTTAACCCTTAGCAGTAAAGCACATGTTTCTAGTAATGAGCCATATCCTGCACTGGTAGTGATAAACAGACTTATAATGAGCAACTTCTTTCGTCCTTTTTAAAAAGGTCCTTTATCTGGTGTGAAGTCATTCAAACACGTCCTTCCCCATCTTCCGGAAGGTGTGAAAAGTGCCTTGTTTTTTTCGTCCTTGGTGGCGACAACATTAATTAGAAATAGTTCCCTGTGGTCTTTTGTTCTTTGCCGTCCACATTTTAAGAACAATACCTCACGATAGTGATAACAGTATTGTAATATCCATACATTAATAATTCAGTACAGCACACAACACAAGTAATGAACAATTATCTCTTGCTTCATAGTTCCATACAAATAAGTAAAATGCACAAGCGTCAGTTATTGAGATCCAAAGTGTGAGTTTGTTTCGTCTTTTCTTCCAAAAAGGGCAGAATCAGCATGGAATGCTTAGCATTTAGCATACATGCATACATTCACAGATATAGATAGATATAGATAGATACATATTTTTCATAGTTTGGACTTAGAAAATAGATGTATTTTCAAACATGCGTGCACTAAATGTTAAATTAAACGTGCAGCCAAACCCACCATGCAGTGATCACATGGTGATAAAATGAGAACTTACATGTTTGAGTTCGAACAACACTTGTCTAGTCAGTTCTATCCTCTTTTTGTTCACATGCTTGATGGCCACCAGATTTCCCTGTGTGATAAAAGGACAAAGACCATGTTCAGGGCACGCAAAACAAGATGAAATAGCTGTGGCATTTCCAACACCAATCCCTGACAGATAAACAACTGTCTGTTCACACAACTACGCTAAAGATTTGCATACGACACATATTTTAACAGTTTAACCGTTCTTTTTGATCACATGCAGCACAGATGAATCCTCTTTATCCTAAATTTCCTTTCATCTTACCGTTACATTTGTCCTTTCTTGTCTTTGAATGGTATTGTATTGTCATAAACTAAAGAGTTTTACTGTCTAAGTTATTCCAATAATATACCCTCAAAATGATCACAATTTGCAGTTGGAAACGTCAACGTTTTTAGTCTGATACTATACTTTATTTTTGTACCATATACTTCAATGCTATGACCCTCAGCTATCAGACTGCTGAGCAGGTATCTTTAATTTATATGCATATGGTGATCTTCATCGATACCTTGTAAGATGTCCTATGATTATCATGATAATAAATGTTTCCATTTGTACTTACTTCCTGGTCCTAGATCTCTGTAGGGCAGGATTATATCTTGTCAATGCACTGACGTTATCGCAGGCTTCACTTCTGCATGTGCTCTATAATGCCATTTAGCCGTTCCAGGAAGCTTGCAGACTCCAGATTTTGACGTGTTTATTTGACATTATGTTTAAAACTACATTTTATATAATGCAGTATATAAACTCAATATAAAGTAATTACAACGAGTAATGGCATATGCATACACTAGACTATCTGTCTTCGTCACACAGTGCTCACTCATCTGTTACTGTTACTGTGCTGTAGTTACTGTTATCCTTGATTTAATTACTGTCTGTTTGGCAGTGGTACATCCAGCCAATGTAATCGTCTGCTGCCAAAGTGACCATAATCCAGATTTAATTAGCTTCTGTGTTTGGCAGTCTCCTATCTTATCCATCATACCAAACTGTGCCCAGACACTGAAAGTGACAAGTCCAGGAGAATCTCACTGCTAATGTTTATTTCTTGAATCCATACAGTAAAAGCTGTATGAATCCAGGGCAAAATAAAATGAATAGAAACACAAAATGGCAGTCTAATTGACCCAGCAGCAGAAATATAACTGTATACTTTTGAAATGGCTACCATCCCCATGTTATATATGATAATAATGTTATATATGTTTTTTATGTTGTATGTCTCTAGCCTAATCATATCGGTAGGACAACGTTCAATTAACAACTGATGAATACAATTATTTGGTAAATCGATTTTTATTGAACCTTTTTATTGGAGCTTTTTAGGTGAAAATGTAATGTATTTTGCTGCTACACACCAGCATTAACATGTACATGCATTAATGACACAAACCATCTCTGTCTTGTTGAAAAGAGAGATTAAGAGCAACAAGTTAGTAATGGGGTCCAGACTGGGTGGTGGGAGTGAATAATATATTCAATTTAAAAGCTCTACTCGCCCACTCTTTCTCTGTCCCTCTCTCTGCCCCTCTGTCTCTCGCTCGTCGTCTCTCACTCATTCTGTCCATATGTCTTGCTCTCCCTGAGTCTGTTTGTCTGTCTATTCCTATAGATTTCTCGCTTTTGTTTCTCTCCTCTCTCTCTTTATCTATATCTCCTCTCATATCTGTCTCATTATCCTCCTTCGCTCCCTCCTATCTGCCTCTCTCTCTATTATCTCTCTTCTCTCCTTCCTCTCTATTTTGTCCTCTCTCTCACGCTCTCTCTCTTTTGTCCTATCTCTCTCACTCTCACTCTCTTTTGTCCTCTCTCTCACGCTCTCTCTCTTTTGTCCTATCTCTCTCACTCTCACTCTCTTTTGTCCTATCTCTCTCTCACTCTCACTCTCTTTTGTCCTATCTCTCTCTCACTCTCACTCTCTTTTGTCCTATCTCTCTCTCACTCTCACTCTCTTTTGTCCTATCTCTCTCTCTCCCTCTGAATCTCCTCAGCCTGCGGTGCTTGTGTGTGCACATGTGTGGGTGGGAAAAGGAGTGAGCGGGCGCTGGAGTTGAAAATGTCAGAACTCACGAAGCCTTACCTTAAAATAGCCCGTTTTTGCAAACAGTTGATATTTTCCATGGGCAGTTATCAGAGAGCCGTAGCTGGAACCTCTCTGGAAGGGTGAAAGGGAGCAAGAAGAAAAGTGCCAGTTAGCTACAAGAAGCCCACTAGAAGAGACTATCTAAGTGAACATATCAAGTATGCTATAACAGACTAAATGTACAGTGTTTTTACATTATTTACTAAAAGAATGCAAGATAAACTCAGCGGTCTCCACATTTGCAGGGGTTGGATCCATTACAAACTAGGACCATAATCGGTGTTGCCTGCAAGGTGTGTTTTTCTAGCCTTGAGCTGATATCTGCAGTATGCTCACAGAGGGGACATAAATTACAAAATATTTAAGTGGACGAACGAAGCAGACGTCTCCGCATTTGTATAGAATGCAAATATTGGCAACAATATAACGGTTGCTGGAAAATACATGGGTGTGGAAAATTGCTGTTTTCCACAGCATTTTCCCAAGATTGAAAACTGAAGACTATAAAAGCGTTCATAAATGCACATGCACACCCTTTTCATTATAGTTTTCAAACAAATATGCATATATATACCCACATTTGTCTGTGTTTAAAAGAGCTGGGCCAGAACAGGGCTTATTTTACCAATCATTTAATATGTGTCAGCCACCACAAGCCCAGTCTCCTTCACTAAACCACTGGGAAGGCTCTCAAGAATGTGTAAACCAACAAAGCATTTGGACAGTCTGACTGTCGGCTCTTTACTTTTGTCCTTATTTGTCGTCTCATCTTTATTTTTGATCTTCATGTTAGATAAGCACCACTCCAAAACCTACTGACAATTTACGATCGTCATTTCACATGTTGCATGGCGGTGACACCACAACGGGCACCACAGAGTGATAATCATCGATGGAGCGCCTGCTACCCCAGACCTCTCTGCCAGGCCTTCCTATTGGCAGAGAGGCTGGGGGTGGAACCTGCCAGCACAACTTGTTAAACACAAGTTAGGACCTGCGCCAGTGCTACTGATGGAATAAACAAAACAAAACAGAAACCACTGCAAGCAATAAGCTGAAAATTATGAAGAAATGGCGTTGAGGGCTGCCAGCATATTACAGTGTGAGGTCATTGTGAATGAACACATAAATCTGGAATAGTGCTTTAATTTGAAGCGTTTGGCGTAACAGCCTTTTAGACTAGATTTGTTGCCGTTTTATTTTACGCCTGGAAAATGTGAATGTGTAATGTCACACCTGGATGTTCTACATCAATAACTCAAAACCTTGTTTGTGTGACATAACATGTCATAATGTTTTATGTCCAAATATATTAAATCTTGAGTACACAGTGTATTTAGGACAAGCTTTAATCCACGTATGGCAGGTATAGATACAGATAATAGAGGTGCAGATAGGGGACAGCCATCTTGCGGAAGAATGCTTACAAGCAAAAATCCCCGTAAGCTGAAATCCCTTTAGCTGGGAGTCAAACACAGACTATATCACCCTTTCATAAGCCTTACATAAGTCATGCATTAAATGACCATACTGGTGAAATGCTGTCTTTATTGTCTTCAGTGCAACATAGTATAGCGTTCAGCACTCTATCTTACATCCTATAATATGATATATTTAAAAGTTAAAGCAAGACTAATTAGCGCAAGACAAATGGTAGGAGAAATGTCATGAGCTTGTGCTAAATTGACAAAAACAAGCTACCCATATGCTGTATGTTAGCTGCCTGCTGCAGGCTTTTTATGAGGGCTACAAATATTATTTGTTATTGTTTCAAGTCAAATATATTTCACTTGTGCATGAAATTTCTTCACAAAGATTTGGATCAAGGCCAACTTTTTTGAGGGCACATTAAGAAGTTAACATGACATGAAATGAGGAAACCAGAGATGACCGATGGACTATTGGATAAAATACCTGCCTGGTTTGACCGCAGTCATTAGAAATCTCAGATATTTCCATCTGAACAACAAACATCCACTGTAAAAAGGGCTTACACATCCCAACATGCTCAGGCTGTCTCTGAACACCTGGACAGGGCCTAGGAGGTGGCAGGTACCTGTGAGAGGGTGAGACGGCTGCCGGCCCGCTTGTGGTACTTGTTGGGGCTCTCAAACTGCAGGTCCTCCCATTTGATCCTCCACAGCATCCCGGCCAGCTCCTTCTCCAGCTTCAGCTTCCTTCAGGAGGACACAACCAGGAGGTCAGATTAAGGAGATCAGGAATAATGTGGCATGTAAAAATGCAACTGTCAACTCTGAACAATCAAAACTGTTTCCTCCAAAAATCGAAATCCAATAAGTCAAGTCTTTTGTAAAAATAAAAATAAACATTACAACAGAACATTTGTGAAACAGGTTCTGCTTCATGGCGATGAGACATTGTTAAGCTGCGGGCAGTAATGTTTATTTCACAAGGTTTTGATAACGACAATGACAAGATAAAGACAAGATAACGAGCTATGGAACGTCTGCAAGCTGGGGGTTATCCTGGGCAGATGTCACCTTTTAATTTGACTTTGTAATATAATATACAGGCTTCTGTTTTCAAAACAATATTGGATTTGGCTTTGATTGGATAATGCAATTCCATTCTCACTCAATTACATGCTAACTTCCTGCCCATATAATTATCCAGATATCCTGATGTCTAGTCAGTACTGTGTGTGTGGGTGTGTGTGTTTGTGTGTGTGTATGTGTGTTTGTGCATTTGTCTGTGTGTGTGTGTGTATATGTGTGGTTGTGTGTGTGCAAATACATATCATATGTGCACCTTCAACCTTGTGCACATACACTGAACTGACTAAAAACAAATAAACCAACAAAAGGAGACAGACAGATGGACAGACAGACAGACAGAGAGAGACAAAGAGAGAGAGAGAGAGAGAGAGAGAGAGAGAGAGAGAGAGAGAGAGAGAGAGAGAGAGAGAGAGAGAGAGAGACCATACCAACAGCACCATCACATCTGGTAAAGATCTCAATGGAAATGCTCTTCTTTCCCATGCACTGATTTACCGTACGACTCAACCTCAAGCCATCTCTTCATGCAGTCTAATAATTGTGTGGGAGCAGCACACATATAAAGGGAGAGGGGTGGTGGTGGCAGTGGATTTGTTTTTCGTGAAAAAATATTTGAAAAGAGGAACCGGGAACAGTGTGCATGGCATTCCAGGCTGGTCTGAAAGGTGTAAAACACTTCCAGATGCCTGCAGGAAATGATTGCAGCGTTAGCATATCACCGTGTTTTAGCCTTCAGCTGAACCAACCCTCTTTGGCCCCCGAAATGTGGCTCTCGTTGGTTTATTTCCCCCTCACAGAAAGAGAGAGTCTCTCAAGTCCTGACCGATCAGCGTCTAACCCTTGCAGGATGTCCCTGCTTGTTTGTGCCTGCAAACACTCCTGACCGCGCTGACGGCGGGGAATGGAAACGTCCCATTATCGCTGCGAGCCTTTTGTAACCTTTGGCTGCAGGAAACACTGTTAAACCAGAAGTTATGCACACACACACACACATGCACACAAACAAAGAAAAAAACACAGACCTGCTCGGGGTGGGGGTGGGGGTGGGGGGTGTACATCTGTGACTGTGTGCTTATGTGTGCCTGTGTGTGTGAGAAAAAAGGGGCAATTTTTCTATTTAAAGCCCCCTGTTTAGCAGCCAGAGAAGCCGAGTGTGGGGCTCCACACTGGGGCTATTGTTTCATAAATCCCATATGTGAATACCTTCACTGGACCAAGCCCACCATTAAAAACAACAGAGGCACACTCTGCCCTGCTTAGTGCCTGCCACTGCACCCCCAGACTCCGAAACGCAAGTCAACGGAGTCATTCTTCATTAGACGGACAGAGAGACACAGAGACAGAGAGAGACAGAGACAGAGACAGAGAGAGACACAGAGACAGAGACACAGAGACAGAGAGAGACAGAGACAGAGAGAGACACAGAGACAGAGAGACACAGAGACAGAGAGAGACAGAGACAGAGACAGAGAGAGACAGAGACAGAGAGAGACAGAGACAGACACAGAGACACAGAGACACAGAGAGACAGAGAGACAGAGAGAGAGAGAACGAGAGCGAGGGGCAAGCGCCCAAGAGATTAAATAAATTACGTGCGGTGGGAACATATGAAAGAGTTCTTCTATGGCTTATGACAAACAGTATGCTTTATTCCATTTAGACACAATCAGCACGTGAGGAAGAAGCCGTTCACTGTGGCATATTTGAGAGACATTTCAACGTGATGATTGTTTTACTGACCAAAAACAATATTATAACAAAATAAAACAATTATGCCTGGCACAGAATATATAGATATCTTTTCCAGCAATGTGTCATCAATCTAGTGCATTTGACTATCCCCTTTATACTAAACAACTTTATTTATTAGGACTTAAGTACTAATAAAAATACAGTGAATTACAATGTTACACTCATAAAAACCTAGCCATTTATTGTGTTGTCTGTTACACAAATGAGCCAGTATTGCGAATCAACTAAAAACTGCATTTTAACAAGATTTAACAGTAAGAAAACGAATTAGCAAACTGATTAACAAGCAAAAGTGCCACAAAGACGAAATGTGTGTTGAAGAACAGATGAACGTTTCTGAGGAACTGTAGAGGCCTGATGGAAAGAAAAATGGTGGATGACATATTTTTGTAAAAGTTGCACGGCAACTGAATAAAGCATGTCGTTTTCTCATAAACATCTGACAATGGTGTTGCTAATAAACAGATCAGTATCGATCTGCCATTTGCTAGGAAGACTGCTGAACAAGAGAGAGACATCACTGCTTCATGCATCATGCATCATGAGGTTAAATAAGAACAAAACTGAATTACTCAAGTCATTTTATTCTATTTCAAAATGTAAAAAATGCACTTCTTATTTATGTTATTGATGTCTCCATCAATTCTAGTAAAGAAATGTTGGCCTAACGTAGCCTTCTCCACCAGTGTAAACTATAAATAAACTATTTAAACATGGGAATACACCATGACAAATAATTGCTACTAAAAACACCAGCTGCCTCAATCCTTCACTGGTGTATTTTTATAATTAAATTGAAAGTAGAAGAATAGGTTGAACTGACCGAGGTGCAGGATCAGATAATACCTCTGTACCGGCCTGGCATACTGAACCTGCAAAGAGGACATTTTAACTTGTTGCTACAGGAGTCATCTCTCACTGGAGTTGAACTTAGCTATTATTAGAAATAGAGCATGATTTGAATTTAATCATGCACATTGTAAAAAGAAGAAAGAAAAAGATCATTGTTTGTTCAGTTCAATTGAATTAATTGATTATTTACCTCCGATTGGACGGTTGCTGCTCCATTTTCCTTAAACTATTCCTCTGATCAAATTCCATTTTCACTGGGTGGCAATCAACACCTTGCTGTGTTAGTACTTAATTAAATCAGATCGCCGGCGTTATGGGACAATAAATATGATTTGCAATAATCATTATGTACATTAGTAACACTATCTATTTTCAGACATCAAAAGAGAGAGTACCCTGTGTCGTTATCTTTTAATAAAAACACAGTTTGTCTGCATAAAGACAGGAAGATGGAAGGGAGAAAAAATATAAACCAGTTTTCTCTGATTACGTACAGAGGCATCCATTACATTATCGAGGATTTCGCAACCCTGCAACCTGTTTAATTGCTTAGGACATACATGATTAACAATTTGCATAATTAAAGTGTGTCTAATCTGATTTGTGGAATAATTAGTAACTGTGTTACTTGTGGCAAAACTATAGTTTTGCTTTAATGAAAATGCATTTATAGCTGGATGCTCTGCATGGTATACATGTTATACCCCCCCCCCCCCCCCATTTTTTTCACAGGGTATACCAATTAGTAATATTTCCAAATACACATTAAAACATATTACATGACATACTAAAACATATGACCTGAATCACATGTAAGACGCAAATTAAGAATTGATATTTGAAATGTAGGCCCGTTTTTTGACGAAGTAACGAAACAGGCATTCCACTGCTTGGCTAAAGCTTAAGCTTGCTTGGAATCTAGCATATTCCATACTTTTTTTTAAACATCGCCTGCTGTGCTGTTGCTCTGGCAACAAACATGTAAATGCCTCTCTGCCACATAGAGTTGCATGCCCTGTAAATCCTTTTAGTCTCTCTCTCTCTCTCTCTCCCTCTCTCTCCCTCTCTCTCTCTCCCCCTCCCTCTCTCCCTCCCTCTCTCTCTCTCTCTCTCTCCCTCTCTCCCTCCTTCCATCCCTGGCTATCTAGCTGTCAGTCTGTCTACCGACCTGGTCAGTCCTAGTCTTGCTATATATCTTGTCTCTTGTTGAACACGATAGATTTGTCACACCATGGATTCATGATCCCAAGGGCTGTGTCCATACAGCAGCAGCAGCAACAGCAGTACTCACCTATAAATGAGGAAACTGGAGATCCCAAACACGATCAGCGCTAAGCCAGAACCCACAGCGACAATCCCCAGCACAGGCAGATGACCTGCAGCCAAACACATTGGGGTGATATGGATGTCAAACTTCTGAGCGATGCCTTCGGTAAAGCCACAGTGTTATCCTACATCAATGTGTGGTTCAACCATACGTGAAGGGATTAGTCGTCAAACCCTTGAAACGCCTTAGTCTGAGGCGAATCCTCAAAAAGCTATTTTATTAAGCTATGTGTGGACCATATGTCCATTATTCAATACCATTACGGACCATTACTGTCCGTGTTCAAAAGCAGTGAACCTGCCAGAGTGGAAAAAGCTACCGTCCAAGCAATTGCTTTGACATCTCACCATGATTTCTTTTTACCTACCAAACGATCAAAACTCTCTACCATTGGCTGGTGGCAGGTGGTCATTATGGACCCTGACCCCAGCCTTGTGCAGCAGACCCTCCCGCGTTCAGAAACCAATGTTATTATACCCTTTACTTAAACACACACACACACTCATATACATATAAAGTTTAGAATTCATACAACGTTATAAAGAATTGGTCAAATACCAATCTGCCTTGCTCTGCAAATTAGGTTTCTGCTTGTTCTGTGTGTGGTAAAGTAATAGTAGTAAAGAAGTAACAAAGAATGGACGATGGGGAATGTATTTTCAGACCTAATTCCACCAGTTATGGTCTCTTAAAGCAGGAGTCGATCTGTGCTGGTAAAATGTAGAAGATTGTGTCCAGATGCCCTCTGATTATGGGATGGATTAAGATTGATTTCCTTTCCCCCTGCTTTCCAGAAACACACCATTGCTGTGGTGTTGCGATCATGGCTGTTCTTGGCTGTTCTCGTACAGCGACTTCATAGTTTCAACAAAAGTTCCCTTCCTTTTCTTTGCTTGTTAAAGGTAGCAGATCAGTCTCATGTCTGATATCAGTATGTATGTCTTTTGTCAGAAACACACCCCATGTCTCATCACTAATCCATAACAATATGTTTTTTAGATTTTTGACAAGCATTTAAACAGCATTTCAATTTGAGACATCTTTTTTCAATTTTTCGAAACATTTTCAATTTCTCGCCTCATTATAAAACACTTCAAGGATCAAGCCACTTAAATGCATGTTGAACTGGACATTTTTTTGTTAGGGACAAAGTGAGATAGAGGAGTGAATCCATACCATCATTACAAGAAGGATCATCCGTGGAGAAGACACATGGTGGGTTATCCAGAGGTGGGCCCCCACTGGGCCAATGGATCTTCTCCGTCTGGGACCAGACGATCTCTTTGTTTGTTCCATTATAGTAGGCAACCAACTGAAAACACAGGGCAAACCAATACAACAAAAATTATAATGGCTCAATATATGCATGGGAGTGTGTGTACATTTCTAATGACAACATTTTCGTGTAGGATAATTTAAACAATAATTTAAACAAACAATAAATACATTTTAACAATCATTTATACATTAATTCAAACGGATGTTCCATCCGTGTTGAGTGTGTGGAGGTGGTGGTGGGGTGATGCATGGATCCTATTGGCTGCTGGCTTGTGAACAGCGTCCCTGTGTGTCCAACTGTGAAACATGACTCTTGTGTCTCTGACCAGCGTTGTTTACCATTTGCTCCTGCTAGACGACTGAAGAGTTACATTTATACACAGGTCCTTCCTAGTGGAAACCTTGCAGAGCCATCACTCCCACACAAGAATATAAGGCCTGAAAATATCTGCTTCGTTTCAGTTTAAACTACACAGGCCTTTTTTTCTCATCATCTTGTGAGAAAGAAAGAAATCATCTTGTGATTTCTGGGATTTTGTAGTCAGGTAATTGGTTATGGCTTGAGGACTTGGGGTTAGTGCTAAACACCTCATTTTAAACCAAATGATCCATTCTTTATCAGAGGTCTGAAGAGCGTTGATCTGTCCATGCTATCCGGCAGACCGACGCCCTGGTGCATGGACGTTGGCCTCCTCCCACCATCGAAACGAGCGTGGTTGTCCATTAGCTTGTAAGTGAGAACATGTTGAGGAATGTTGCTGTGCCTCGGTAGAGTTGGTCACGCCGGAGAGCGGCTAGAACAAGTCTCAAGAGTAACGTGTCCCTGAATCCAGCAGCTAGATGGAAGTGCTCCACCCCCTTGCCCCCCAAGGAAGAACTGGGACTGAAGCAGTCCTCCAGCGGCATAGCCCCTTCGGGGTCTTCGGTGGACAGGGAAGAGGTGGCTTAGGACTTGCGGAATGCAGACCTCAGACTTCTTGGAGCGCAGCAACCCTCTCGCAACGACGCAAACCCGTTTCAGTGCTCAGACGTTCACCGTCAGCAAAAAGATTTCCACGGTTGGCATACAAGCCATGCAGAGACGGTGGATGACATTGGAAAGCGTGGAAACATGGAGGAAAATACTCTGTTTGAAGGACATGTGGTACACAGAAGCAAATAGAATCAGGTTCCTCATTAGGGCCGGCCTACAATGTGCTCCCCTCGCCCAAAAACCTATACGACTGGAGGCAACATTAAGTGCTGAAGGGATTTTTAGCTGCAATGGAAACCAGGAAAACAGAAGTTAATACCTTTCCCCCACAGAACATCTAAACCAGCTTTTTTCTATTGGCGTAGCTCCATGAGGGGGGAGCAGACTGTCTGTGGGGACGAGGACAGCTGGAGGAGGTTGGGACTGAGGGAGGCTGCTGGAAGACATGAACGAATCGCTTGCCGTCACTCTTGAAATAGCCCCTTGCACCCTGAGGCTAGATACCGGTGCTGCTGTGGTGCAACTCTTGGCGCACTACCCTTAGTAAAACTACTACGACTAGCATGGTGGTCGTGGGTGAGGCACAAGCTGTCAACACATGATGAGCATCCGGAAAAGCGTTGGACGCTAGGTTAGGCTTTATATAGCCAGTCAACAGATGGGATTTCAATGCTTTTGACTCCTAAAACCATGGAAACATGCATTCAGGTTTAGAAATGAATAAAGTTTAAAATCCGTTGGTCTTAGAACGTCACACAAAGCTGGGATCTGTTTGGAGGCGCTTCAAGAGGTTAGTGTCATGCAGGTCAGAGTTGAAATAGTTTGAACTTGCAGTGTGTGCAGTGCAGTGCAGTGACAAGGTGGAAAATCTGAGTGGTCCGCTACGCCCAGGATAGCGTCAATGCTAGGTTGGTGTTCAACACTCAACTCCATAAGAATACATTGGCAACGGCGATGCTGAACGTTCATCATGTGTTACACTTCAGAGTGAGAAGCTGTGGCACATGGAAGAACATGTAACATGGCTGGATGGTAAGGGAGGGGAGGTTAGGTTGAATGTTCATTTATGGTGGCTATATCTACAACCAGGTTACTGAGCAAGTAGCCTGGTACTAGGCAAAACATCAAGAAAGCAGACAGCTACTGTAGAGTGGACCAGCACAGTGATGTCATTGAAAAGAAGTCCAAAGAGATATACACGCACATCCAACTTTCTGCAGGTGCCGGACAAGTGCTTCTTTTTCCCAAGGTGTGTATTTTAACCTATTGGTAAAAATAAAAACCTTGGGAGCAATATACAGGGTGCAGACTCTACTCTTTGAGAAGGTGAAGTCCCCAGCCATAGGGATCAGGAACTAGAGGAATCACTGGGCTGTTGTGAGCAAATCAACAAAACCACTATGATGGAAGGTGTGTGCTTGATAACCATGATGATGTACCTGCTCAGCCTACAGCTCAGACACCATCAGCAGGTTGACAATAGAGCAATATTTCCACCAGTACTTCAAATAACTATAGCCGGGCACTGCTCTTCAAATATAGTTGATACATTCTGCAATCTTGTGTTTATAATCTAAGATAATCACAGATAACTTGTTACCTTGGTAACAACATGTGGGTTCAGTTGGATGCGACATCAACTGATTTCTAAAATGTCATGAATCTGAAAAGATCACTTTAAATCTATTTTGAAATTTGGAATTAAATTGTATGTTTATATATTTTTTAGTTTGTGTTATTGTGTAATGTTTTTGTGTTGTCTTTTATGTTCAACATGATGGTCATTCACAAAACAATATAATAGTAGTTCTGATGTCAAATTGCAAACCCAGCTGAACTTGTAAAAGAGACAGATTGCCTATCTTTCTCTAGTATCTCTAGATTGGCCCACTGCCTAAATTGGACCAAGCAGGGCATCTTTGGCTATGCTGTTTGGGCTTTCTAAGAAAAGCTTCAGCAGTCATTTTGAGGAGACAACATGAAATGATTTCGGTATAAACCAGGGCACCATCTACCCTGATCAGCCATTGAGAATTAGAGCAAACTGCTGCGACTATAGTCTCTAAGGGCTGCTTCTCAATTCTAACTGAAGTTAACTCATGTTAACCTACTTATCCTGCCTTGATAAAAAAAAAATCATACTTAAAGCAGTTCACAGAACTGCAAAATACATGACTAACTGCACTGAGGAATGTCAGGCTTTTGGGCCTCTTATGATTCAAAAAGCTAAATTATTTTCAAAGAGATACTTACCTACACTACAGTTATTACAGTAAAAGAGGCAGAAGAAAAAAATGTCTGTCTGGCTGAAAAGCATGTTTCATTAAGATTTGACATTTTGTGGCCCTGAATTCACACCTTGAGATATAAAGTAATGAACCACAAACTTTTCTATAATGGTCCATGACTAATTGCACAAACTACTTCACATTTATAGAGAATATGTCAACAAACAACTGCACAAGTGCTGTCATCACAAGGACTTTAATAAGTCTTATTAAAAAGTATAACTTGCAAATTTTTCCATGTCCATGTAAGCTGTCACGGATAGCCAAAGTTAGAGCCTCTTGCTTTGTCAGTGTAGCAATGTAGCATCACTTCTTTTTTCTTCGCAATGATCGCATGTTACAATATTTATTGATAACTATTCCACCAAATAACCCTTAAACGCGCTGTAGGTAAGAATTGAGTTGTAAAGAGAGAGCAAAAAATAATGCAATAGAGCAAGATTCGGAAACTAAACAACCCCCCAAAAATCCCCTCACTCTTTGCTCCCTCCCTACGTTTCTCCATAAGGGACAAGCTTTGCATTTCACACACCTGTGATTGACAGGCAAAATGAACTCTGAACCAATAAGGGCAGAGATGCTCTGATTGGTCAGAAATGAGCCAGGAGTGGCCTAAAGTCTAAATGGTCTCATACAAAGGGAGGCGCAGTCAACTCGAAACAGATATTCTCACAGCACATTTCACTCACTAATAGCTGAAGGATGGCAAAGCGATTTCTAACAAAATAACAGCTCCTACAGCACCTTTCACTTGAGACTGTTATCTTCCAATGCACGGGTTATTTCTGTAAGAATCAAGACCCTATGGCGGGGCGGTGTCGGTTTACATACAGCACAATAAACCCAGCCGTAGCATCACACTATCCTTTCATTGGCTACAGACCCTCTTGTAGCGGTCAGAGCGATCACGCTCTAAATGAGAGTATAATAAAGTATAATGAGAGTAGCAAGTAGACTCGACAAACAACATTAATGGTACTGTTTTCCTGTTGAAAGTCACAAGGACTGTTACATAAATGTGATAGAGTTACATCCTGGAAAGGCATTTCACTAAAATGCAGCTCTTTTGTGTCTTGGATTGACTCTTCATTTCTAACTCACCAAGATATCCTAAAGACTAAAATGTTTGTCTTGAAGTTGTTGACGTCGATGTTGAACTACAGTGCTGTAGTTTAAGACAATGATCTCACCCCATATTCTCCTGTCTCCTGGTTGGTCATTGACCACACGTTGATGTCTATATCCCGGGCGTTGTTGTGGTCTGTTGTAACTAGGCCTGTTACTCCTAGAAAATAAAGACAACTTTCAGCAAATCAAAAGCATTTTCCTTTGCACCCATAACCCACTCCACAATAGAACCATATAACAAAGTCTTATAAATGTATGACAATCTAAATCCTTTAAAAAATGAAATATTTATTATAAGAAATATAATATTTCCTATGTGCTGGGTAACCACTGCATTAGTATTTTGAACCTCAGTTGTATGGGAAGGTTAGACATGATGGGACTAGTTTTGGGGCATCTAGGGACAGTTGAAAAAGAAGAACAGGAAGGGGAAGAGGGAAGAGGGAAGAGGGAAGAAGAAGAAGAAGAAGAAGAAGAAGAAGAAGAAGAAGAAGAAGAAGAAGAAGAAGAAGAAGAAGAAGAAGAAGAAGAAGAAGAAGAAGAAGAAGAAGAAGAAGAAGAAGAAGAAGAAGAAGAAGAAGAAGAAGAAGAAGAAGAAGAAGAAGAAGAAGAAGAAGAAGAAGAAGAAGAAGAAGAAGAAGAAGAAGAAGAAGAAGAAGAAGAAGAAGAAGAAGAAGAAGAAGAAGAAGAAGAAGAAGAAGAAGAAGAAGAAGAAGAAGAGCTTACCCCAGAACCGGCGGTTCTGCATCCTCATAGTGATGTTGATGCCGTCATTCTGGGCCCCGCCCTCCGCCAGGTTCTCCTCCAGGGCCATGGCGTAAAGCACGAAGCCGTCGTAGAAGCTCCCGGAAATGTAGTCCATCTACGAGGAGAAACACGGACATTAAAAGGTTTTCATTTGGGCCAGTGCATAACACTCGCCAATAAGGCATAAAGATAAAGGAGTTTTTGCCATGCCTTCTTTCTAACACACGTTTGATTGACGTCATTTGAAAACAGTGTAAAAGCCTTACAGTAAATCCCCCCATAAACACGGTTCAAATCCATGTTTCTAAGGACACGCGTTTGTACAAAGAACGTAATGTCAACAACGGAGCAAATCTCGTAAAATACACCACATACCTCACGCCTAATAAAGGACATAAATGCAGTCTTAAAAACGAGCACAATTCACTTGTATTGTTGTGTACATCATTCATCCGTAATCGCTGACATTTGTGTTAAAGACAATTCCAAACGCACAGTGGGCCTTCGTGCTTTGTTAACGGAGAACCGCAATAAAGTTTCAAAACCGGTTTCCAGCCCATAAACATTGTGGTTATGGATGCTGCTGAGACTGCAGCAAGACGTCTAACGACGTACCAGTGAGGGCTCCAGAGTCACACCGAAATCCTGTAGGGCCCTGACGTGTAGCTTCTTCTGGAAATCGAGGTACTCTGGGTTGTCTGGCGGACGGTAGGTTATGACGAACACAGACTGGGGGTGGAAAAACATATAAAACACAGGAAGCAAGCGTCCAAAAAAGGAGCATTGTGTGACATTCAGATGCCGTCAGAGATCGTGATGAGTCCGTTGCAGAGAGTGGAATATTAGCGAGAGGGCCGTGGGATACTAACAACGTTTTGCACGTTCAAATGGCTGGTATCCTGCTGCCCACTGAGATGACTGAGAAGGACACCCAAATAAAAAACATTCCATAAGAACTGCTGGTATACAAGTCATTACAGGTTTTTGTATCTCGCCTAAGATGTCCAAAACTTGAACATAAACCAAAGCACGGCATTTTATTACAAAGACTGATTTGATTTGTAATGTTTAATGAACTCATCGGATTGCTTAAGGTGACATCAAATATAACGTACACAGTTGGTATGTTCTACCAATTGAATCGCACAATCAACTTTTTTATGTTAAGGGGCATTTTTCCCAGCTTCAGAGGCATCAAAAAAGAATCTGCCTAAAGACAAGGGGAGCCAAAGGCATGTGATTAAGTCATCAAACCAACACAGTTACAGGGGTTCTCTTACTGGTTAACATCAAGCATAAACTGAGATAAACTAATGTACACAATATCCTAACAAACTACTGTGCTCTCTGGTGTCCCCAGAGACACTAACCCCAAATCCTGTAATGAGATGGAGTATAAGGAATGTAATTTGATTTTACTAGCAAAAATAGTTGTGCCATGCCCTACAGTGGGGGAAAAACCTTTTTTAATGTGTCAGTGCTGAAGAATGAATTAACCGCAATGACAGCAAATCATTTGTTGTTGTTTGACTTGTGACAAACTATTTCGCTTGAGTCCCCAAAACAAGAGAACACTTAACAGTGTCTAACTTTTGACAATCTCGGAGTCATACATCATGACAGAGAATTAATAATCAATCTGATTACATTTTCCATAAAGAGAGGAAAGCCATTTAACGTCATTTCCCAAACACTGTAAGTAACCGAGTGCTGTAAGGCGAGTGACATTTAGGAATACAAACTGGAATAACAGCACATCTGTGCTCAATTATGTATTTGACAACACGCTCATTTTGTAGGACTAAGTGGCTTCTAGTAAGACTGCGTCCTGATTAATTAATGCTACGCTACAGTGAAACTCCTTGAAAATGGGAGAAAGAGGAGAAGGCTGAGGATGAACATTTTGGGAAAACTCTTTACCAACCCGGAGGGAAAAAGTGATGCGGTTTCCTTAGACACAGACTCTAAAGAGTACACAGAACCTATTTATTCATGGTTGTGATTACCATTGAATGTTTACCCACTCGGGATTTGACGTCTGCCACCGCAGTTGACTGCATGAAACCAGTAAAGATGCCTCTTTTAACATGCTCCTCATCCACTTGTTTGAAGGAGAATCTCAGTGTTTAGGATACTACCCCGTGTGTCGCTCAGTAGGACCTCGATACGAAGTGGAGCTGTCTAATAATAATATCCTCTACATTGTGAAATTAACATGACACGGGGAACCTGTGCTAACCATCTTCATATCAATAATTTAAGCTGAACTCCTAAACTGACCTATCTGATCCGATCCGATCCAAATCTGATGGGACTAGTTCAGGGGTCAGGAACGTATAGCTCCAGAGTATAATCAGATTAGGACTAGAGAATGACAAAAGGTGCTATAACAAGATTGTATTTGCGCATTAACACCCAGTCCAAGTCAGCCTCTGCAGCCTAAGGCATGCTTGGAAGCACATTTGGAAGTCACTCCTTTACTCTTAAATTACACTCTGTCGAACCTTCTTACTTTCTCTACCCAACCACTGTGTTATATCTTAACACAGCATTATATCAATCTGTGTTTAATTGAGTTGCATAGCAGGTGTAGATATATGACACACACACACACAAACACACACACACACACACACACACACACACACACACACACACACACACACAGGTGCACAATGCATGGCTTACAATTAATAAAGGAATGAAGATATCTCCTCAAAAAGCTGTGTAGTAATATATCCCTCCATCTAATTAGAGAATTGGAGTCCACTGATATCTTGACAGATGTTCAATTGATTCAATTAGATACCTGAGCTTTGTGTGTGTGTGTGTGTGCGTATGTGTGTGCGTGTGCATGTGTGTATGTGTGTGTGTGTGTGTGTGTGTGTGCGTGCTTGTGCGCGATAGTGGTTGTGTATGTGCATGCATACGCATGCATACACACGTGCAAGCACATACAAAAGCATACATGCATGTTTTTGTACATGCTCGTGTGCACGTGCGCGTGTGTGCTTGCATGTGTGTGTGGGTGTGCGAGGAGGCACATCCATGTCAGGTGCACTGTACCTTGAAGACTTTAATGGCATCAGTCCAGTCCGGGTCAGAGTTTTGCCAGGGCTTGCGTTCTGTCAAACTCTCTGCAAACACGTCGAGGTAGAAGATGGCGTAATTCTCAGGGTCTGGGATATCACTCTGAAACAGCTTCATGATGCTCAGGAATGTGTCCAGTGGCCCACAGATGTACACAACTGTAGATTGAATCAGGAGATGGTATGAATTTAATACCACATAAGAAAAGGAAATAAACCAATTGGTCTTTCACTTAGTTGTGATCCTTTAAAAAAAGAATCTGTATACGAAGTTTCAATATATTTGCTTCAGGATCTGTGTATCAATTTAAAATGATAATTTCACCTCACTTTTTGGGACCAACACTTATCTTTGGCATTTTTCTAACCCTTCAAATGTTAACACGTTTATAATTGTTTCGTAGACTTACCCCTTTGTGTGGGCTTGAGTAAACAGGTCAGAATATACTAAAGAAAAACATTGTTTTGAACAGGCGATTACTGAGCATTATTTATCGTTATTATGTTCAATTAGCATTTTTTTATTCCTTATCTTGCCTCTAAATGGAACATGCAGTTTAGTACTACTTAGAATTGATTTGGTAAATTGAGACCTATATGTGGCAACTTGTTTACTTTCTGTGTAAACAGCTGAAGGCACAATCTTAAACAGTGTTACTTCAGTAACTGTAGCTCCTTTTCATGAACACCAGCAGAACTTGAGCCAATTCCGATTTTTCAGTGATCCTATTTGGCACCAAACATAAAACTGTCTGCAAACTATATATTCTAAGATATTTGTATTATTTGTGTTGGTGTTCACAGGAAACGCCGGAGTGAATACCACCTCAGTCCAATTAATTTCCTATTCCGAATGCACCGGGACCCTGTGTTGTTTACCATCACAATTTATTTTATTTACGCTTAAATCCCGTAATCATGTAAATTAACAAATCAAGCATTAACACATGACTGATATGATGCAGGTAGTATATGCCTTGCTCAAAGACATGGTTCTCCCCACCCCTCCAGTCAGGCAGTCATTCTAATGACCACACAACATCCTAACTACTCTCACTCTGCCCAGTGGGAGTTGGACCGGCCAGTCTGGCTACAAGCAGTATTTCCACTCGCAGCATATGCCAGCATGGCTACTGCCAGGCTCTCCTGGTAAAATGTGCTCACATGTTGTGAGCCCAAGGCCGGTAGCGAGCAGAGTGCTTGCCTAGGCCCTGATTCCTATCTGCTCTGGCAAATAACTAAACCTGTTCCAAGTTGTCCTGCTGACTGCTGGGTGGAGACCAGCAATAACACACAGAAATAGTAGGGGATAAAAGCTCTGCCTGTGCCCCTGGGCCATCATACCTGCTCAGAGCTCACCAGGGACTAAAGCAACCACCACACCAAATTGTTTGGGTGTCATTTGTTTCACATTGCAATTTTTTACCCTCCAAAGACCTGTAACTCTTGTAACATATATCTGCTTGTTATTAAATTTGAAAAAGAACTTTTGCAGACAATTTCACTTGGATGAACACCAAATCGGTGCCAATATTCCAGAGGCCTATTTTGGGTAAGTGATTCAAATAATCGGTCATTCTCAACCAACACGGGGACACATGGCACACATTGGCCAGTTCTTTGAATGATCATGTGTTCACATATATGCGTTGTACAATACCCATATTGTGAAGGCCTGGGATTTTCACCCGTTTTTTTTAACAGTACACAACACTGGAATAAGCAAACTAATTAGCTTGCCTTGTCGTTTTTTTTCCAACAGAGCAGTGTTGGCTTTAAAAATCAATGTTGGCATACAGCTAAATCTGTCTCAGGGAAGCTTACATGCTTGAGATCCAATTCAGTAGGAATTATTTAGCAGCATAGGCTACTGTACACATAACAATCTAAGTCCACCATCGATACAAACGCAAAACACAGAAAACGTGCTTTGGTTTAAATAATGGCAAGACCTAGGCTGTGTGTATTCTGTTCAGCAATTACTCAGACCTTTTCAAGATGCGACCCCAGTGATCCCTGTTTACATTCGGTTTTGTAAGGTATCAACAGTTTTCCATATATCTAAAGTGTGACAAATTCCACTAAGAAGAGCTGGTCCCATACCTTAAAAGATGAGCTCAACAAAAGACAGATGAAGATAATACATATTTAATGACTTCTCAGTGGCTTTTATTCCTCAGAGGTGTAGGCCTACCTAACCTTACCCTCTCGTTAGCCTCGAGCCCCTGGTACAGACAAAGGGCATCCATGTGAACATTGTCAATAGATGACCCAAGACGTAATGACGGCTGCGGGGTTATCTGAGGGGACAGCAGTGGTGGAATGCCGAGCCAGGACACGTCCAGACTAAACCATTACCTTCCAGGATCCCGGGGGGACTCTTACGGTGTCTAGGAAGAGGTTTGGTGCGTGTCCATGGTTAATGTTAGCTATATTGATTCATTATCCAAACAGGCGACGTTCCATTCATTTTGTTAATGTTTGACGAGACGAAAGAAAAAAAAGATACCATGTCGATAATTTAGCTTGATAAAACCCCAGTCAATAGCAGTAGCCCTACATGGAAGGAAGTAGGCCTAACTTAATTGTATTAAATAGCTAGACCTATATCCGCCTATTAAACTATGCATCACAATCTTCTCCATTTGTGTGATGGGCTACAGTCATGAGAGCTAAATTACAAAGGACTTTTAATTTGATACAGAGACTAAACCCTGATTATTCACAATTAATTTAATACGTCTAATCTAATACGGGACTATATTTGTGTTACATTTAAACCACTTAAAAAATAGCTATAGGTGTTACACCACTACGAACCATATAGTTATAGAAGAAGGCTATATTGTTATATGAATCCCCATACATGATAGGCCTAGGCCTAATTGCATGAACGACAGATATAATTGCCCTACATAGCTCTGAATTTAAGCTTGTGTAGGCCTACAATAAAATAGTAGGCCTAATGGAACTATGTCTTATTTTTATTTCAATGCCACAGCACACATTAACATTTGTGAGGTCCAAACGGTAGCTCAATCATTGATGCATTTTTTTTCCTGGAAAATGTCTGGCATGTATGTCGATCATGCATGAGTAGGCTATAGTCAGCCACACACACACACACACACAGTGAGTGGCCGACGAAAGCATGCCCCCCTCTTAAAACACAGGTGGTCCTCCGTCAATAAAGCAACAGACTGTCCACAGCCTAAACATTCCTCTTGTAAGTTGGCTATTCCCTGCATCTATTTCTGTCGACCCTGCTTAACATCTGGGAAAACAGGGGGGGGGGGGGGGGGGGGGGGGTAATATCTGACAAGCTTCTGTCAAAACAATAAGACATGGACTAAATGCTCGATTATTTTCTGTCCTGCTCATAATGCTAATTGTATGATGCTATAGCAAAAGCCAAAACTGATAACTGACTTACTTCTTCCATTTTCTTTCATGCAGGTGATGAGGTCCTT
Source organism: Lota lota (assembly GCA_026745465.1). Lineage (NCBI taxonomy): Eukaryota > Metazoa > Chordata > Actinopteri > Gadiformes > Lotidae > Lota > Lota lota. Next base: position 1,124,467 of record JACYXH010000017.1, on the reverse strand, counting down.
GTACTCTTTGCTGTGGGCCTGGTACGGCTGGGCTTCGATCGTAACGTTCAACTCAAATTTCAAATTCAGAAATATCCCTTCCGAGAGAAAGTAGTGAGGTCGGTCGTCTTGTCTCAGGTCGTGGAAGATCACCACCGCCCGAGTGGTCCAGTTGAAGTGGGAATGAAGCAAGCTCGCGAACTCTCCCAGTTTGGTGGTCGAAGGTCCGGTGCGCATTATTGTCCGGTACTCTTCCCGCTTATCGAACCCGTACGCCGGCCCTCCGGCCGTTATTAACGGCAGTTTCCAGTGAGACGCGAATCTCCCCACCGAAGCGAGGGGATATACGCACCCGGGTCCGATGAAAACATCGGGACGGATATAAAGTTTGGCGTCCACGGCGACTACCTGCGCTTTACTCTCAACGCACGAGCCCGCTACCGGGTCTTCAGTGCTGAAATTGAGAATTTTCATGTACCGTCCCACGAGGAGCCCGTACTTCTCCTGAAGATCCTCACGTGCCATGAGGATCGCCGGGAAAACTCTCGCCAGAGCCCACGGATATTTTTGATAATTGTCAGGAAGCATCACGGCTACGGTTATGTTAGTAGTCCGGGTAGGCGCTCGACCTCTTGCGATAGGTAAGCAAACTATTACCACGAAGAAACAGTATCCCATTTCGTGTTTAAATCTCATGGTCTTGGTTTTGTTGTTTTCCGCGCGAGAGACCAAGTAAATAAATGTCACCCCGCGAGCTCACCTTTTAAAGTGAGAGAAGCGTCTGTATATCCCACAACTCTCTTTTAAATGGGAATAAAGTCAGCCGCCAACAACCAACAACCACTATTCCAACTCATTTTAGCTTTAATCCTGGTAGCATCCTTGGTGTGTGGGCTAATATATTCCCTAAATCCGTTTGTTGTTGTGGAGCAGCTATAGAGCTGATGTTGAACAGTCTCCCTCTTGAGAGTGATAACATCCATCCAGATGATTGGGACTTAAATCACAGCAACCCCCGCACTCCCCCAATACGTCACATTCTACTGATCCGGTACACGGTCCGGTACACGGCACAGAGGCGCCCTCTGTCGGCGTTGTTCAAAAACACTGACTCGGTCGTTGCTTTAAAGTTTTAACGGCTCATTCCAAACCTTTTCATTAAAGGGTCAGGCTTTGGGTCTTAAATCTACTCCAATGAATCTATAACACCCCCCCCCCCCCCCCCCCCCCCCCCCCCCCCCGAAAACAGTCAAACCCATAGTCAACCGTGTGTTTATATTGCCCAATAATCATTGGTGTCATCAAAAATATGACTCCTGGGGCAAAATTCACAGTGCAAATAATTTTTGGGGCAGAACCAAAGAGTAGGGTAGTCTCACAACACCCAGTTACCCACACCCTTACACACCATTCACCGTGTACAAAGAGACACACACAAACTAAGTCAGCAATGAGACACTGTTCATAGTCTTTATTTGCATGTTTGATATCCTAGGATAGGAAATACACAGCGTAGGGTTGTAAACACAGATAGCAAGTTAGCTCCCAGATGAAATACCACTGAAATAGTAACACTTCAATGTAGGCCATTATAGCAGGACAGTTTTAAATATTTTACCTTTTTATCAACATTTTATCAACATAATTACAGGCCAATATAATAAGAAAAAAACTAATTGGAACAATTGCATTAACCTTCTTTTTTTCTGTTGGGGAGGAAGGAGTGGAACCAGAGAAACATGGCTGCTGGTCCAGATCTGGCCCACGGGATGCTAATTGATGCCCCCTGTAAGCCTATCTCATAGACTATTCCCCCAGTGTTTAGATGAAGGCGCAGAATCACAACTCGTTATGCAGAAAGGACCCCATACAGAGTAGGCTGCAAAGTGCCACCTGTGCCAGTCCCAAACGTATACTCACTAAACACAAATCCTGTGTTTCCTGGAACAGCTTAAGTTTAATAATCAGGCATTTGTAGGGTTGTCAGTGCTAGGAACTATTGGATAGACTGATCGTTTGCCATCAAGTCCAGCAAGCGATCCCCACTGTGGTTCCTGACTATACCAATTCAAAGCACTGCCATACATGCAGAAAATGAAAAAATGCTTATTCAAATAAACAAGACACAATAAGATCAACAACATAACAAGATTGTCTTGTTGCTTTTTATTGGAAGTCAAGGAGGCAACTACAAGATACATTCAAATTACACTCAATGACTTGGCGTACAAAGAAGGATTTTTGTTATTGTTATGGGATATGTATTGTCAGCTTTTAAATGCAGGATAAGTATATGTAATCCCCCCCATTTGACAGTATGCATTCGGTCTTCTTTTAAAATGGATTCTTTATTTCTTGGTCCACATTTGTCCTGCTGCATGTCCGGTCTCTCCTGCCTTTACTCTTTCAGCCAGCCCAGCAGCTGAGGTGTGTAGTAGGTGATGATGATGTCAGCACCTGCCACAGAACACAGCCAGAATCGCGCCAAGTTTGAAAAACTACCTTATCGTCCCGTCATGTTGCTGCAGATTCAACAGTAGCTCCTTGCATCCAACAAAGACAAAGGGTATCTACTGAGAGAGTGAGTAGGTCTACAGTTTGAGTATCTACTGAGAGAGTGAGTAGTCCTACAGTTTGAGTATCTACTGAGAGTGAGAAGGCCTACAGTTTGAGTATCTACTGAGAGTGAGTAGTCCTATAGTTTGAGTATCTACTGAGAGTGAGTAGTCCTATAGTTTGAGTATCTACTGAGAGAGTGAGTAGTCCTACAGTTTGAGTATCTACTGAGAGTGAGAAGGCCTACAGTTTGAGCTTCTACTGAAACTCTACAGCTCATCTCACCTGCCCTGCGGAAGGCCGTCATGGACTCCATCACGGCGGCCTTCAGATCGAAGGCCCCGGCCTGGGCTCCGTGCCACAGCATGGCGAACTCCCCCGACACGTTGTACACCGCCAGAGGGTGCATCGGGTGCTGCGGAGCAACCAGTCAGGTCAAGCATTGTTTATACAGCGCTGGATCCCTTTACGTCTTTACAAGTTACAAAACATTAAGCACAGCAAACCAGAAGGTAGCTCCACCTGGAAACCATAAAGGAAAACCAAACAGTAAAACAACTTATTTTAGATGAAAAGCAAAGTAGTTGGTTACATAGAAGTGATATGGAATGATCCGGTTCATAATCTTGCCTTGAAAGTAAAAAAACAACAACATAGGATAAGATATAAGATATATATATTTACTATACTATATATAGTAAATATGTACTCAAATAGCCCTCTATGGGTTAAACGCAAGCCTGAGCAGCAATATAGCCCCGCCCCTAAATTACAAAAAGTATGACAGAAGCATGCATGTTCATCTAATCGTGTGCGAGGACTAGCCTAAAGGGGGTTTGGTTTTCCTAGAAGAAGGGACCACAGAACAGAAGGGAGGACATTTGTCTGACATTCCCAGACAAATCAATTAACATTCAGTTACTGTGAAGTAGACAGAAACACCCAAGATCAGACAGAACTAGTTGATCTGATCGAGTGAGCTCAAGTCGAAATATGATGTGTGTGTATTAATTGAATAAAATAATTGAGTCAGTCCAAATAATAGTCAATTACCTTGTCTTTGACCTCTCTCACAATGTCCAAATAGGGGAGTCCAGGTTTTACCATCAGCATATCAGCTCCTTCTCTCACATCCCGCTCCTAAACCATTACAACATCACATAGTTGTGTCTCATACTGTGCACAATACATAGAATAGACATGGTCAAAATTCGGCATTTGATCTTACCACAGCCCGCAATGCCAGTCCCCTGGCACCAGGGGGCAGCTGATAGCAGCGTCTATCTCCAAATGCAGGCTTGGACTGGGCCGCATCTCTGCATGAACCCACACATTAACAAATTAATGTCAATGTCGGAAAGGTTTAGGCTATTTGAATTTCAGAATTTGGCACACCCACCTGAAAGGGCCATAATAGCATGAGGCAAACTTTGCACTATAGCTCAGCACTGAAACCTAAAACAAATGGAAAAAAAACACAATTATATGTTATCCATTACAGATCCATGATTTTATTAGTTATTTTTCGACTTGTGATAGTCATTATGTATTAGACTTTGAGATTTTTTACATGACTGAATATTGAATATTTCATACAATTTAAAGCTGTGGTCAAGTGAAACGACATAGCATACTACATAAAATAACAGCAATACTTTATCACCAAAAAACCTTTGTTTGTGATTTTAAGTTCGACATTTTGTGCATGCTCCAGCATACCTTGTTGCCCATTTCATTGGACATCAGTGCCTGTTTGATAGCCCTGACCCGTCCATCCATCATGTCAGAGGGGGCGATGATGTGACAGCCTATCAGAGCGAAGCAGGAAATCGTAAACCCAGAAAGGATGTCATCTTTACAATACCATGAATAGGGCAGTCACATTAACATGACTTCCCTATTGCAACTCCACAGTAGTTAGAAATGTAATTAATTATCAACATCCTCATGTATTAATGTTTATTTTTGGGGAGAACGTTTCGGCCCTGTATATGCCATATGCCATATCCCTTATCTATATCAATGTTAATATGTCATACAACATACAAAATAAAAGTACTGTTCATATTTTGATGCTTTAGAATTAATCAATTATGGCAATTATCTATCATTAACCCTCCGAATAAATCGGCGATCAATATCATCATAAAGCGGACTGAAACCATTGATTAAGAGAACATGTTCCACAGAATGATAGAGGAATTGACGTGTTGATACACATGTTGGTACATTAGAGAGTACTGACCAGCCCTGGCATAAGCTACCGCCACCTCCCCTAAACGCAAGCAGCTTGCGTCGTTGTCCAATGTGCCGTCCTCGCGTAGAATACCTGAAATTACATCAGACACCACACTCATCAATACGGCAGCAGTACATACGCTTTTTGTTAGCACCTGTATTCAAATGAATAGAAAACCCTACAAATTGAGGGAACACATACCGCAGTGTCCATGCGCAGTGTAAGGACACAGACAGACATCGCAGGCAATCAGCAGATGAGGGAACAGAGAGCGGATCTTCCTCACGCCCAACACTGCAGGCGTCTGGTCCGTGTCTGCCCCAGAGCCTCGGTCATCCTACCGGTAGAAAAGTGTTCATATACAATGTGCTTTGATTATGTACAAAAACAACATGAAGAGACAAACCAGTGCCAAATACGTCATTTTTATGAATTACACTGAACGATGTATACATTTTTATCCATTGACCAGAAAACGGTTGACTCCTAATGATTTAATGCTATACAATAAAACACTGTCAAAAAATAGCCATAGGCAGTAAGTAATGAGTAATTACCAACCATAGTATCCATCCAAATGGTATAAACATAATTCCCAGTAAGGGTGTCCTTACCTTTTCTATTTTTGCCGGCACACCAAATATCAGCACACATTTTAAGCCGTTCGCTACAAGAGGCTGCAGCATTCCCTCAAGCTTGTTAACACCATATCTAGGGATTGATGATCACACAGATGAAAAATGCTGATCAATAATGATGTTTTGACTAAACCATACTATTACTAGGTGTATCCCGGAATGTTCAGTATAGAAATGAACAAATCGCTCACGCTTATTGAGCCCTTCTGACGATGACTCAATCACATCATATCGTGATCGTGTGGTTAAGGGTGTAAACCTTTCCCAGAGATATTCCAAAGCTATTATGAATGACTGAATCCAAAAGACACAACATGGAGATAAAAGGAGGAAGATTGTGAGGCGCAGTGACCTAACGGATTCTCCTCTTATCTGCATTCAGCTTTACTAGTTGGCTTTGGGTCCACCCCTGACGGTTTTTATCTAAACACAACAGACTTGGACTTCAGCGGCTTCTTATGATAATGAAAGCACAACTGGTGTGTTTGGTGGCAATCTTTACTGATTTGGGTAAGGTCTTTGTTAATCATGTAATGTTGGTGATAATAATCAACATGACACTAGACAAATCCATCTCCACATGCACACGAGTGAAGTCTTCATTTGAATGTTTATGATGAGCAGGAGGATCATATTTATTACAAATTGGCTTCTGTTTACGACCCTTACCTGGCCTGACCTGGAAGGCTGGCAATAGGCTCCACTGCATCTTCACTGTCTCTGTGAAAGAAATAGTATATATATATTTTTAAAAGACTTATGTCTAATTATTACTTTCTTTATATATAAAAATGACAACTTGGAAAAGTTGATTACGTTATCCATAATCAACTTTCCTTGTATGTTTTCCCAACTTTGATGATTGTGTTATGTAGACAAATTATCATGATACTATTGCATTATATTGTAAAAATGTATAATATATTTACGTTATGAAAATTGGGTAGATGAGGTTTTCAGGTCTTAAATCCGCTGCACATGACTGCCAGTATCTCAGTGTTGGGTGAAAATAACCACTGTGGAGCACAGACTCGACTGGCGTCTGCATTTTAGATATCTGCTGAAAAATAACAACAAAGAGTTAACCAAAAAGTAAGCCATAGACATACCTTGCCGTGTTGGCATAGGACTTTGTGTCCAGACAGGGTTCTGTTCTGATATCACCAAGTAACCGTGAAACATGCTCAACCACGCGCGATAATGCCTTTCCAAACCAATACCTTACTCAGCCAGCAACCAGACGGTGTCAAATAGGAACACAATGTTTTCCAATAGAATAAGTAACTGTACATATAATGTAATATATAATAACGTAATCCTTGAAGGAGGGTTGGTGCAATAGGTATAACCGTCTCAATGAAGATATTTATTGACTAAAATAAGGACTATTGAATTGTATAACAAATCAGCTCCAATATAATTCAAATGTAGTCGTTAATTATACATCCAAGTTCAGAAAAAACTTCTCAAAGTGGGTTGTCAGAGAATATTACCTTGACTCACAGCGACTAAATACAAATACAGAAAAAATGTCGGCAGTATGCACTGATTGTAATTCATTACTCAAACTTTATATTGTAAAACGACTACAAAAATGCTGTATGTGCATACAAAGGTGACATGTTTTTAGGTTTATTTAGCACTAAAGTGTGCCTACCCTTGGAAAGTGTGCCTACCTTGGATTCTTCCTTCCTTCCTTCCTTGCTTGGGTTTTTCTACTTTATGCAGCAGCTTGCGGCCACCGTAGGACGTGTAGTGAGTTGAGATCTCGCGAGAGTGTATTGACGACGAGAAGACATCAGCTCACCAGCGTAAGTCATATTTTAGCTACCACATAAATGGACATAACGCCTATCTTTTGAACAGGTTAAAAAAAATGTACCATTAATACGATTTACTCCATTATAAACACTACTAATATTTAGTTTGAAACCGATATTGAATACGTTTCATTGCTCAACGTCAGTTCACTTGGCTGGCTCCTAGCACTGAGTTGTTGAGTTGTTTTAATGAACTAGTATTGAGTTGTATTAATGAACTGTAGCAGTACATCTCCAGAGACCAAGCTTGATGCGGTATCTAACATTACATGACTATATGTCATTCTGATATACCAGCGTTCGTACTTCACCTAGTGATAATGATGTAATAAGGTGTGGACATGGCTCGCATATTAACCTGACTAAATATGTGTTATACGTAGAGTAATGTCAGCTGTCGTGCGTTTTATGGAATTCATTGTAATCTTAATAGGTTCGTATTATTTTGTTCTTTTGCTGTAGGCCCAAGGCCTATGGAGATACTGACGGATTCTGTATCGGCCTGGTTCTGCAGCCAACCTCAGGCCCCTCTTCGCCTACCGGACTCAAATATGTAACCTAGACCTCTCTGCTACTTCCAGTGCCTTGCCGTCCAACGTGTCCCTACTGTCATTCTCAATTAACCCGAGTTTGGACTGACACACCAGCACCTGACTTGACCTCAGCCAATCAGACCCCTGCTTTCATTCTTCATCCTCACCTGTATCTGGTCTCGTAACACCCCAAGCCACAATGCTGTTCTCCCTTAGAGAGCTGGTGCAGTGGTTGGGCTTTGCCACCTTTGAACTCTTCCTCCATCTGGCGGCCATCTTGGTCTTCAGCGTACTTGTGGCGCTGCGGGTGGACATGTCCACGCTGAAGCTGAGCTGGTGGCTGGTGTTCGTGCCGCTGTTCGCCGCTGACGGCCTCAGTACCTACTTCACGGCCATCGTGTCCATCCGCCTGTACCAGGAGAACGAGAAGCGGCTGGCGGTGCTGCGGCTGCTCTGGGTGCTGACGGTGCTGAGCCTGAAGCTGGTGTGCGAGGTGCTGTTGTGTCAGAAGCTGGCAGAGCAGGAACAGGCCAGGGACCTATGGTTCGGCCTCATCGTCTCGCCCCTCTTCATCCTGCTGCAGTTCCTCATGATCCGAGCCTGCCGCGTAAACTGACCAAGCGATCTGCAATCGCCCTTTTGAGTTTTGGAGCATCACACAGTCTTTGTGTTTGCATGTTGCCAGCCAGCACTGGTTTGGGGTCATGTGTTTAAACATGCTGCTCAGCCACCCTAGTTTTGTGCGGTGGTCTCTATTTTAATGGACGTCGAATACAATTTAAGTCGCACAACGCAGTGCTAACAGTCAATTAATAGATGCTATCCTAATCATTGTTCATGATAACAGAACATGATGCAGCTACTAACAGTTTGTTCATTTATTATCTGCTCTTACAACATTGCAGCTAAATTATTAGTTGTTTTCTTGTTTAAAATCAAACTTGTTTTACATTTCTTCAATAGCTCAGTGAACCAATGTTTAAGAGACCGAAACTATACAGAAAATAAAAGGTAACCCTTGAGAGATAACTTTTAGAAATGTTACTCAAAAGTAACCGATAAAAAGTAGAAAGACTACAAGCAAGTCCTTAGTAAAAGTTCCTTTGAATAAGAAACAAGAAAGAAAAACAATCCCCCTTTTGTTTATTAAGTTGCCCAAAAGGATAATGGGACTAACTTATTACTCAATATTAAATTGAATGATAGTAATGTATATTTTTGTAATGTAAAGCTGTAGCAATGTTGTTGCTGATCATTGCAAAGCCTACCAGCTCTCTGATGTGGCGGTCGATGCTTCCAATTCACTTGCTTACATTAAAATAACTCAATGGAAGGGAGGTTTCCCTCTCTCACCAAACACATGTTTATTTGTACATGATGTATTGTATCTCTTTAAACCTATTCAGTACTTGTGTACATGTTACATGTGTACGGGCCTAGTTTCTTCCTCATGTGAAATTCACTGTAATGCATTCTTTCAGGATGCACCATCTTTATTTATATTTATATTTGGCATTTTCGTACAGTTGTTATTCGTACGGTTGCTGTCACTTATGTATTTTTCTGTAAATAAACAGTCGGTATTTACTTGTTTTTACGTAAGGTGTATTCTAGCATTACATTTGATTATAAGGGGCTGTATCTGCTTCATCATGAGTAGGTAATAGGTGGATTTTACTGGTCTCTAGAGCAGAGAGGAGATAGGGTAGAAAGTTGTGAAGTGCCGTCAGTATCTCTAGAGTGATGTATTTAGCATGTCTTTGACCAACTTTTATCCAGATTCAAATAGGCCTAGTATGCTACTTTTTATTCACTCAGTAGCAGGTAAAGAAATAGTACATTAGTAAAGGAAAAATATTAAAACTTCTATCTTGAACCTGAAAATGTCTCCACGGTCGTGGACATTTTCAGTGCTGCAATGGTTGGAGACATCTGGCAGTAGAATGCTCAATAGGTAGGCTAAACATCAAGCAACCATAACATTTGGACTATGGATTAGATCACCTTTGTCAATCTTATACTTCAATGACGTCCTAATGATAATGTTTTTTGCAATATGTGAAGGGAATTTCACCTGTGGAGAATGAAGTCTGTCTGCGGTCCATGAATGCCGCTGTCGCCATAGTTACTTTGGAGCCACTTGTGATAGGAGTGAGACTTTTTTTTATCTTTACATTTAATGCACTAATCCTTGTTGAAGTTGATCTTTTACAAACTTGATCTGATTTAGCTATGTTCGGAGTCAATACTTCTTTACATTACATTGCAACTTTAAATTAATTTCACTGGGTACTTTGCCATGCTTTTTGGCTTTACAACCATATGATCTTGTGTCTATTGTGGCCTAGTTCTAGTACAATCTCAAGCATCCCAGTTCAAAGTTCCCCCTGAACTCTCTTAAAGCTAATTGTGCAACCTAACCCATTGATGGATGAGCTAGGCTATGTAATGCTGGACTGTATAATAATGGAGCATATTTCTAGCAGCTTCTCTCATTTCTTCCACTAGGTGGTAGTAATACATAATCATAAACATTCATTTTGCGGTATGAGTACTGTCAGTGTAACTACATAAGTGTTTGATTCGGTTCTGATCTGTAACCATTAACAACATCGATGCTCAAATGATCAAGAAAACGAAATAAAGATTCACAAAAGGATGATGTATATGAATACTACTTATTTTGCTTTTTAAAACCATATAGGAATGGGACTACACAGACACGCAATAGTCTACATTTCCTAAAACATTTAATTTATAGGTCCAATGCTACCTAATAGAGTGGTCTGATTGTTGTTTGTTTCCATGTGAAAATATGTTAATATCAAGGCGCAAATCGAATCGGCGCAAGCACGGGTTAGGCCGGGATAATAAACCTTCTTGTGGCCAATGACCTGCTGTCAGTCAGACCCATGGCCCTACCTTTATTTTCAAATCACTATATTCACCGTTTCAAAGCCACACACCAGGGGTTGCGTAGGCCTATTATTATACGTTGCGAAATGATCAGTCTTCAATCCCAACAATACCCGTTTCACACCGTTTGCATTCTTCAGAAGTGATTCAGATGTAAACATTGTGGAAAAGGTACCATAGTGGTTAGCAAATGGCACGCTTAAAGCTACTTGTCCGTGACTATGGAATAGGCTGTGTGTTTGGGGCTCAGGATGGTCGGACCAGCGACTATTTCCCCATCCTATATTATCCGAGCCTATATTATCCCAGTTATCCCAGTCTATATTATCCGAGAATATATGATCCCAGTCTGTTATGCAAGTCTATGATATCCCAGCCTATATTATCCCACACTATATTATCCCACCTATACTATTTGCCACGACGCCTTCAGCTTCTATTGGACGGTCTATCCGAGTAGGGAGGAGATACGGCAGAAAGTTCTGCCCCTGGAGTGATGTAGGACTATTTAACATGTCTTTGACAAACATTTGTCCCGATTCAAATAGTCCTAGTAGGCTGCATGTTTATGGATCGGGTGATGCTGTAATCCCATCATGGAAACGCGCGCCGTCAGAACAGCCTTGCATTTTGTGTGCGCTCTGTCATGTTTCATTCGGTGTCACGGAGATCTCAGTCCTAGGGGTAGACATGTATGTGAATACGTGTGAGTATGAGTTTCTTTATTTTTTGTTGTTGTACTTTGCCTGATTGAAAGTCCTAAGTATGACTCCTCTGGTTTTTCTTAGGGCTATATGAATGATTTTGACAATTCAGCTGACAGTCGCTCGCCTCCATATGAAGGCTAAAGATGATTATAATTCCGTCGTCCATTCCAGTAGAAAGTTATTCAATGTAAACATGATGCTCAGTAGCAAGTAAAGAAATTGAAAAAAATATTGAAACTTTCACGTTGAAACCTGAGAATGTCTCCACAGTCCTGGACATTTTCAGTGCTGCAATGGTTGGAGACATCTGGCAGACGAATGCTCAGTGGGTAGGCTGAACATCAAGCAACCATAACACATGGATTATTCGGATTCGATTCTTTGAGTTCCCTTAATGACGTCCTAATGATTCTTATTTTAGCAATATGTGAAGGGAATTTCACCTGCGTGGAGAATGAAGTCTGTGTGCGTCCCAATGAATGCCGCTGTCGCCATGGTTACTTTGGAGCTACTTGTGATATGAGTGAGATTTTTTTTAAATTATCTTTACATTTAATGCGCTCATCCTTGTTGAAGATTATCTTTTACAAACTTGATCTGATTTAGACTTAACATGAGCTATGTTTGGAGTCAACAGTTACATTAACAGATTCATGACAGATTCAAGTGCTGAATTGCAACTTTAAATGCATGTCACTGTACTGTACAACATGTATACTATCATTTTGTATCTATTGTGGCCTAGCTCAATAAGGGTTAATCTCAAGCATCCCTGCTCAAAGTTCCCGTGAGGTGTTAAATCTCATACGGAGGGGCAACCTGGGATGTAGACAGAACAGTTTTGAAATTATTATTTTTGGGTGGGGGGGGGGGGGGGGGGGGGGTTGTTTCTTTGATCATTCAACAGATGGTCACACTGTAGTTCTGTTTTCATGCATGACATTATCATTGCAAAATATTGAATTAAAACACATATCATTGGCACCTCACCCCTGTCCTCGCAGAATGCCCGCCCCGGTTCTGGGGCCCTGACTGCAAGGGGAGCTGCCTCTGCCATCCCTACGGCCGCTGTGACGACGTGACCGGGAGCTGTACCTGCCTGCCCGACCGCTGGGGCGCCCGCTGCGAGCTGTCCTGCGGCTGCCGCAGGGGCACGTGCGACCAGGGCACCGGCGTGTGCACGTGCCAGCCGGGCTTCTGGGGCAGGCAGTGCTCCGAGGCCTGCTCCTGCAGCGAGCACTCCCTGTGCGACGTCGCCTCGGGCCGGTGCCACTGCAACGCCGGGTGGTACGGACGCGCCTGCGACGTCCGCTGCGCATGCAACGGCTCGCCCTGCGAGCAGTTCACGGGCCGCTGCCAGTGTGGGGAGCGACGGTGGGGCGGGCAATGCGAGTACGCGTGCCAGTGCGTAAACGGACGCGGACACTGTAGCCAGGCGGACGGCTCCTGCGTCTGCAGGCCAGGGTTCCGGGGGAAGCTCTGCAAGGAGCCGTGCCCGGCGGGCTCATACGGGCAGAACTGCAGAAACAAGTAGGTTGACCAAAATGGTTTTCTCAAGTGAGAGAAAGCTGCCCATTATGCATTGCCCACATAATGTCCACATGTCGATTAAAACTGTGATGTCTATGGTGCCTGTTGTTGTAGCGATGACATTCCTTTTGTGGTGTGGTGGGTTTGTACACTCCATCCCATAATGTGTGAACATCTTTGAGTTGCCGCTCTTTGTTTATTCTTCATCGCGTTCAGCATAAGCAGTAGCAGCAGTATGTATCCCCTATGTTTTTCCAAAGTCCCTCATCTGTGTGGCTGTGAATGTGGCTGTCTGTCTATAGGTGTGGCCACTGTAAAGGCCAGCAGCCCTGCAAGGTAACAGAGGGTCTCTGTGTAACCTGCGACCGGGGCTGGAATGGCACGAGGTGTGACCAGAAGTGTACTAACGGCTTTTTTGGAGAAAACTGCCAAGAGGTGTGTCCGGCGTGCAAAGATGGACACTTCTGCAACCGCATGGATGGCACATGCCCTCACTGCAATCCCGGCTGGATAGGAGACCGGTACAAGAATAACATTAACTTCTTACAAAACCTCTTTAAAGGTGCAGTAGGGAAGGTTGAAGAGCTATTATCTGAGTGTATTTTCCATTTAAGTAATGGCATCGCCATCCATCAGCTATTGGCAAATGCGCTGTGAGAATATTGGTTTCAAGTTGACTGGTCCTGCATTTGTATGAGACAATTTCGATTTTAGACCACTCCCGGCTCATTCCTGACCAATCAGGGCATCTCTTCCTTAATTGGTTCTGAGAATGAATCTTGCTTGTCAATCAGAGATGCGTGAAATGCAACACTTGTCAATGGCGGAGAAACGTAGGGAAGGAGAGGATTTTTCTGGGTGGGTTAGTTTCAGAATCTTGCTCTCTTCCGTTCTTTACTGCTCTCTCTTTACAACTCTCAATTCTTACCTACAGCACCTTTAATCAAACCGTGTCATGATAGCACACTGGCACAACAAGGTATGATTATAATAACCAATATTTTTTCTAATAAGTCAATAGACGTGTGAACTATCTGAATCTTTCTGTATCCACAGGTGTGAGATAAAGTGCCCCAATGCAACATATGGAGACAACTGTGTCAGCGAGTGCCAGGACTGCTTCAATGGCACATGCCACTTTGTGACGGGAGACTGCGTCTGTGAGCCCGGCTTCCATGGAACGTTGTGAGTTGTTCAATGACCAGAGTGTTACAGTTGCCGGGTTATAGCCACTGAATCCCCGCCTACTTTTTAATTATGTGATACAATACAGAAAAGCAGGATGAATATCAGGCTTGTATTATAGTATTATAACGCTGAACTGGTTGGTTCATTGGGGCATATTTATATCAATTACATGCATGTAACAAACATATTCAATCATATACCATGTATTTTATTTTGTTCTTTGTCCGTACAGTTGTAACGTGAGCTGTTCTGCTGGTCAACACGGCGTGAACTGTAACCTAACATGCTCCTGTTATGAAAACGACTGCGATCCAGTGTCAGGAACATGCAACCTACGTAAGTGCACCCTAATGCTCATTGGATACCTTCCCTCATTCAATTCCCGTTTTTACATTTGAAATGAATACAAGGACTGGCGTTTCCCGATGAATGTGATGCGTTATCTTGAACGGAACCTTCTGACGCTTGGCCTTCCAGAACGGAACCAGAGAACGGGCTTAGTGGCCGCTGGGGTGCTCATCTCCCTCCTGGTCTTACTGCTGCTGTCCCTGCTCTGCTGGGGTTTGCTGCGCAGATATGTACCCATCAACAGGTAAGACAGGTTAAATATAGACTAAGTAGGCCCCCAAGAATGATATTATCAAGTATTTGTCATGTGAAACATTTCACGTACACAGAGGTTTAAATGGAGTATTTTGGTCTGGTTCTGTTAAAGCAGCCGTGAGAAGAAACCCAAACAAAGACTATTTGGTGGTTTCACAAGGATAAGTTGTAAGCTGCCTCGGGTTCCACTGAAAAGACAGAAGCTGCCTAATGTTCTTGGTAAGGATACAGGTTTTACCTTCAACAGTATTCCGAAAACAGAACGATGTTTCATGATGACTGACCATGGTATCGATTCAGGTTTCACCTTCAACAGTAGTCCCAATAACTGAACAATGTTTTCATGATAACTGATCAAATATGCAATGCCCTTGGCGAAAATGAAGCCAACTTTCAGCATATTTTTCAACATTTAACTTACCAGGTTGGAAAAAGCTCACCTAAATCTTTTTTTCCAAAAGCAACAGTCCCACTAATGTATACCCATTCAGTCATTTCAAACACTCACACACACACACACACACACACACACACACACACATTCCAACAAAGGCCCCTGTGGACCATTGACAGGAAGTGGCAAAATTACCTCAAACTGCAGTTCTTTCCTCCACTAGGCATAGAGAAGAGGACATGAAGATTAGGCTTTTCTGTAGAGTATTAATAGTTGTAACACAATTATTGATTTGTAATGGTGAGAAAGTAGTGATATTTCTTACTGGCTAGTTTATTGACAGCCATGTATTTCTTGGGGCTTGTTTAGCAGAAGACACAGCGATATGTATATGGAATGACTAACATATACTTATGTTTTACAGTATCCCACCATGACCTTGAAAACACGTTGGACTGCAGTTTCATTGAGACCCCGTCCCAGTCTACAGGGTACCAGCCGACCCCCCCCTGTTCCTCAAGAGGATCCCGCTGCTCAGCGGAGACCACAGAAAACAGCCTCGTCTGTTCCGGCCCGCACGGTGAGCCTGTTAAAAAGGCTTGCTTGTTCGCTGCCTTTATTGGTTCCAAGTTGTATAGTTGTTCTGGTTGTTGCTAGTGCTTATATCTGTGTAGGTCATAGAAAAACTCAGCTCATTTAAATTTACCAGCCTTAAGATTAAATTGGCCTAAAAAACAGTGATACCCTGTCTTTTAATTAAAGCAATTAACTCTTGACCTGAAATATCTTGAGCTGAATTATCTTGAATTGCGGGAAGTGATTGTTTACAGTGGAAGCAAAGTAATCGCCACTTCATCAGGAAGCATCTTGTCTAAGATGCCGAATTCTCCAACATTACGTTTTATGTGCAAGTTCACTAAACAACAATTATAATGATAGACCGCTCAGTTGTGGACCCTGAGGGACACAAGAATACATATCATTAACGAGGAAATAACGTCACTCATGTCCGGATAAAGTTAGGTTTCTCATTCTAGGGAGAGGTAATAAAATATATTCAGAGTAGCAAACTTGTAACATTTAACGAAAGCAATAATACATTTCTTTTATTATTAATAAAAATGCTGTTAAAGGATGGAGGGTTTGACTTTCAATAATTTAAAGTCAATTTACTAAGTCACATAACTGTATCCAAATTGAGAACAGCAGTGGCCACCCGTCACCTATGTATTGTTAGTTTTATACTCTGCAATAGCATTTTTCTCAACGGTGAATGTTTTAAATGTGTCAGTGTGTTATTCTGCTCTCAATGGTTCTTTCAGGAACTGCCATGGAGAGCAAATCAAACGCAGAGCGATCCAACAGAACAGAGACGACATTGTTGTTGTCTGATGACGATGAGCTGGAAGCCCAGACGGATCACGTATACGAGGTCAGCACTAGGATAACAGAGCCATGTTTAGACGACCCCAGGGAACTGACCTACCATGCTGCGAACAAGAACCCTCCTCGTGTGGGCTGCACACCCCCTGGCGGACCCTTGCCAGGGGGGTCCATACCGCCACCAGCCTCCCAACAAGAAGGTGATGGCGGGACAGACCCTCTTAAAGAAAACACAAAAAGCAATACCGCAGAAAGGGTTAAACCCAGACCCCCTGACCCATCCACAAAGCCCAGGTCGTCTTGGATTCACCAATCCAAGAGTCCGAAACAGAAGATTCAGGCGGACGCCATTGTACGTGTTACAAAGAGTTCTGAGAGGAGAACCGGTCGAGAGTCGGTCCCCTCCGCTGTGTCTCTGAGTGCAGAGGAGCTAGAGACCCCTGCGGAGCGAAGCACCTCCACGAGGAGCCCGTCAGGGTTTCTCCCACTAGAACCCATTAGCAGGGCGATACAGAGCGTTTTGAGGCAGATAAGACATCCCGACGGAGACCCCGCGGTGTCCAAAAGGTCGTCAGGGAAACGTACCGACGGCGCGGCATCCAACTGCGACGTTGTTCCACCACGCGGCACGGCGACCCAGCCGAAGAACCCGGTTCTGAAGAGGAACGACTTCGAGAGCGGTCAGGAGAGCAGCCGGCAGTCTCAGCCATCGGCGCGGAACAAGAAGAAGGAACCAAGCCAGGCGGGGTCCCAGGACGGTCCCGCGAGAAGCTCTCCGGTTCTGACGACTAGCAGTCTACCAAATGGAGATTCGCTGTCAAGTAAGGCTGACAGCGCAGGGAAGGAGGGCTTGAGACATGTAAGAAAAGGTTCTCCCACACATCCGAAGACCACAACAAAAAAGCCCATACAAATAAAACATACTCAGGAAGGACAGATTCCAAAGTCAATGTAAATGAGTAAACATGAGGCAATATCACTGCATTTGATAGGCATTTTGCACCAATACCAAGAAATCCTAATTCACAAAAGTCAGAACTGGACTGGACAAACTGTCGAATATATGAATATTCCTATTCTATACATTAGCATTGAAATTCATGTTTCATTTTATTGCAGGGAAAGCAAGGTAACACAGTGCTTTATACCTTGACCCTGGTGTTATATAATCCGTACGATACACAATGGGGTTTATATAAGGGGAATGCATTAGTTGCAGTCTTTTCTTCTGCCTACTTTATTGATGGCATATTTGACCAGGTAAGATGCCAACAAATGTATCACTTATGTAAAGATTAACTATGCTGTGCCATGTTAAATTAAAATTGTCCTTTATTCTTAACTATTAGATACTGCCTTCAAACACCATCATCACATTAGTTTGACTAGTTTGTTAATAACACTTGTATAAGTTTGTGTATTTCAATCAAGGCGTCATGTCATAAAAAACAGTAACATGGTTTGCTCATATGCTCACTATGAATAAAAAGCATTACACGATCTTAGATCTACAGGTATGTTTAATTTAACAACTCATTGATACGATTTTGAAAGCGAGACAAACTATGACAGAAGAGAGGAGGACAAGTTGACCGGAGCAGTGAATCCATCTGGGTTGTGTTCTGCCCAGTCCATACAACTTCCACCAGGTGTGTCACAGCCGGCCCGGACAGGACAGTCACAACATTGTCCACATAATCAGGCAAGAGATGTGTGAAAGAATGGAACATGGAGGATGAACATGGCTTCCTTGCAGTAGCAGGACATCCTACTCCTCCTTCACCTCGTATTTGTGTTTGATGTGGTCCCAGAGTTTCTGAAACAAAGCGATCATAATTAACGTTACACAACTCTTATGCAAGTGCGTCTTTAACCGATAAACATGGTGAGATGTATATATTGGTGTTGCCTTGCGTTATCTGCTGTTATGTAGCAGGCTACCTGCATGCTAATCTAAAGCTAGCGTCCATTCGTCCTCTACATGGAAGGTCAGGTTATGAAATATTAGGTGCTTAACGACCACACTCACCCCCCGGTTCAACTGTTCAAATACAGCATCGCCACCTTGGTCGAACACGCGTTCAAAAAACACTGCTCCAACCATGATGGTTACAGCGAAGGTGGACGTTCTCCGGAACAGCAAGCTGTACACAGTCTTTGCCAGCGCCATGTTGAGAGCAGAGTGGAGCGACTCAGGGAAAGTGGAAACCCACCAGATTCAATACCGCTGGATGTTTTTGTTTCGTAAATGGGATAAATTATAATAAAAAAGAATCCCTCCCCCAAAATGTGATATTTGTTTTTATTCGTATAACTTATTTTATGTTCTTTATTTTTTAAATAGAACAACTTCTTAGTTTTCATTAATGTATTTTTGATCTACGTCACAAAACAAGGAAATTACGTTGCATTACGTCACTTCCCGTTGAGATAACGCAACTGTACGTAAAGTTTTCATTTTCCATATTCTGTATCTTTGTAGCATCATATTGCCGATATGTTCATCAATCATTGTGAATTATTTCTCTGTTTGTTTGTAGAGCTAACAGTTTGCTGGCATATTATGAGTGCTAGGCTACGCTAAGTAACGTTATGCACGCGTTGTTCTAATTCATTGAAACCTTTCAGCCTACCCCTTGATTACCCATTGATCAGTTGTGTGTTGCAATATGCATATTGATTTAGGCCTGAATTCAGAGTTTACTTTTTCTACTGTTGTGGAACTTAATTCGTCTAAACCGACCCTTGAGCTTTTGGGTACCATTTGAATTGCTTTACCTTTACAGCCATACCAAGGAAGCCAACCGTCTATTGTTTCATTTGATTGGCTACCATTTGTGGTTGACGACTTGCTGGTTGGAATCCCTGCAGACACGGTGTCTCGGGACAGGGCATTATCCTGGGAAACATGTGCATGTTATGAGCAACGACTCAGCATATACTGAGAATAAAATATATGTAATTATTTGACGTTCTCTAAGCTGTTGAGATATTGAACATCTTAAATCTGTTCGGATCAGATGTAAGTTAACAACTTATTATTATTATTATTATTATAATTTTTATTATCATTATTAAATCCTAGAAATTGAACCATGGGGAGGCGGTATTACTGCGACTACTGTGACCGGTCCTTTCAGGACAACATGCACAACCGGAAAAAACATCTCTTCGGAGTTCAGCACCACAGAGCCAAGAAAGCATGGTTCGATCATTTTAGAGGTGAGAAGGATCTAATTTGTGTTTATTGATTCATGCGGAAGGTATTTGTAGTATGTGTGTTTGTTAAATATATGATAATAGTTCGTTTTAGAAAACACATTTTGATTTATTTTGAGGATTTTACTTGCACAACTTCCAGCAAAGTTTCTGCAGTTGTTAACCCCTTGTTTATTAGAAGCATAAGGGGACAGTCCAGAGGACTTATTTTCTTGTCTTTGTCTTTCGTGACCATTTTAAAATAAGACGCTGCAGCCATTCTACAAGACGAGCAAGCAAAGAAACCATGCAGGAAGTTTCTACAGACAGGTAGGATCAAAGTAAAATAAATAAACAACAGATGTCAAACTTTGGGATTTATGTGACAAAGCAATGCTTAGTAACACTCTTACCTCTACATTAGGAAATTGTGGCTTTGGCCCCAGTTGCCGATTTTCTCACATGTCCGAAGAAGAGATGGAACAGCTAAAAATGCAGATTGAAGGTGAGTTGTAACCACAAGGTGCTGCTGTTCACAACGCTATTTCAAGGCTGGAGTCCTTATGTTGGGCTCGTTGGACGATGGCATTATTCCACTATATGTTGCTAGTATTTCACAATAATAATGATCATTTAATGTTTCATCTAAAGTCCTCATGGTGCATAAGAACAGTGTTTTTGCAGTGTTATATGCTTAACCCTAACCGTGTAAATGACAAATATATATGCGTCAGAGTATCTGGTTGATAATAATAATAATGATAATACCATCGTACGATATATATATTTTTAATGGTTTCAATAAAAACATGTATGTCTATGCGTCATTGTTGGAAGGAATTTTTCCCAGATTAAAAATGGCTCTCTGTTTGTCCAGATGTCTCTCCTGGCTGCACTAAAACATCACCAATATAATTACTCTAATTCTGCCAAATAGCATTTAGCATGAGCATGCCTGAATGTAAACAATACAATATAGCACTTTCATCTTTTGGAATCAATGTGCGTCGGTCAGTACAGAGTGTGTGGACAACATAACAGTGAATCTCCATAACAGTACTTTACAAAATGTCTCATCACAAATGTCTCATCAATATAAGTGCTATATTGCTATTGTTTACAATTGTGGCAGGCCCGTTCACGCAAAATGCTAATAGGTAGAGTCAGCACTAAGAAGCGATGGTTTGAGCACCAAAACAGGTACTGTTCTTTAAGCAATTCTCTTACGTAATAGAGGAGTGTGACTCATTTTTCTCCTGTCTGTTTTTAGATGAAAGGAGTCGCCGAGAGGACCCCAAGTACAGAGGCTCCACGGCGGGT
The DNA here is from genome assembly GCA_026745465.1 of Lota lota. Lineage (NCBI taxonomy): Eukaryota > Metazoa > Chordata > Actinopteri > Gadiformes > Lotidae > Lota > Lota lota. Next base: position 1,103,463 of record JACYXH010000017.1, on the reverse strand, counting down.
GGCGTGGAGGAATGGCTGATGAAGCGGCAGAAGAGGAAACCTGCCCAGTGCAGCGACGGGTAGGAGCTGGCATCAGTAGCCCTCAGTACTTAATCAGTCACGGGTGAGTGTGGCTAATGTTTACTCCTCCACACCATTATCTACACCTCAACCCCTTTTCCATGTGTTGTCCCTACAGAGTGGCGGAAGAGGAGGAGGAGGAGGAGGAGGAAGAAGAAGCAGACCAAACGGCGAGCGATGTCATCCAACATCTCCTCTCCAGCCCTGACCTTCCGCCCTCACTCCGGCCCCCTCCCCCAGGGGGATGGAGGGTTGACCTGGACACGGAATGGGGATGAACATTACTTAATAATTCATATATAGCCGCGACGCGACCTTTCACAAGGTGACAGCTGTAACCTCGGGGGATGTGTCGGTGCAGCACGACAGTGGGGTGTTGTTTGGTTTGGTGTTTCCTTGTATGATCTCATAAATACAACCATACATACATACGTATAGGCCAACATTTCACAGCCTATGAAAGGGAAGCATTACTTCCCCACTCAGTGAGTTGAAGCTGTGGTATTGCCTGTTTTGCGTGATGCTGTTGTTATCTTGCAGAATGAGTAACCTTTTATGTTTGATGCAACATTTTGTCACCTTGATATATTTATTAAAATTTGAGCTGTGAGATTGATAATTGACTGGTTTTACAGTGCGTTGTTTTTTAACTACTTAGTATATTATAGTTTGATATTGTATTTTTTGCTTTTACAAGCACGAGAAAAACACTGTCTGTGGATATGTTATCAATAATAAATTAATTTCATCATCAATGATACTTTTTACAGAAAAATGAAAGGATTATAATACATTTTCAACATTAAGTACTTTCATTCACACAACATGTTTTATAACAGATGGGCCTCTTAAAATTCACATGCAAGAAACTATTCCACTTAATTTTGGGAGTCACTGATAATGGTACTTATTATTATTATTATTATTATCCTTATTACATAAGGATACATCTCTGGGTCATTTCATAATGAACACAATTCTATGTTCATATCAAGCAAATGGACGTCGCCATTATTTTCAAGAAATTTCTCCCCCCCACCCCCCCACCCCCCACCCCAACCACATAGGCACATTCATTAGTATGCTGGAAGCCTGTTGCTTCTGTAATAACTGGTACATCGCTGCACCTTTCTCTACACCCCTCGCTCTTCACTCTTTACCACCTTAACCTCAGCTAGTCACCAAGAGGCTGATGTGAATACCAGATTCCACACAGTGTCATGTAGAAAGATGGATGAAAACCTCTCGCATGATATCCATATCACCGGTGCCCTTGGGAGGTCTGTTTGTTATTCTAATATACGAACACCTTTCTTGCCTGAACATTTTTGTCAATGCTGGTATTGCTTGAGAAAAAATATCAGGTCTTGAATTTTAACACCAGCTTCATCTTCTCATTTGCATTTCGGTCATTTGGGATACAATCAATCAAGGTCAAGTCGTTGTTAGAGTCGGACAACCCTGCATGTTATCCTTGAGCAAGTGTTACGTCAGAACCGTGAATCGATGCTGTGTTTTGGCTGTCGCTAACAAAGGATATCGGTGAATAACAAACCAAAAATAGAATCATGTTATGTTTTGACCCTTCAGATAAAGAAATGACTCATATTAAACACATGCATCTTGGTGTCCTGTTTCCAGGATGAGGAACGAGCCGTTCTTCCTTAGTGAACTGGAGCCAACACATTGGAACCCCAGGTCCATTCTTAAAATAAAAATAAAACCTAAACAAAAGGAAGAAATAAAGCTTGGGGATTTCACTGTTCCGTGTATGAATAATTCAGAACAGCGGAACCTAAATAAATTGTGCTGGAACTTTAAAACATGCTGGACTTGTTATAGGCCTACGTTTCCACAATAATGATAGTCTCCCATTACAGATATGCAGCGATAAGTGGCCATTAATGCTACATTTATATATATTTCTTGCTGCTGTACACATAAAGCAGTGGTTTGATTCACCATTAGTATGCAGACCTAAATGCCAGAACTGACCATTAAATACGTGGAAAGTTTACCGTAGCATTTTGTTTAACGTTAGTTTGTGTTCACGCCTTGCTGTTCTGTGCTACTCAGTTCCTCCAGTAGTTTTATTCAGCTTGGTTGGAATACTTCTGCTAGTGTTGGAAGAGATGTGGTTTTGTAAATTGACTGCTTCTGGTGTTAATTGTAGCTGGCTGAGTGCCCCAGTTATTTGGGGGAATGCATAACTTGGTTCGAGTTTTGAATGTTTTATTGGAGCATGCAGAACATCACAGCCTAAATTCATAAAATGAATAAGAATAACACATTCATTATTCATATCCTCAGTTCATTTATTCATGTATTTTGATGTGATTAACACCTTCTGTAAAAAGGCTGTTTCATTAGGCTAATCTAGTTGATTATTTGAACCAGAAAAATACAAAATATAATGCGTGACAAATTATGTCCAGTCCTAAATGCTGTAATCCATCTAGAATATTACAGGGCCAACACCTGTTAGGAGTACTCTTATTCCTCTCCACACCAAGGGTGCCCAGAGTCCCCTGGGTGGGAGGTGTGTGTGTGGGGGGGGGGGGGGGGGGGGACACGACTTGTTTGGGGCTAAACTCAGGAATCAGTGAACACGTCCACACCAGGCTTCGTTCCGCCCACCAATCTGTCAAATCTATCAGTCGTCAAACATCAGACGTGTGAACCTAGAAAACAACAGTCAGTGAAGCCTGATGCAGACGTGTGTGTGTGTGTGTGTGTGTGAGAGAGAGAGATTGAGTGAGGGTGGATGAGTGGAGGACATTTTAATTGAATGTGTCTTATTGAAATGAAAGTTTCTCTGGATGGCTCCAGCTGTCTCAGAAAGGGGTCGATCTGTTTTAGAGATCCTGTTTTCTAATGACATGAGGTTCTCTGTGATGGCACTGTTCCACCGTCTGAGCAAAATATGTGAGTTGTACAAGCGGCTTTTAAACCTTAAAGAAGACTACTCTTCTCTCCTGGTTGTTAGGCGGTACTCTTCATGTCAGGAATGAGTCTTGTTTGAGGCTCTTGTCCTGTCAATGCAGTTTCTCAAAAGTGACAACCACCCCCTGCTGGTGATGATGGCAGAGCTCAGAGGCCTTTGAGTGGAGCTGGTGGATGGCCGGGGCTCTCCGAGAGTAAAACGAACCAAAGAAAAGTGTGACAGTGTTTTAAAGATTATTTTATATATGTAGACCAATTTAAAGGTAGATTTAAATGCTTTTCAAAGCATTTTTTGCATATTTGTTGAAATTCTCTTAACATCACGACAGCAATCAATAAATCAAATGGTCTGACAAAAAAAGAAAAATATCTGGTATCTGTGACTGTCGCAGGCCTGTAATAAGCCCATCCAATCATTCCCTTCGGCCTGAATGAAATTATTGGATGGCTTACCTGTCAGTCTATCTACCTACCCGGCTACCTGTGCGCTCTCTGCCCGTGGACTCATTGCGCATGACCGGAGTCTTCCACAAGGCTAGGCAGACCTATTGCTAAAGCTATCAAGCTAGTCATGTGTTTTGGAGGAGTTGCTTTGGAGGAGGCCTGATGGGAAGTTATTTTTTCGGTTGGATACTTTCGAATCTAGTTTACTCTGGCGCGTTTCTCCAAATTGCCTAACCTCCCTTTAACTGGAAATCCCAGTAAAGGAGATGGAAATCTTTGCAGCAAAACCGTATAGCAACTGTAAGAAGAGCATTGGGGTGTTCAGGCTAGGCCACTCTCATGGCAAGAGAGAGCAGAGAGAGCATTTTGGACCTATTACATTGACTGATATTTGTGATTTACCTTCAAGCCTCAAGAAATAAAGACACAGATTTTGAGACTAACTTTGTGTCTAATCTGATGGATGAGTTACAAAGACAGATAAGTGGTGAGGGGATGGTGGATTTAAGTCAGAGAAATTAATTTATTCATTAATGACAAATGGCGCAGGCCTGCAGCCAGATTGCTTGGCATGCGAAAAGTAAAGAAGTGAAGACAGATATTGAGCATTAAGACCCAGAGGGACTATAAAGGGATGAAGCAGGTTATGGAAGTGTTGTTTGCGTGAGACTACTTCCGAATGATTTATTTTAATGAAGAAATTGTGAGAAAAAGCGGAGAATTGTAGAAAATGACAGATAAAGAAAACCTGTACCATGTGCACTATAACCGCATACATAAAAAAATGCTCAGGGCATAAATGTCAAAGGATGAAAGATCACAAGATCATAATTCAAAATTCAAGAGAGAAAAATAATCTACTTTTGTGTATTCTTATTCAGACTTATCTGTGGTTGAACACTAATATGTTTAAACCTCCACTTTGTCAACCTATTAGCCATTACATGACCAAATCCACCTAAAATACCTATAGCACACATGGGAGTGTCCTCACAGCTGTATGATTGAACCTCCCCGTTATGTTTGGTTTTCGCTCCTCTCTAAATCAACTTTATGGAAAAAAAGTGAAAAGGTCACAATTTTAACAAAAGTGATGGCTGCAGTGAAAATATTTCACCGTTTAGCTTTTAAGTTTCAAAAATCTCAAGTGTCTTAAATCACAAGTGTCATCGGCTGATGGTGTCAACCATGCAAGGACAACAGCCAACCCATTGGGAGCAGTGAGGGTTAGGTGTCTTGCTCAGGGACCCTAACCCTAACCCTTGACCCTAGGGGGATCAAACCAGTAACTTTCTGGTTCCCAGATGACCTGCTCGCCCTCCCGAGCTACTCCTGCCCCTAGTCCTATGTTGTGATGCCAGGTGTATCCCAATATTCTGAGGTGACACAAAGAGTTTATCTGCGTAGAGGCCATCAATGGAAAGTTGGGGACTGAACTCGGTTGGAGGAGGTTGGAGCGTGTGTCGCTTTACAGGAATTACAGATGTGGTACTTCCTACTGAGGCTAGTAACATTCATGGCCTTCAGAAAGTTGAGATATGCAATTAAATATATTCTCCACTCCCCCCATCCCCCAATAACAAGGCCCCTTATCTTGGGTGAAGGAAATTCTGAAGGTTCAGTTGAAGCCATCTATGCATTTAAGCAGCGAGTTGAAGATTGATTTGGGAGTCAGAACGGCCATTCTGCAACTATGCGTTGGATATAACTATAAGTTGGATATGAGATGTTCTCAAGTCAGTGGCACCACTGAATCCAGCCTGAACCATTTCCTCTTTTGACATTTTGACACGCAAAATTGAATATTTATCAAACTGGATGGCCAGATCCTCGTAACTGGACCGTGTCGCTGAAGCCATGATGAAAAACAGGATGAACCAGTGTAACACAACGATGAGTGAATAGCCAGAAACGTGCCAGGAAGATGAGAAAATGCTAACACATTAAAGAGGGTAACCAGCCACCCAGGCAGCACCCTGAGGCAAGAGAGGCTGAATATGAGAACTCAGCCCAACTTAATGTCCTTCAGTCCAGACGCCAGTGCTACCCTTCTGCAGTCAAGCTTCACCTGTAGTCCAAGCAGACGACTGAACAGGGCAGAAACGCAGGAGAAACACAAATGCAAAAGGTAAGGAAAAGGTAGATGGCCAGAGACATAACATAGCAAAACAGTGTTGATGATCCATCAGCTCATCTATGTAAATAAAAAATAATCTTCTTGTGAAACTATTCAGTTTCACACACGTCTTTTTTTTTATTATAGCATTTTTAGTGTGACACTTTCACTGGCCCCATCTGGCCACCCCATTGAAAATGTTCTGAGGGTACAGTGGCTTCCAGCCAGCATTAAATCTGACAGTTGTGAATCATCTTATCCCTCAACAGCAAGCAGAGAAGCATTTTTAGAATTATATTAGCATATATTATTTGGTAACAATTTAGGGGACTATAACATGACGACATGGCTCGTTAGAAGTAATTGCTTTTCAGAGCAAACAAACAAACAGCTCACTGTCACGACCATGGGCACAACATTTTCAGTGTGCTGCACAGTTCTTTTGAGGAACATACTTGCCCTTGGCAAATCACTGTACTGATTACATGTCAAGTATACATTTATCTGATGTCAGTTGCTGTATCACCCCCGCCCATAACTTGACAGGTTTCTGAGGAAAACGAAAATGCAGATACATTCATTATCTGCACACTAAACTACTAAACCCTATATCTACACAGAAAGATGAAACATGTCTTGTCAGAATGTTATTCAATAGCACAAGAATTGCAACGGTGATTGATTTGAAGAATTGAATTTCCTGTGACACTCGCACTTTATTAGAAAATGTATTCTGTTTTTCTTGCTTAAGTTTGAATCTTGCAGGGATACAGTGTTTTCCGATGAGTAGAATGACACCATCTGCTGCTTGGCATTTTCAAGTGGTTTCGCTACTCTTCCTACACCTGTGTCGGTAGCCAGGATGCAGGTGTAAACAGGTGCGCTAGTAAATTCTCTCTGTTCAGCCACTACAACCAATGAAGGCCAGTGCAGTTAATTCCAGACTGGCTTCAAAAAGTATTGCGTTTTCATCCCATTTTAAATATATTCTTAATGAGGCCATGGTTGTAAGTCTCTTTCATAGCAGTAGTCTTGTTTATAACCGAGACATGGACAAGAGAGCAGCAATTTGGACCAAAACAATGAAACTCCACAAATACAATATTCAATAAATAACAGTTGGAGTTGCCAATAGAGGATCTCTCTATGGTATTTAATAGCTGTTTAAAACGCCCCTAGGGTAATTGATTTGGACATCTTCAAGTCATTAAGAACATGGTGTTTAAAGACAAAAGGGCGGAGGATGAAAATACTTTTTAACGAGCTGAGTACAGATTCAGGGGATGGATTAAGTTGGATAGATCACAATCCTGAGTTCTCTGCAAACCTCAATTATTTATTTTTTACCAACTTTAGTTTAACATATAAAGGTCTCAGCGCCATTAATTTCAGTTCATTAGCGTATTGTGTCATAACTTCGGTGACTTTATGCATTGTTGACCTCGCCTTTATGTTTTCGCTTCCTGAATCTGAAATGGAGGCATGACTAAGTCAGGACTTACCTTACTTACTTCAAACATACAGCTCCTTAACCTCAAACAAATGAGTGCTTTCTATTCTTGCACTTCATTTGGTCTCAACATATCAAATGATCCATTTCAAACATCATAATCATTGTTTTATTGTAATATATTAGGTTGTTATTATTTGCTCACCCAGAGCCGTTTAGGGTATTATCATTATGCCGTTAAACCTGCGCAAAAAAATAATGACAACATCTAGTGGGACATTTATGTAATTATTTTTATTGTACTCCATGCAGCAAGACAGCGGTTACATGAATGTTTAAATGATGCAGTAACCAAAGTTTATAGTTACAGAACATAGGAACAAATATACTTTTCTCCTGGACATTAGAAAAACGTTAGGCTGTAACATCCAAAGAGACAAGACTTTTATTGATTCACACAGGGATTTTCCATTCCTTTTTGTAACTAGATATTGCATTGACATTTATTAATACTAACAGTATTAGTGACAGTCTAAGTGACTGACATTCAGCAGCAGTTTATTACTTTTTTACGAAGAGAGTGCATTTCACCAAATAGATTTTTATAAATGTCTAAACCATTTAAGTAGCTACTATGAGACATGATATTAGTTCTGCACAGTGTTTGACCATAATACTATATGAACACAGAATGTAAAACATCTACAGTGCAAACCAAAGATATTGTGATATATTGTCTATCTTTAGACGACATATCCTCTTATTATACTTCATCAACCTTCATACACTGTAACATACGGAGTAAGATACAGAGTAATGGTTCACTGTCATTATTGATACAATAGCTACAGTATGTATTACACATAAATGCAATACCCTATTATTATAACATGAAGTGTAGAGTAACGTCACATTAATAGTTTTCACGTACAAACAGGAACTAGATACCCATAATGCCGTGCTAGCATTCTTTTCACCTCCCATCTCACATCCTTCTCTGTTATGGTAAAGATTTAATAAACTTCAGGATAAAAACAGCAAGAGGAAAAATATATTGTTATTTGTTAAAAGTCATTTTGATATGACAAAGATTTGTAAAAGAAAAAAGATTCCGAAAAAGAAATCTTTAACAGGAGAGGAAAAGCGAATGTAAGTGCATGGTGTTAGAGACGCACGGGTAATCCTATCAGCGTTCCTACCAAACTCCAGGTCAACTGGAAACCAAATGAAACACGATAACCTGACAGATTGTCCCCAAAGAACATTATGTAGACATTCATAATAAAATCCCCAGGTTTAATGAGTCACTCTTTCAAGTAAGAAAATATAACTATGTTGTATTTTAAACAATAGTGAAAATATGTTGTTTCGTCTCCATGTATTAACCCAACAAAACCACCTTATTCATGATATGTTTGAGTGTTAAAAATACAAAGCATGTTGTTTTTATCTGTCTCAATGTCCACACAAAATTAGACATTTAGATATACATGTTTTTGAAACAATCACTTTACAATTTGCATAATCATTTAAATACATCAGGAATTTGCTCTTACATTAAACACAAACACTTTAAAATGCAGTGTACATGCAAATGAACTGTGTGTTTAAATTTATTTTGGGTAAACTGCCTGTCAATACCCTTATTGGTAATAAAATACAGTTATGATACTTTACTGATATTGTCACATTGGATTTAATACAATTCAGTTGAAAACATAATCACATGGTCATTCTAACAGTGGTTACAAATATGGATGCAGCATTGGTATTTTCTACAGATATGTAATGCTCAGCAGAAATCCCATTTTGAGTTGGTTTTCTGTGTGTTGCATAAATGTATTGCTACACAGATTCTCAACAGATCTGGTCTATATTGTTGTGCTGTGCCCTTTGTATTTTATTTGTAATTCTGTTGTACACTTTGGCACAAACAAAATGTTATTATCAACCACTTATTTAACCAGATTTATTTTTGGTATTCATTTTTTTTCTTCCTCAGCTTGTTTTCCGATAAACTGGCCATTTAATCCCCTCAATATAAAGCATCCATTTCCAGTTTAAGATAGTGTACATTGCTCTTGTCCTACAGAGTGTTTGTGTTGCACAGTAAAGCCTGTTCAGTTCCTCTCTCCTTTTTCGTGCAAACCATGTTGTAAATTAAGCACAACACATCCAGGCGCTACAAAAACATACAAGCAGTATGTGCTAGTAAGTGTCTGTAGCCCATTTAAGTTTTTGCCTATGTATTGATAAGAAATGTGTGGTTTGCAGTTTATATTGTTTTGGATGTGTTTTATTTTATTTTTGTGTTAGTATTTGGCAGCTTGCTGAAATGAAACAACTAAATATTGCTACCCACCTTGCATGGTAACAGCATAGCTACTTATAGCTACTACATTACATTTTCAAATTTATTATAATTTAATTAACTTTTAAATCATATTATCATACTAATCTTATCATATTATCATACTTTTATAGAAAATGAAAATTGTAGGATACATTCAGCCCTTTAACAAAATAAAATGATCTAAGGCTCTTCCTCTATTTATTTCATTTGATTCTACTTTTACTTCTTTCATACTCACATCACTTACATTTCAGTGTAATATGTTTGCTTTATTATTGGCTCGCATATAGCAACAAACCTGATGTCTTTATTGTCCATGTAAGTGTCATAGTGTTTGGTCATTGGATCGTAATCCAAAAACAGTTGAAATAATGTAGATCAAAATCTAAAAGACAAATTATCTTCGGGTTCACTTTTACTATGGAACATTTGTGTCATTATATAACCCGTGGTGACGAGTCCTATTGGACACTTGTTTTACTTCATACCTCTTCGCAGCATCTGATTGGCTGCAATGAGCATGACGCTGATGATGAATGCAATGGCGAAGGCACAAATCAGGCTTTTCCGCACGCAGGTGTGCTTCACCTGTTGTGTTGGGCTTGCTGTGAAGAGATGGAGAGACAATACATCAGAACACCAACACATCACATTTCTACGTTCTATATTGGAATCTTTTTGACATATTAAGCATTAACGGAGAACCAGACCCGCGAGCCCCATCGTTAAAAAGTGCTTTCTGTTTCTTTGTTTTTTTCTGGGGCTGCAGGGCTGCCGGCTCCCCTGTAAACAACACTTCAATTCAGCTTCACTAAGCCGAGGACAGGTGTGTCACATCAACACTTAAACAGCAGGTAACTGGGTAACCCCTATCAGCCAATCAGAGGTGACGCATGCAGGAGCACATGTTTAATCTACAGAGAGAGTAATCGAACGCAAACCAATTACAAGTGGTGTTGGGGGTCTGGTTCTCCTGTAACAAAAGCCCTTGCAATATTGATCACTGATTATATCATGGAACCATACTATCAATATCCACTTGGCACTCAGGACTGTTGAGGTGGCTCTCCTCCGTCATGATGATGTTCTCGATGTCTTTCATGGTCAGGTGGTCGCAGAACGTGTCGTACAGTAGGCTCTTCAGCTCATCTACCGTGAGCTTCTGCATGTCACACTGGATCGGCAGGAGAAGCATTGTAAGCATCCATTGTCACAAGACAAATGCATCCCCCCCCCCCCCCCCCCCAAACCAGGACATTACCTCATAGATAAATAATACATTATCTTAAAGGTGCTGTAGGTAAGATTTAAGAACTATCATTTGAATGTAATTTGTTAGAAATGGCACAGCCATCATTTAGTTATTAGTGAGTGAAATCTTCTGTGAGAATATCTGTTTTGAGTCAATTGTGCCTGCCTCTGTTTGAGCCAAAATAGATTTTAGACCGCTCCCTGCTCTTTTCTGACCAATTAGGGCATCTCTTCCTTCATTGGTTCTGAGAATGTATCTTGCTTGTCAATCAGAGGTGTGTGAAATGCAACAGGGTATGATTATTCAAAACATTATTGACATTCTTAAGAAGTTATTACACTACAGTTACTGTAATCATTTCTTAAAAACATCTCCATTCAGAAAAGCATGTAGGAAAATGTTGCCTTCAAGTTTAACATCATTGTGTGCTTGACTGGCATTATGATTGCTATGATAGAATATGTCAATCAAGACAACATACAAGCCTTTAGCAAAATCCAAATTTCCAAGTAGTCAAAATACATCATAGTAGGGCATGAATAACTTTGATAAATGGTAAACAAACAGCTAGGGACACATGGTGTGATAATGACGGGGATGTATACCTTCCAAAAGACAGAATCAAAGTCTGCTCCGTAGAACTTATCGGGCATAGTGGCAGAGAGCTTGGGTCCGAGCAACGCGACAAACTCTTCAAAGTCGACCTGACCATCACCTGATGATAATACATCAATACAATTGTATTGCTTGCATATGTGATCGTTATATGTATTACTTATTTAATCACACCATAACCTCCAACAATTATTAAGATGGTTTATCACACATTTGTTGCAATGTGTGAGAGTGTGTGTGCGAGAGAGAGAGAGATACCCACCATCCATGTCCAGTCTTTGGATGATGACTTCCAGCTCCACCTCATTAGGCATGTAGCCCAGCGAGCGCATGGCCACGCCCAGCTCCTGCTTGGAGATGAACCCGTTGCCATCGCGGTCGAACACTTTGAACGCCTCGCGGATCTCTGCGGAGACACGGAGGGAGAAAACACCACCTGAGGTGAATGTTGTCGTGAACATACTGCCATTAGGCCCGTTTCCTCTCATCCTGCTGCCGTACATTATTCTGTTTGAAGTGGTGAAACGTATGGCCGCACTTCAAAGGAGCGGAGCCTCGCTTCCCCACGTTTCATGTGGATGTAGTTCCGGTGTTAGACAAATATGCTCCATGCCCCGTGATCGCTGAAGTTGCATACGTGAAGCGTGTATTATAATTGCTGGTTGTTCATGATTTGTAAACACGAGAAAACCTTTCAAACGCATCGCAACAATCTTCCATGGCACCAGCTGCTCTGTGATCTTTTTCCCATTTAATGGCTTTTTAAAGAGAGAGCACTATCTTTAAACCGTTTGGCATGCCGTAGTCCAACTGAAATACCATGCATTATTATTTATCACGATATCCAGAACGTTGGAGTCCTTTTTCTTATAGCCATAAAGTTGAGGCCTGCAGAAAGATTGAATCAAAACTTCGTACTGAAACTCTTCGAAAGAGTTGGAGAATTCTAAAGGACACAAACTACCATCAGTCAGCAAGCTCAGGATAATAGCATTGGCCCAGCATTGGTGAAGAATTCTAGCATAGCTTCATGAGCTCTTAGTACCCTTTAACAGTTTATGACATGCTAATTAAATGCACAAACTCTCAGGGTTGGTGGGGCAAGGCAGTTTGCTGCAGTAGCTATTTTCATTTTCATATTTTCATTCCCATACATTTCTTTATGAAATTCCCAGTTAATTGTTAAATATCTGAGTTTAGTCTAGGTTTAACTTTGCTCTCCCTTCCCAGCTACTGTGAGCCGATTATCCAGAAGAAGGGTCTTGGCAAGATGGTAGCCTAGCATAGTACCAATGAGTCAGCTTTTAAAGAAATCATCCTTGAGCTATTGATTAGCATCAAATTATATGTATTATAAAACAACCTTACTTTTCCAATTGAACATGAAACAAGTATTGGGTATTTTGTTTGACCAGCACTTATCTTTGGGTGCTGGGATACTGGCGTGATATTTGATAATGTCCATCTCGCAAATTAAAATAACAACATATGCATATGTATAATGCATATCATGTATAATCTAGGTGGTTGGGTGCAAATTACTCAATGAAAAATGCATTTGCGTTCTGTGTCAAGGTCCTTGGCTGGGTACTGTGTCTCTAGCCCCCAGCAGAAAGCTTGGCAGATGTACTGCCAAGCTTTCTGACACCTGCCAGAAGTGTTTGTGGGGACTCACCATTATTACCGGCACTCCTCCACCATAGGGACCTACAGCTTGTGTTGAGTGGCTGTATATCATGATGTAGAATGTGTGAGATGTCTTTTCATATACCTACTTTAAGGTAAGTCTCTTGAATCAGTCTACATGACACATTTATTAAGAGACGAGGAGTTGTATCTCACCGCCGTTCTCAATCTAGTTCAGGAAATGTGGTTTCTTCCTAAGCTGTTATATTGTGACCCAACCTGATAAAAGGTATAATTTCTCTTTCTTGACTAAACTAAATGATTATGTCATAAGTGGAAAGTCATTATAGATCCTGAATATCCCTTGTGAAAGATAATGGCAGAACATTGAGAGGGAATCCAGTCAAAAGGTTTTTAATCCTCTGGTTTATCTGGAGTGGTACAATACGGAAGTCAAAGTTTTTATTTTTTTCATTGATTGGATTTCCCCCCAGCACCGCGACCCTCGATCACGGCTCTTTTATACGTCCAGGAGCTCACGCTGGGAGATAAAGTGAAGAGCAACTACTGCATGGAACACTGCTAACCCCCACCCAGACAAGGGCAGCTTCTTACCATTTCTTATTGCCTTTTGTTATCGCGCAACAGGGTATGGAACAATATTTTGCATTCAATACATTCTTCACATTTACAGATACAGATCTGTATGCATTTGGCAAACATGTCGTTGACAATAAATAATAAGTGTGAATAAAGCAGTTTTGTTATTATTATTGCTTCACAATATTTAGAATCACGCAGTTTAAGCATTTATATCATACGGATTGTAAGATATGATTGCAGTTATCAGGCACATGTCTACGGAACTGAAAACGAGATTTCATTCTGAGAATTGGAGCAAAATAAGAATGAAGCAAATTATGAAATATCAGTGTAACCTTCATTCTCCAGTGTGTTGAGATTACGACATACAAAGTGGCTAATAATATCTATAATGCAATGTATTGCATAATTTTGATTTAGTAGGAGTTTTTTGTTTCTAATCATTTGTGGAGTACTTTATGAAGCAGTACATCTCAGATGCATAATGATGAATAACTGTTTCAATGAAGAAACATTTCATTAAAAAAACCAATAGTGACCACACCAACAATGTGGCCGAACCAGAATGTTCTAATGCCAGGTGCTGGTCTTAGTAATAGATTCATCCTTATCTCCTCAAATCGTCTCTCACATCTCCAACGAAAACCAACAAATAAGAGTTAATGAAGAAGAATTCACAAGTTTACTTCTGTTATGGTGTGATGATGAAAAGTAATGAATTTCTCGATAAAAACAAAAAGTCACCGTATAAATGCATTATGTTCCAAAAACATTGAACACTGTTTGCTATATTTCTAGGAATCCTTGTAACCCCCTCACCAATTCTCAAGCCAATGTAGGCAGGCAATTTCTCGGTCCTGTCCAATTTAGTAAACCTCTCTTTATTCATTGGTAGACAGAGTGGGGACAATTGGGCCCCAGCTGCCAATTTGCAGACAAAGGTGCAACACATAGTTTAAGCACTTTTTTATTTTATATTTGGTTCAGTTTAGCTGCTCCCCCTCCAGATCTGAATCAAATAGAAAATACAAAAGTGGTAGACCCACAGGTTAACAGAACCAGGTCACCGTCTCTGTACTGAAAAGTACAATACTGGAAATATAAAAAATGTGCTGCCTATAGCAACTGCAAAGCTGAGAGCGTATTTATATCACTACACAGATATTGAATACAATCATCGCATTATGGGTTGTGACCCCTATGTTTTGACAATGCCACAACCTTTCTCAAATGATATAGTCCATTCTAATGTATAATGCACTTTTAAGTAGATGCTATATGTTCGGTCAAAAATGTTTTGCGGTGATACAAAAATGTATGTTTTTTCCTTCGATTTCATTTTAAAAGAATGGTTTGGTGTTCTGTATGAATGTGACATCATACAGAGGATATCCACATCCATACCAGTTTCCGACATGGCTCCACTAATTATACATAAGCGTGGGTGGTCTAAATATTCAACCTGTGAACAAATGATAAATATTGACAAACAAATGTTTGGCAGACACCAGCTGCCAAACGAATCCTGATGCAAATTGTTCTTGGGTGTGTTTGTCAAAGAGTTTCATGTTGATATTTTAATTGCTCCCTGATACACACCCATAAAGCTGTTTGTATTAGATGATTTGATCTGCCGTCTAGGGTGAGTCACAATCTTGTCCTTGTTTGATTTAATTTGGTCCATTTATTCAGAACCAGACAATGCTGTGTCCAAGAATACGGCATCCAAATGTTCACTGATGCAGAATATAACAAAATGCCTATTTTTAAATGCTCAGTCCTTTCATTTGTTTTTTATTAATCACTGAATAACCACAAAAACAACACAAGTTTCCTGCCACATCATTTCAATTACAAGCTGAAAGCAGAAAGAAAGAAAGCTTTTGGAGCTGAAAAAAAGTTCCAAAGTAGAGCAGATATGCTACGAATCTTTCATATAATTTGAACATGAGTCACAGTCTAAAAAAACTTTTTTTATTAATACACCTGTGTATTGCCTCTATGCTACTATGAATAAACACACATTCCCTTGGTGAAGCAAAACACATCCATGATGGCCAGGCTTTAACCTTGATGAATCACAACCATGACCAGTTTTTAAATGAATGGGCTAATTCATTTCTTAATGAAGTACCTTCGCTCAGGGCAGGATATTTCAGACAGAATAAGCCCTATCATGAGTAATATAATTGCTGTCATTGGTAATTACATTTTTTTAAACGGCCTCCTGTGGACGTTTTGACTGAAAGTACCAGTCTGCAGCTACAGCTACTCCCTCTGCGTTAGCCATTTACACAGCATGGAGAGCGATTTATGCTTGAGATGTACAGGACGGCTTGGTGCAGCCCCAGTATTTGTGTGCCTCAGCAGAGATGTCCATATATGAGCTCTCTGGGTCACTATTGCAGTCTGCTGCACGTTCAAAAAGATCAAACAAGGTGGATATAGTTCTCGAAATGACGTGTAGCAATTTCCTACGGAGATTTGCAAAATGGGACATTATCACAAAATCTTGATTTCCTTTCTTTTTTTCTTTCTTTCTTATGCGTACGTCAACATCACGCAATCGGTCAAGTTTGATGATGGCTGTGTGTTCTAAGTGTTCACAGCGATGCCCCGGGCCGTAACCCAAATGGAATTAAGTATTCTAGGACGCAATGTGCACCATGTGTCTGACCAGCATCACACACTATTCTGTTCTCCGGCAGAATTTCCTTCATTGGCTCTTGTGTCCCCCAAATACACCATACCTTATGTTTAGAACCAGACCTCCCTGAAAAACAGAGCACCAGATCATGGTTTTCGGTGAACTGCCATCTTTAACTATCACACCTTATTGGTCAGGTCTGCAGAACGAGTCCTCTGGGCCTCTCTTGTGTTCTGAAGGAGAGAACTTGATCCACACAACATGCACAACAACATCTTTTCACAAATAACCTCGTGTTTTTGGGTAGCTGATGATCACAGAGGCTTGCAGAAGACCCGTCACACACAAATTAAATCTTGCTTAAATCCTACCAGCAGGTGTCCTGTCCTGAGTAAGATAAAACTGATGGGTTTGGCAGGGATGCTTGATAGCATTGGCGTGCGTTCAATACACAACACAACATGGAGGAGCCGGCCAGCCATACAATGGGCTCACACACGCAAACATGACCAGCTTGAAGCATGAGCTATTTACAGAGGAGGTTCAGACATACAGACGTTTGAAACAAACAAACAAGACACATTTGCGTGTTTGTGCTAATGGGATTTTTTTTAAATGGTTTCAAGAAAAACATGTATGCCTATGCGTCATTGTTGGAAGGAATTTTTCCCAGATTAAAAATGGCTTTCTATTTGTCCAGATGTCTTTTTCTGTTTCCAATAAATGATGGTGTGGCAAATGAGATACTGGTTCCTAGTGAATATGTTAATATTATGTGTGTGTGTATGAGTGTGTGTACGTTGGCAGACATATGCTCATGACTATGTATGATCTCCGACTTGAAAATGCAAAGATATGTTTGAGAAGGTCACTGGCTGAATTGATCTGATTACCGTTTCTCACCCCGCAATCTGCAGTCAGTTACTAATGCCAGGGATTAATCATCACATTTTCATCATCATGGGTCCCATTTAACAATAATACTACGTAATATATACGACTTAAGTCATGGGATCGTTCGCAGGTCTTATAATGATTATTGGCTTGAATCCAAATGAGATCAAATGAGACAAAGGGACAAAGGGCAGATTCTTCCTGGTTCTCACTGAGTGGAAGTGAGAGTATTTCTCACATGTCTTGTACAGACCGGAGTGTGAACTGGTTAGACAGCCCATCAGTCAGGCAGAGATGAGGTCACATTGGCCCGGCCATTATGAACCATTGTTTACTGCTTAACACACAGTACAACGCAGTAGACAAATGCCCTGCTTAAAGTGTGACGAAACATCAACACCTCTGGCCAGACAGAGCTCCACACACCCACAGCTACCGTGGCATTAGCGTACCCTCTCAGTGTCAGTGTACCTTCTTCTTGACGTCAAAGTGCCACCTAAAAGGCCCTTCGATGTCACGAAAAGAACGACACTTGAGTTCTGAGCAGATTAGAATGTTCACAAACTGGCAAACACACAGGATTCTACTTTTTTTTTTTTTCTGAATTACACTACAGCAGAGCTTACTATGTTGAAGAGCATAGATAACATAGTAAGGCGTTCAAAAGAAAAGAAACTTGATTTGGGTTCACTGGCACTGGCGCATAACAACACAGTACACAAATGCCGTCTGTTGCCTTGTTCCATACACTTGAAAACACTTGTGTTTCACAGTCCTTTGGTTTTTTCTCTTCGTGATTTGTTGTTGCATAAATATTATGATGAGAAATGACTGAATTCTAATACACATACAATGATTTTGGCTGTAGACTATAATAGAAAAGTAATATTTTGCCTTTACTTCTTACTGTGTATGACACATTAAGTAAAACGTGTTAATTTAACTATTTATGAATTCAAATGTCTTTGCCTAAATCTTCGATCTTACTAGTCTTACTTAAATAATATAATTATAAAATTGGTGCAGACAATATAATGAAGAAAATTATTTATTGTATTATTTTTTTAATTATTATTATTATTAAAACGGTCCCATTACAAATATGCCATCAACTTAAAGGATAGAAGTGGAAAAAAACAATATGTATTTAAAACGACAACACAATAAATGTGTAGTGATGACATCATGTGACATCATCACACTAAATTCTAGGGAGTTCTCGTGAAAAATACGTGATTTGAATTTGGGATACAACTTTGAATGTTAGCTCAAATTTACAATGTCTTACAATGCATTGCATGCAGAATGAGTAGGGTTGCTTCCAGGACACCCACCCATCTATTCCAATGAATCATAAACCAAATCACACAAAACCATAACTATACTATTTAAGCTGAATACCCCGTGGGTGTATTTGGTAATGCATTTGCAACATGAATATCATCCATATCAGAACAACTCCCAAAATAAAAACAAGAACAAGATTAGTTAGAAATTGTATTTACACAGCAGCAAACTAGCATAAGCACTTCATTTGTTACCATGGATGAAGACAGCTTTGCATACAAAGTGAAGAATGATCTATGCTCCATAACAATGGCCTGCTGTCTTGGGGATTCTCCTGCACGCTGTGATCTATAAATACTCTGTCTGTCGTGATGCGCCAAGAATGAGGCAGGCAGGAAAAAGACCTTGCATGAGTGTGACTGCCAGTCAATGTTGTGGGTTAAAACCCAAAGTCAAATCCCCTTAAACACGCATACTATTTGTGACACTTAGCAATTGTGATTTCCAGTTTTACTTGAGGTTTAGAATGGCAATTTACCGCTCCTCACGTGTCTTCATGTGAACTTGTTGCATGTTTTTTTCTTTCTCTAAAAATAGAAGTCACGCAGCCATCCTAGTGTGTGAACATATTACAATTGCTAATTGGAAAATGTATCCAATTAGTGCATGTGTATTCCATTGTGTCTTGTTTTACATTTTACAACATGCTTTGGGATGCTTGAAAGAAATGGCTGTGCATAAAGAAAGCATTGAACCGTTGCTGCAGGACAAGATAATAGTTCCAGGTGCTGGTGCTAACATTTGTTCAAAATAGTTGCATTCAAAAAAGTGGGAATGTCAATAAATACATTTACAGAGCAATACTTGTAGAGGCATACTCTCGAAAGCCTTCACAAGCCCCCTTTTTGATGAAATTCGATGGCGTTCCCTAAATCCTAATCCTTAAACTGGCCTAGAAAAACTTCTACAAAGCCCCACCGGGGAAAAGGGATAAACCTGCAGCAGACACACAAGAGGGACCCCCTTACAGCACCCACTGAGAGGACATACGTGGTCGATAAAACAACAAGCGTGGCCAAGACCCAGCGGGGAATTGGTGGCAATGCTGAAACAAGGACAATTAAACAAGAACAACTGTCCGACAACAGCCATTCAAGGTCACACAGGGCAGCATCCATCGGCTGTTTGGCCGTGCAGACTACGTACAGAAAAGGGTTGTTGAGTTGTTGTGTTAAGAACTTGAGCAGGTAGGTGGAGACAGAATGCCAGAAGCTAAAGCTGTTATAATGAAAAGCACAGATCTCTCTACAGTTGTAGAAGCCAGTAGGGAAGGCCATGTGCCAGACTTCCCTGTAGACCCAGGTGGCTGAGTAAAAGGGACATTTTGGCAGAGTATCGGTAAAACAAGATCTGCGTCTCTGAGCCAGGCCGTTGCCACTAACTCAACTAAACTGTAATGAATGGCTGTGTTATATCTGTGTGACAAAATTGATTATTTCATCTTATTTAAACTATTTAGTATTTAATTTGGTATTTTGTAGTATTTATTGAATATACCTGTGGGAGTGTGTGTGTGGAGGGTGGCTGGTTTAACCTGTGCACACTGATTGCTCAATGTGCAACAGGTGTGCAGCCCCACCCAGCCCCAGAGTCCAATCAGTCTGACTCGGGCCAGGTGAGGCTGCTTAAACCAGCCACCCTCCACACACACTCCCACAATACCATGATGTATTTGTCCTATACAGAGTAATCCTCTAATAACTCATTTTTGAGAGAATGTTTTTTTATAGATATTGGCATATCTCATTATCTTTCTTAATTACAAACTATTAATACCAAGAAAATCCATACATAATTAAATAATACTGAGGTATTATTTGTTTAGTTTTTCTAATAGGGTTTGTACATTCAAATGTGTGAAAAAATATTTTAACCATCAGTTTAGTCAGCTCTACTATCTTAGTAATAAACATGCAGTATGTGCTCCCACTGTATTTAAATATTTGCTCTGCTGATATTTGTAAGTGCTGTGGAGCAACAGGCAAACACACCTCTAATTGTGCAATGGCACTGTTCCTCTTGTTTGCTGACGTTTGACTTGAATCCCTGATTCTCATCTCGCTCAGGTTGATTAAGGTCTTGTTGACAAACAGCATGCATGCTCAAAGTGATAAATGATGTACTTGTCAATGGGAATTTAAGCATTTCCTACTTCCAGGAAACGAAATGTGCATGAGACGTTATAATCACATCATGAGTTGGCCTAACTTTCTACTGAAGGAACAATCTCACACTTCCTCCTCTCCTGCCACAAGGTGCAAACTAAGCTTACTAATTACAATATTACCATTTTCTCTAATGAGTCAATTTAGCATTTTTTAAGGGGACATTTTAACACGTTTATCCAAAATATATTTTCATTCAAACGAATGATAATTATAATAATGGTAAATATATGAACGCATACAAATGTATGATTTACTGTCCAAATGCACTTGACCTCTCTATATTGGGTGACTGCATTTTCCCTTCAGAATTAAACTACGGTTCAGCCACTTGGCTGTGTTCTCAGCCCTCCCACGTGTTATTCGCTGCAATTTTCTACAGATGTGTTTGGGTGTTTGGTCCAGTGGGTAGTCGTTAGGTTTTTGCTTACACAAAGATTGCCAATGTCTGCTCTTTTTTAGCTGTTGTAGATACAGCCATTAGCAGACACATTTAAATTTAAACCCATACGTTCCTTTTCCCAGTACTGAGGTGCTGTAGAGAAACACTGCTACCAACGTCCCTTTCTATCCAACTCCACCATAAAATACCATGCTTACTCTGCTTGTCGCTTCCAATGTTCCTGCTCCACCCCTGGGTGTGATTCTGCTGGTCTTAGCTGCCTACCTATCTGATACCTAGCCAGATGGCAGATGCTAGTGCAAGACAGGAAACCCCTGGCTAGAAACTTGACCACGTGTGTAAATTGACCGAACAGACCTGACCAGTGATTAGCCCATACAGCGCCTGAATAAAATCCTGGAGACATACGCCTGCAGCCAGGGTTCCAATTGTTTCTCAAAGGTTTCCAATGGTTCCTCTTCCCAAACCATACATTATCTGCTTCCTGTCCTGACAGAGAAGGGACTCCTGCTGTCCATGGTCCTGTTCTAAACATGCCTTCTGCTCAAGGTCAGCCAGAGAGATCAAGACACAATGGAAAGGGAGATGAATGATCCATTGGCTACATTATAGAGGAACCGTACATGCACAAGTAGGGGTTGAGAAAAGAGAGCAGCAGATGAAAGTGAGTTCTTAGCTATGCAAGCTATTTTGTGACTTTATAAAGCACTTTGGAATTGCCACTCTGGGATGTGCCGTAGTAATAAGATTGCCTTGTGTATGTAGTTGAGAGCATTAAGTAAGTGGCATCAGAAAATGACTAGATTGTTGAGAATAATTCAGTGTTTATACCAAGTATACACAACCCAGAATGGTGACAGTTTGATTTAACCAATAAGGGTTTGTCCTTCGCCAAATTGGCTGAACTTGGTCCGAGAGCATCATCATTCTGAAGAAACGCAGACTTGTATTTGATGCCTTCCTTTTTTCTATTTTTTACATGGGATGGAGATTGCTAATTTATGCTCTAGTTTGTTTGGGGCCATGCAGTCTTCCATCTCCACAACATCTCCATCTGGCAGGGAGCCAACACAAATCCTGAGCCACGCTGGGAAAGACAGACCCAAGAAGTCATTAAGTAACAAAGCCTCGACTGCATGAACCACTTCCAGAGAACGGGATGACCACATCCCCACCCTTAAGCACCGTCCAGCGCATCGCCTTCAAATCTAACTCTGCTCTTCAGCAGAGCATCAGAAACACGGAACCCTTCTTCTATAAAAGCGTGCGCCTGTTAATGACGGCATTTACGTGCACACTTGTCACACCCCCTGTGGCCACTCGAGGCACCGCACGGTGGGAGCCTGGTGCTCACGGCCAGGTCGACCGCGCAAGGCTCAGCGGGCCGTGCTCACGGGACGCCTCACCACCAAGAATCAAACTTGCCACCCTCGGGTGGCCTGCCTGCTCTACTTTCTGAGCCATTTATTTCAAACCTAATGACTTGTTTAAAACGGTGTAACGTATTGTCAAACACATAGTGGGTCTGATCAATGAAATGGAAGCCTTTGTGTGCCTGCTGGAGGAAATGCTGAATGTTGTGACTTTGAAACAGCGCCATTCCACCAAGAAAATGTATTCTCAGAGAAACGTTACCCCGAGTGAATTAACTAAATGAACAAACAGATGGGGTTGTTAGTTACTTTGGTTTTCAATGTCTTTGCCTTATAAACGAAGTTCGAATGGCTCTGTCCCTGTCCTAGTGGGTTTCTCTCTCACGCAAAGCAAGGCTATCTTGCAATTGCACTCTTGCTCTATCGGTCATCTGTTTAATTCCATTTATGTTGTTAGTGCTGATTGTGTTTTATTTCATTGAAAATGGAAAAGCACACCGCAAGGGCGAAGGGGCAACTGGGGGTCATGGCAACATCAAAACAGAAAAAGGGGAAATTGAATTTCCTTTGCACAAAGGACTTTGAGATATGAAATCTGATGGTTATCTGATCATTGTAGTCCGCTGTGTTCTGAATCACTGTCAGCTGTTTCTTCTAATGGCGAGGGCCGTTTGATTCAACTAAACTCATTTGTAACAGCTTTGTATTGCATTGAAAAGATGAAAAGACAACGTCCTGTTGAAGGCCTGCAACTATTTCAGATATTTATAGTAACTTTGTTGTTGTAACAAAGTTGTCCTTTTATTTCAATTTGAATCTGAATCTCTAAGTTACAAGCACCAAGTTAAAAGACAACTATTTAATTTGGCAGGTCAAATTATATGGATTTAGGCCTATTCTCACCCTAACCCTACCACGATAAACTATGCCTTCTCAATAATAAATAGTCATTTTCTGATATCTGTATTTAAGCTTACATATAAGCTCTGATATAGAAAATACTACAAATAGGCCACAATGAGGAATGCTATGTGTTTTATTATTTTTATTTTTATTTGACGTGTGGTTGACACGTGTTCACACCCTCCAACTCTCTAAACACACTTTAATAAGTAGTCCATATTAAATTAATCGAGACACAAAAATGTATGTATGCTCCTTCACACGCTGTCACAGAGATAGCACCAGACTGGTGTATAGTCTATTGTTCTAATGTCTAAGCTTAATCTCTCTGCAGGCTTGATTCACGTGTGGGCCCATCTACAATGTATCTGGTCTTATGAATGAAACCTAAATGAAACCACCAATTAGATCAAAGCGCGGGAGCCCTTACCTTCAACCTCATCCTCGGGCAAAATGACAGGGGGCCGGTAGGAGAGGACATCTGGAATAGTGCAAATTCCCTTGTACATGAACCTGGTGGTCACCGCACGCACGGGCATTTCTGCAAGGGAAAACCAGCAACCGTGTCGCGATCTTCATATAGCTCCCCGGAGTTTGGTGATCGCCTTTTTTTAGTTGCAGTTCCCCTCTTGTGAATGTAATTTTGCTGGAAAACAAACTGGACCTTCCCAGAGCTGCGGCTGGTGTTTACTTTCTTTATCTCAAAATATCCCCGAAGTCATCCTGGACTAGGCTTCAGGTGTTGAATGTTGCTGTTGAATGGAGCTTTGTCTTCCATAGACCGCCTGTTGAAGCCAATAAGTGCAATTATTTTGAAGAGTAGGTTATGGGCTACGCATAGAGATTCCTAGACATAGAGCTCAGCCTATTTCAAATGACAGCACTATTTCAAATGAATTCGTCCACATTCTTTCGTACTTAATAAATGCAATATCCAATCACAGAAAAGCTAATTAAATCGGAAAGATTATTTAAAACAAATTATCCAATCAACTATCCTCACCCTGTGTTATTTTCTAGAATGTTACTGAGGTTTCTGGCTTTCTTTCGGCAATAAATCTCACTCTTCCCTCCCGCTTCACCATCTCATCTTATAAATGCCAGAATGGTCGAGAAGAAGATGTCGAACTTCGTTCCCATGTAGCTGGTTCGCAAATTAAAAAAAAATCTAAATATTTTCTTGGGTAGGGTCTTCGAGGTAATCGGGGATGTCCCCCTTCTCGTCGGATTGAAGCGCGCTCCGTTACGCAGCGCTCCTCTCTCCAGCTGTTATCTGGCGTTCTGCATCCAACTGCCTCGCCGTTCCTCAAGCACCACGCTCCCCTCGCGTGCCTCCTCCTCCACCACATCGCCGTCAATCTCATGCCGTATCCATTCATTCGCCAGGCACAATCTGCATTTTGCTGTTAGCCTACCAATAAGATTGTGTTGACCTTAACCTTTTTGAGCGTCTCTGTATTAGTAGTTTGCTTGTGTATTCAATCTTCTTAGTGTATTTATGAAATATAAATGGTGGTCTCATGAGCAAGTAAACAATGTGATTCAAGGTGTGGGGTTTATTGAAAGCCAAACCCTGAACACTATCGACTACTAGGAATATAGAACACAACATGAGCACTACAATTACTGCTATGACCACCTTATCGCCGCCAGGATTGATCAGTGGTTAGGATTAGGATTGGTCAGTGGTTATTTGCTCACAAAATCGATTTCATGATGATTTGGGATTGTAAGGCAATATTGGAAAATATAGGCTATGTTAAAGTTATGCTGTTGATTAAGTTTGATCCCAAATCAGCTTCATTGCACGACAAATGTAAGACACTTTTTTGTATTCTATTTGAATGGGTGAAAAAGATAAAGGAAACTTTACTTTCATAATCCTCTTCCATGATCAAATGTCAACACACATGAGGTATAGGAAAAGGCACGCATCCCACATACGCTTTGGATTCCCGTCTCCACCCCTGGTCAGGTCTGCGTGAACGTGTGGACGCTTGAGCTGCAGTGAGTTACAGTGAGTTACATTGAGGGGCCACGGTGTGCACGGTTCCGCCGGCTGCTCTCTCGGGGTCTTACCAGACTGACAGGTCTATTCCCCCTGGAGTGTGTGAGGGGATTGTCTCTGCCCGCTGCACCTGAGCCCCCTCGCCCCCCGCCCCCCCCCCCCGCCCCCCGCCCCCTCGCCCCCCGCCCCCCGCCCCCCGCCCCCCTTACGCTGCTCTTAACAGAAACACCAACAGGATTGACCGTCTGACTTTCTGCTACAATCCGATGGATATGTGATGGATTTGTGTCTCTCGCTCTGTCTCTCTCTGTCCCTCTCTGTCTCCCTCTTCCACTCTCTCTCATGCTTTCTCTCTAGCTGTCGCTCCCTCTCTTAGAAAAAAAAAGAAAGTTTGCAGTTTGGATGACTTGCTGAGCAGCGTAGAGTTTAAAGTTTATTTTAGATTAAAAAAACATCAACAGAGATTGCTATATTCAGCAGAAAATCCAAGAGACACACAAAGATGTTGGTTCTCACAAAAAAATCTTATTTTTTGCACACATGACAACTCTTACTCATCCAACTTGGAGAGAGCGAGCAAATAGAGAGAGCAGAGAGAGAGATACAAACAGAGAGAGGCAGAGACACAAAGAGAGGCAGGGAGAGGCAGAGCGAGATCAGAGAGTTGCACTGAGTTAGACAGAGTGCTGAGAAAGCTGCATCTGGTGGCAGCCCAATCCTTGCAAATCAGAAAAAAAAACAATTGTAAATATTTAAATTGTTACTGTGTTCCAGGGTGAAGAATAGCACGGTTCACTTATCGAAGATTTCCTCTGGAGGAACACCGGCTGCGCTAATGGAAGGTTGGGCCTTATGTCTCTGCAATGGTTGGGCAGTTAGGAGCTGGCTTCCTACAAAGTCAAGTCAAGCATATTGAATACTTTGAACTACTTTGAATTGCTCTCTCTCTCCTTCTTTCCCTCAATCTTTCTCTCTCTCCCTCGCTTCCCCCTGTCACCCTCCCTCTCTCTTCCCCCCCCCTCTCTCTCTCTCTCTCTCTCTCTCTCTCTCTCTCTCTCTCTCTCTCTCTCTCGCTCTCTGATGGGGTGAGCAGCAGGCAGCCTATTATCTCCTGTACGGGGCGAGAGGCCCCGCGCGGCGCGGCCCCATGACCACGGGGGGACGAGGGGTACGAGACAGTAATGGAGAAGGAGAAGCTGCGGCCGATTGCGATGGCATGACGGAGTAGAAACCGGCTTTCCTGTTAGGCAACAGGAAACCTGTTCTCAGCTCACCACCTCCTAACGCCTCATGAATCATGGCCAGCAGATCAGACAGCATTCATTACCCATCTGAGCTCTACAGGTGTTTTCTCATCACAAACCAGTCTGTTAGTTGTGATGAATGCAGTGAACTCTGTGTCTACAGCAGGAGAAGCAGACCAGCAACACTGAACCAGCCTACTCGGGGTCTCCATTATATTGACAGTAAATGGGTGGAAGGAATGGGTGTGATCATATCCCAAAATAGAACCCCATGAACATGATCCCCATGTTTGTTATCAAAGCACCATCAGCCAATGATGTGGCTTCATGAATGCACGGTTAGTGTTCAAGGTGAGCCTATTGTTATAATGTAACATAATTATTGAAGGGTCATAATTGTACAAAAATCTATCACAATTCATCTTGAGCTAAGATAAAGGTTAAATTGCGATCAATGGGGACTATTTTAATTGAATATGGCACACAGATTGCAATTCCTTGCCTGCATAACAAAGTGCAAATATGCATGCGCCACTGTGTTCACATGCTATTTTTTTTACATTCATTTGCGGTAAGAGTGCCATGTGCCATTCTCCATGTGGCCCCTGTATCTTGTTTTTACTCAGTTCCACTCACGGTGACCAGCTGCCCACCTGGCACTGTGAGCCAACCCCAGAACGGGGCACTATATCTTGATGTGTCCGTCGTCAAGGTTTCCTCCTTTTCCCAATGGGTTTCTTGGGGAGCTTTACCTTGAACGTCTGCGGGCTGAGTGTTTGGGGATTGGGTCCTACTAAATATAGCCCGGTGAAGCCGTTTGAGGCTGTCGGACCATGCTGGGGCATTACAGGGTCAGAGAGCTCTCAAAGTTCAGTGGTTACAAATGCCAGCTGAACCGTAGCAGAGACTGCATGATCTGTCTTACTTGAATGGTTTTCTTATTATATATAGAGAGAGAGAGTTTGAATGGATACATACTTAGAGAAACATAGATCAAGTAAAACTAGGGATCAGCAATTGCCGGGAGTGAAAAATTCCAATCTGTAAAACTAATCGAGCAGAAAGAAATAACCAAAATCTCATCAATGGCATTGCAAAAACAGCTTTCCGTTACAGACTCAATTTAGAATATTGATTACTTTTATAATTAACAAAGAACAAACAGTCTCAA
The DNA here is from genome assembly GCA_026745465.1 of Lota lota. Lineage (NCBI taxonomy): Eukaryota > Metazoa > Chordata > Actinopteri > Gadiformes > Lotidae > Lota > Lota lota. Next base: position 1,075,846 of record JACYXH010000017.1, on the reverse strand, counting down.
CACCATGAGAGCACTCCACAACAGCCTGGCCGGTATGTGATCAGAATGCACCGTTCTAGAGCCGAGCTGGCCGGTCCTCTACTGCGTATTCCTCTATATGACTTACAGTTCAGGTAACACATTAACTGATGTTATTGTGCCACAGAGCTGCATTTCCCCCGGGACTGTTACCGTGTTGGGGTAGAATAGTGTAGAGTATTGCTGTGGCACTGGAATCGAATCACAGGGTAATAATTAAGTGACATTGGGTTTGGGACCAGCTCCTAAATGCATGGTGTTCTCTCCTTTCTCAAGCCTCAACCACTTATCTAAAATATGTTTTTACAATTGACTGGATAAGACAATTAAATATTACAGCGCACATGCTCATGTTGTGGGTGAAACGAATCTGATAACAGAGAAGGTAAAGAAACACTCACCTTTTCAAATGAATTTCTATCCTATCCTTTATTCAAATGGGATTGAAATCCTTTAATAAAATGGTAGACATTTTCAAAGCTAATTGAAATGGGGGAATGTGTTTTGGAATTCGATTTGGACAAACCTGGGATAGGCTACTTATTAGCAAGAACCAAGTTAGGCCTACTTTATTCTGTTAAGACTTTTAATTGTTCAGTTTGCACACCCACCCCATGCTATGTTGCAGTTTTTTTAATTTTTGAATCATTGCTTAACATACGTTCATTTCAATTAGCGTAAAGAATGACACATATTTTACAAACTATTAAGTCAGCAGCACATTATCATCGAGAGGGTAGATACTGACGTGAAGAACAACAAAACACTATGGATGGCTTTTAGGTGCTGCCTGGGCTGCAACACAGCCAAGCAGAAACAAGTGGTTATCAAAAAGCTTATACTCCACTGCTCCCATCTTCAAAGCCCCATAAATAGCCACGCAAAGTCAATTAAAACATTATGATTCCTGACACACATACCCAGAGCGTCGGAGCACAAAAAAGCAAGAAAATCACAGCCCTAGACCGCTCCCTGCACTCCCCTTCTACCGTGCACCCGACCATGGACCTGGGGGGGGGGGGGGGGGGGGTAGCATCTGGACCATCTATTGCTGGGAACGCCTGTCTCTTATCTATCCTTGTTATGCACAAAGTGGGGTGGGGAGATAGACACTGTCGCTGTCGCGCTGACAGGAGCCAAGGTCATCCTGCCAAAAGTCCCTTTGCATCCACCACACGAGACAGAATCCCATTAAATCACATGTAAAGGCTTTCAAAGTTCATCTGTTACTTGGGACTCCGGACAGGTCTCTGGTGCAGATACACTTATCAAGGTCCCGGTGGGGCTCTTTCATATGTGGGGATTTTTTGTTGTTGTTGTTTATCTTTATTATTAATTCATTTTTCAGTTTTTTTGACCAACAATGCTTCTCACTAATATTTCCACATGCATAGGACATACTTGGCATACGTATTGTGAAAATGTAACACGATTTAACTATCACAGAATCGTATGTGTGTGTGTTGTTTGCAGACCCGGAAATGCTGCCTGCTGATGACACGAGATGTAATGACAATATCTCTATAGCTGCTTTTCTAGGGGACATTTTTTTATTCATTTTTGAAAGGCACAGAGCCAATCTGCATCCAATTAGCTTACCTTCTGGAGCTTTTCTACCAGACTCACCGTGAAAGACAAAACAGCATAAATACATAAATTACCCACGGCTCTTTTGTGTTGTGCAATAGCACTTGGCAGCAATGCACTGCAATCTTAAACGTGCAACCAAGGGTTCACTGTTCCAAATATTGACCTTTTCTGTTCATCCATGACTATAACTGTAGGATACATTTGAATGTCAGAAGTAGCTCTCATTCAGTATTTGACGGTTGCCACGCAGGGCATTAAGGTGAACAAATCGAAACACAGCCAACAGGGTCTTTGGCTGACCTTTATGAAATATGATGGCCATCTTTTAGATTATAGGTCCTTTAATCAGGAATATTCCAAGCCACGTTTTTGCCCGTATTAATAAATGATAATTTCCTCCATCTCGTCCAGATGGAATTACAATTGTAATGAATTAGACTAGCATCCTAATGATACTGTATGGATGACCTTGAAATTAATCTCACAAAAAACCCATTCCAAATATTGATTATAGAAAAAATGTAGTGGTAACCAAATGCTATCATTTTAATGTGGTTATGTTTGTTTTTCTGAGTGCTATTCATTGAACTTTGTGTCCTTGAAGCAGGGCAGACGTCTGGCTGCTTAAACGGTAATCATTTTCCGATGACTCATTTCAATCGTTAGCAAGATTGTTGCCACACATTTATATTTTTTTGATGTATAACAAAATGTTTTACCAAACTCACACTTATATTTCCATACAAGGCCTATGGTATGTTATTGTTGACACGTATGGGGATTAAATACAAAATGTATATATATACAGCAGGACCATATAAATCATAATGTATTCTCATACTTTATATAACATTTATATATATATATATATATATATATATATATATATATATATATATAGCATAAGCATATAATCGCAAAACGTTTTGATTCAGTTCAGGTGTGTAACCTTAAGAGAGATGAGACGTCATACTCTGGCCTAATTATAGATTACAATTCAGTCAATCAGACAATAGGGGGAGTAATTGACTGTCAATCATGAAGACAAACAGATGATTTATTGAAATACCCATTGATCTATTGACAACCATGAGCTAGTACTTGTGGTATTTCGCAACATTTATTAGTTTCCTGAGAACACTATGAATAAATGATTAAATGGATTTGATGGAAGTGGATAAACCAGTGCTGAAGAGCCCACAATACCGGCTGATATAATACAATTCTGTGATGAAGAAGGTTAGACCGGCTGAATGAGTATAAATGCATTACAGAGGTCTGATGGGGATGGAGAGTGTAGCCTAGCCAAAAGAGAGAGCCAGCAGGGGAGTCAAACTTGACTGGACCGGGATTGTAAAAAGATCCAGAATAACAAGAGCAGGCGCTTGCAATGCAATCCCTCTAGGAGGATACCGGGTGGAGGAGCAACGCTCCAGCCAACTTGTTCATCCTGATTAGTGGATGAGCTCCTCTTGGACCAGGAAAGATCTCTACAAAACAGACAAATCTCCATAAGAATGGAACAGCGCACAACAACAGAGACACGGCATTCTGCATAATTTACAATTTACAAATGCACTGACCACATTATAATAAAATGTAACCTTAGTTTGACACACTTAAGATGATTGTGGACTTCAAGAGGGTAGACGCACACACACAGTGTCAAAAGCACCAGCCCGGTGCGGATCTGTTGTCTCTGAACACAGAATGTGTTGAAATGATGCTCGCTTCATTCGGCCGCATTCTGCAAGCCCAGACCACTGTACGCATCTATGACTTGTTTTAACGTTCTTTTGGACGACAACGTGTCGTGCCAGCATCTAGAGAATAACATCACGTTAGGTTGTTTCATTTCTTCACAATATTGACAATTAATCACCCAACTGTTACACAAAACATTGATATTAAACACTGATTCTGAAATGAGACTTTAAGTTAAAAAATAATAATACACAAATTAAAAAAAAAACATTAGCTCTAAGGGAAAAAGGACAGCAGTAAAGACAGAAATTGAACGGAGCAGAACAATAATGAACTCACAGCAGCCAGCTCGGGGCTTTTGTGGGACTCTCTGGTGCAAGCGTTGACGCTCACAAAATAAACGGAACTACCTGAGAATGGATAGGCTTTCTAAACGGATCCACCCCCACAAACACACAATTACGACACCCACTCCGTATCCGATGTGAAACATTAAATGCAGCTGAAAACAATGTTTGCACATCTGACTTGGTTCTTATCTGGACCAGCAAAAAATCGAGTTTTGTTCGCCGTAAACAAAATGACAAAATGGACGTAATAGCCAAATTGGCGATAAGAGATAATTATGATTGTCACTTTGGCCTTCATTAAACTCCAATAACTCTGAGCAACAAGATTATTTGTCAAATGGCTGTCTGTCTGTTACTTTATTTAAAAGTATAAAGTTAATTAATAAAGTTACATCTTGGAAACTTCTAAGCAACACGTTGAGTGGCATTAAGAATTTCCGCATACAAAGACTTAACTAAACAAACATGCTGTAGAGGTGAAAGAAAAGGTTGAAAATACATACATTTTTGCGGGAAAAAAGCCATTGATTGATTCAGATATTGATTGATTGAACACATTTTGTATCATTATTTCCTCCAAAGTAGTGTCAAGGGATGTGATAAATATGACAAAACACTTGCTAATTCGTCAATCAAACACTTGCATTTGACCAACTCCTAAGAAAATAAATGATATGTCAGGATTAATGGAAGAAACTGCTCACTTTTTGAGCAATAGGGTTGAACAAAGTCCCATTTATTATGGACAGTTTTCAAAGGTGTCCTTGGTGAGAAGAACATTTCTGCAGTAGCAGATGAAGTCATGTATGACAAACAGTCATGTAGTATGTATGACAAACAGTGCTGCAGTAGCAGATGTAGTCAAGTGTGACAAACAGTCCTGCAGGTGTAGTCATGTATGGCAAACAGTCCTGCAGTAGCAGATGTAGTAATGTATGGCTAACAGTCCTGCAGTAGCAGGAGATGGGGTCAACAATCTTCCTTGGAGTGGGATTCTGCAATAACAAATCAGGAAATGTTTACATGTGATCATCATGGAGATGGTGTTTACTTATATGGAAAGGGAGGCTGTGAGAGGGCATTTTGGTAGGATTTTCTAATAAGTTCTGAATGGACCCAGAAGGTGCAAAGTCTGAAGTAGAGGAGGAGACCAGCCGACAAAAAAAAACAAAAAAAAAAACTATATCAAATGTTGATATAGTTTAATATATATATCTGATATATTAGAGTCCAGGATGTATAGAACTCACTGCTGCTCTCTGGCTTTATTAAAGACATTGATTCCTGCAGCATCCACTAACCACTCACGTGGAGAAGCGTCCCCTCTCCTGGCAATCTGTAAAACCTGTAACACGAAAGTGAAAGAGTGTTGTGTGTATTACACCTTCATAATAGTGTGACATGGGTGTCAGAGGGTTCAATAAGCCCTGTTACGCAGTCTGTTCAAGGCGGGAATGTTACGGCAGCGGAGGTAGAACAGAGGCGACACGTCCCCGTTTTGATGACGTGTTTGTGTGTGCGACCCGCCAAGGAGGGGGGGGGGGGGGGGGATTTAAAGAGACGGTGGTGTCCAAAATGTCTGGAAATTGGGGCGACATCGAGGTCCGGGAGCTCCTCGCCCTCCGAGCGTTGGACGAGATCCACCGCCATATAACCGGGACGGTAAAGGACGGTCCCGTGCTGGAGAAGCTGACCAGACTGCATCGTGAACGGGGGTTTTCTCGGACCAAGGCGCAGGTGGCGAGCAAACTGAAGTGCTTGCGCAAAAAATTCCACCAGGTCAACGACTATAATGGCAAGACAGGTCGAGGTCGGTTGGAATGGACATATTTCGACTTGTGTCAGTCGATCTGGGGGTCCAGCCACTCTGCCGAACCCTCCGCTGAGAGCGGTCCCTTGTCAGACACGGACGCCAGCAGCACAAAGGGCGAATCGGTGTCTCACGATCGACCAGGTACAAACGTATCCTTGTTCGTGATTAATGTGTTGCAAACAAAAGTGCCGTCTCCCTAATGAGTGCTATGGTCTTCCCCCACCCCCCCCCCCCCCCCCCCCCCCCCCCCCCATAGGAAAGCTACCTCCGCCGAAAAGGCGGAAATTAAGTAAAGCCCCGGTGCTGAAAACAGAAACGGACCATGACGAGAGGGGGCCAGAGGAGGACGAGAGAGCACGTCTCCTTGTTCCGGACCTGAAATGGAGGGAGAGGGAGAGGGAGAGGGAGAGGGAGAGGGAGAGGGAGAGGGAGAGAGAGAGGGAGAGAGAGAGAGAGAGAGGGAGAGGAGAGGGAGAGGGAGAGGGAGAGGGAGAGGGAGAGAGAGAGGGAGAGGGAGAGAGAGAGGGAGAGAGAGAGGGAGAGGGAGAGAGAGAGGGAGAGGGAGAGAGAGAGGGAGAGGGAGAGAGAGAGAGAGAGGGAGAGGGAGAGAGAGAGGGAGAGAGAGAGGGAGAGAGAGAGGGAGAGAGCGAGAGAGAGAGACTAGTACATGCAACTAACACATTATAATGCCATACCTCTGACTATGGTCATTAAACAATTCATTTTTTTTCATCTAAATGTCACAATAAATAGAATTGTTTTTTAATATGTACAATTATATTTGATATATGTTTATATGCTTTTTTAATATAGTGTAGTACAATGCACTTTTGTACATAATTATTTCTTATCTTTCTGTGCTTATATTTCTACTCTAGATTGGAGTACATTTATTTAACCCCTGGGGATCAATAAAATGTTTCTGGTTCGGATTAAAAGACACATTTTTGGATCTTATAATGGATATATTAAATATTTAAAACCTGCCTCCATCGAGAAAGCAGAAATGAACCCAGAGAGAGGGTTTGAGAAGCAGTTTAGAAACCAATAGAACACAGTTTAGTTGTCTTGGTCTAAAGGAAAATAATAAATAACATATTATTATTAAAGGAAAATAATATATATATATATATATAATATATTATATATATACTTAAATATGTATATATATATATAATTTAAGTTTTGCGAATAACTAGTACATGATTTAGGAAAAATACCTGACTATATAATTTGGTGATAATGGCCCACTCTGGCTATCAGTTCAGTTAAATTGTTCTGTCTCACAATAAAATATGAATGTTTTAAATGATCCCAATGTTAGGATCTGATATAATCTGCCATAATGTCATCTCTTTTACTTATCTTGCTAAAGGCTCTGCTGATGGTGTGCACATCTTCCTCCTAGACACTTTAGCGGAGTTACAGGAGGATTTATCTGGATGTATTTTGGAGAGGATGAAAACCATGGGGCAAAACAGAGAAGTCTAGCAGACTGGAATAGCAAAGTGGTTTGTTTATCCAAGTTATTCCGACACAAGGGCAATAACATGTCCAGTTGGTCCACTACACCCCCTTGTTAATATTCGACAGCACTGCCAACACAAATATCGTGAGTAAACAACCACAACAAAAGCAAGGCATTCATCATTGAAGTAAGCAAAAGGGTTGGCGGGTGGGTCTCGTCACATTTAAATACATGGAACTAGATTCTCCGCATTCATTGCATCATAACTTCTGCTTTTAAAGGCAGTGTAATGTAATTGCGGTCCTACCGGTTTCTTCTCTCTGACAGCTCCTGTCCATGAAATGGATTTGCATGGATTCCCCGCAGTGTATTACACAGGAGGAAACGAGAACATCTCATGCATATAGGATTATAATGTAGATTTAAATACCTTTTTGGTATTGATTTTATATTTGCAGGATTATGGGGTATGCATAATGAACCACTGTATCTTGTTTGAAATGCAGCAGCTGTCACTGCACTGTGCATGTTTTCCCATCCTTGCAACACTTTTATACAAAACCCAATGTTCCCCTATCTGCATGTCTATGATAGCATGTGTATACTGTAACACCATTTCAGTTATTTCTTCTCAGTCTTCATTTTTATAGCTTTTATCGTACAATGTTCTTTACATTATACTGCACACAAATGGATTTCGGTTGTGTTTTAGTTGTATTTGGTCTGTTAAAATCCATTTAATCCATCGTCAAGGAGAACACAACAAATCTTTCAGATTCCTAAATTCTCACAGACATTTGAAGACAGACAGGAAAATCCACCCTCGAGATACTGCAGAGAAAGAATTACAAGACCACAAGCAAACAGCTTTTTGTTTCTGAACCACTGCTATGGTAGGTTACTGTTTGAAATTACAGTGCCAACATTCAATCACAACATGACTCAAGTCATATGTCAAGCTTAATGCTAAAATATCTGCATCATCAAAACCCTTTTTAATTACAAGAGCAAATATTGCTGCCTTTATATGCGTTTCCCGATACTTTGGTTTAAATTATACCAGAAATAAACCAATAAAAAAGTCAAAATATGTCTTCCAAGGGAAATGAGCCCATGAAAAACTCTACGGTGTAATTGGGTAATAACCTGAAATATCACACACAAAGGAAGCTGAATTAATTAGTAGAAGAAGAAAAGGCAAGGAAATCCGTTAACACTATGATTATTCAAAATAATATAATACAGCTCAAAAGGGATATTGTTAGAATTTGATCATACCTATTACCCATAATGTGTCTCTTGTTTTTTTTGTAGTGAGCCGTCCACAGATTACATGCACACAGTCTGTTATCTTCCTCCCACTGCAACACATTAAAGTCCTTCAGGCATGTCTGATTGCCAAACGGGATTGAGTGTAAGACGAGGATAGACAATTTCTAAGGACTTTTATTTTTTTATTGTTCCTTGTGACACTCGGCCCATGTCCCATATTTGACTGTCATTGTTTCTGGCTTTAGCATGTTAGGCAATTCACAAACATGGACATGATTGATCAATATTTCTAAATCAAACGATATGAAATCGCATTTCGTATATGATTTTGTATCGTATTTTGTACCAAGCTAGTCATTTCGACAGGATAATTCAAAAGAAAGAAATGCTTGATTATTTATAATCTAATATTAGTAATATGAGATTATTGGAGGTCATTACATTTGGGCAAAATCTTTTCATTCCATAACTTCCGAGCCACAAATCATTATTGTCAAACAAATTTCTCTACTATTAAAATTAACAGAATAAACCGCTTATAACTGCTGTCTATTTGCAGTGACAAATAAACTACTTCCCATGATGCAACAGTTTGTCCTTGAGCGTGACATGCCACATGCTCAACATGGGCATTGACCCTCAATGCTTAAATATCCTACCCACCCTCCTCTACCACGGTGCATAGCAATAAGGAGCTGACAGCAGGCCCTCATGTGTGGCATGCCTTCACATGAGATAGATTATCGTCACCCTTCTCTCTCTCTCTCTCTCTCTCTCTCTCTCTCTCTCTCTCTCTCTCTCTCTCTCTCTCTCTCTCTGTGATGGAGAAGCAGCACTCAGTCTAATGGCCTCACTCAGACAAGGCAAGCAAAGAAACAAACACGCAAAAATAATTACGGCGCTGCGACCCATAGAGTGCACTTGGCCTTGAGCTCAGGTCAGATATCAGTCACTGTGTTTGAGCCTCTCTCCTGTATGTTAGCCTCCTCCTGTATGTTAGCTTCCTCCTGTATGTTAGCGTCTTGTATGTTAGTGTCCAGTAAGTTAGCCTCCTCCTGTAAGTCAGCCTCCTCCTTTATGGTAGTTGCACTCCTGTAAGTTAGCCCCCCCCTGTATGTTATCTTCCTCCTGTATTTTAACCTCCTTCTTTATGTTAGCTGCTCTCCTGTATGTTAGCTTCCTTCTCTATACTAGCCTACTCCTGTATGTTAGCCTCCTCTTTAATGTTAGCTGCTCTCCTGTATGCTCGCTTCCTCCTGTATGTTCGCTTCCTGCTGTATGCTAGCCTCCTCTTGAGTGTTAGCTTCCTTCTGTATATTAGCCTCCTCCTGTAACTTAGCCTCCTCTTGTATGCTAGCCTCCTCCTTTATGTTAGCTGCTCTCCTGTATGTTAAACTCCTCCTGTATGTTACCCTCCTGCATGTTCCTCTCCCCTGTATGTTAGCTTCCTTCTATATGTTATCTACCCTTTAGCCTCCTCCTGTAAATTAGCTTCCTTATGTATATTAGCCTCCTCCTGTATGTTAGCCTCCTCCTTTATGTTAGCTTCCTCCTTTATGTTAACTTCCTCCTGTATGTTAGCGTCCTCCTTTATGTTAGCTTCCTCCTATATGTTAGCTTCCTCTGTATGTTAGCTTCCTGCTGTATGTTCGTTTATTTGAGAGAAAGGAGAGCTCAAATTAATAAATACGCATGGTATTAAAATGCCAGAAGAAGCCAAGAGGATAATGGAAATACAGTTTAAAGATGATGGCACACAATTGGTAAAAACAGTAAAACAAATCTGAACAAGAGAACCAGAGCAAGAAGAGCTGAACTGAACAATGGTCAAATCTGATGGAAGCAGCTTAAAACGCTCAATGAGTTGTACATTACATAGTGTTATGGACATAATTATAATTTCCTGTCCTTTGATTAATCAATAAAGGAAATCAAAAATAATAATTAAACATCAACATTCAAAACCAATAAAACAACCAAACAACAAAGAAGAAAAATAAAATCATTTGACATTTCGAAACCAAAGAAAAGAAAAGAAATGTTGTGTTGAGACGTTCCCGGGCAATTTAATTCACGGCTCCCTGTCGTCTCTTGAATTACTGTTCTTAGAGCTCACTCTACATCAGAAGCATTCATCTGAGTTCCTGTTTTTACTATGACACCTGAGTGGCTCCACATAAAGGCCAGGTCTCTCCGTATCTCCATCGGCCACCTGCGTTACCCTTCATGACAACACTTCTGTAGCACAAGCTAGTTTATAATAGCCTATCTGACCGCGGTCGTGTCGGAACACAGAAAATATGGCAGCTCTGGGAGGCTGGTTGGTTGCGTTCCAACAGTTTCTGCAACCATGTGTTTTGCATTTCTGTTTATTGTGACTCCCGAGTATTGAGAAAGACAGTGAAAAGGTAGCACTTGGGCACTAGTCTTTTTGTTCTCAAATAGGTTTCATCTGGGGCCTGTAGGGGGGAATACGATGCAAAACCTTATTCATGAAACGATTGATCAAATGAAATGCAAGGCGAAACAAGAACTACCAAGGGGGAACATTTCTCTGATATTTATTGAGAAATGTTCAAGAATCTGTATTAAGAATTGCTAGATGGATGTTGGTCCTCAACAACATCACAAACTGAACATACCCCTTTGTTATCTGCTTGAATCTTAAATGCATCCCTGGCTAGTGCTAACTATTTACACAACCGTATCTGGCAGTTTATCGCAGAGTTATGCTAATGTGGCACTCAGCGTTTTACCGGTTGCTACTTAATTTCGCCACTTCCCCTTTCCGAGCGTGTGACGAGGGTTTACAACTAGTTCAGTAAACGCCCTGTAGCTTTCCAGATGGCGAACTTCCGTGCGGCCTGTCACACGGAAAACTTCATTGCATCATAATTGTACATTTCCATGAATTCCCATTCCATTCATGAATCTTCCTGACTAATGGCGATGCAATTCATTTCCGACGAGGAGAGTGCATGGAGCCACATAGAGAGAGAGGGAGGGAAAGGGGTCTTATCAAATATTGATGTCGTCGTGTGTTTAAGTGATGTATTAAAATATAACAAGGACATCAATTGTTGCACCCACAGGCATTTGGACTAATGAGGATCTGCGATGGCCTAATTGCTCCCCCGATTAAGCTACTTAGAATGGTTGCAGAAACGTGTGCAGTCACCCTAATCAGAGAAAACTTATACTAAAACATTTTTATGTTTGAGAAATGCAACACGTGTTTTTGAGTGAGAGTGCCCACTTTCCCTGTTCAGTGCAAGACAGCTTGTCTGTCCGTAATGAGGAGATCTGTGTGCGCGTGGCGGTGCATATGTCGCACATGTACGTCATATGCACACGACAGACTTTAAGGTCCCGTCAGTCTCATAGTCCACAGAGATTCATCTATTTTATATAGCATGTGGCACGTTTTCAATATGTTAATTTTCAGGTTAGCAGTTGGCATGTGTGTCACAGTCTCAGTGCTGGTGTCAAAAAGAATGAAAGAATACTTTGATAAAGTCAACAAAACACGATTGAACTGGAGTACGCTTTGCATATAATATAGATAAATTGCAGTTGTTGTATTTTCAGAGAATTGTTACCAATATATATGAAGAATGAACTATTTGCTGGATCTTAAGAGCATGAGTCATCATTAGAATAGCCCACCCATTGAACCATTAATCGATAAATGTTAGGGGTCAATATTCATAATGTCCCAACCTATCTCTCTTGGTCATTATCATCATTATTATAATCATTATCTACATTTCCCTCATTGTTTTGTGAATGTTTTTCCCTTTATGGCTGGCAGTGATGTTTTTGTTATGGTCATTTCCATCCAATCCTCTATACATTATTATTTGTATTATATGTATATCTGCCTGCGTGTCGTGTGTGTGTGACTTGCTGTGTGTTTGCCTCCAATTAAATGGCATAAGAGATTAGTAGACCAAATAGATCTCCCATTTCTTCTGTGTAGCTCTCTTCTCTATTCGCACAATTACCCGGCAATGAGAATGTTTTGAGGAAAGACGTCACCTACCACACAACTTCCACAGAGCTTCTGTTGTGTTGTGTAGCTCTGGGTGGAAACGTGTGTGCAACAGGTTGTGCTGAGGACCGGGGACATGGAGGACTCCAGCCCAGTGTGTCTGGCAGGTTATCGGCTTCTCTCTGAGACGTGTTGACAGGTTTCTGTAGCAGCCGGCGGTGGTCTTCTCACTGTGCTTCAGCCAACCCCCTCGAAACACGACGACCAACATCTGAAATATTTAACACCCTCTTCGGCATTGCTTTTTTAAAGTTTGTAGAAACAAAATTAATCATTGGAGATATTGAATTGGTTTGATTGATCATAAGGAACAATCACACATTTGAAGTTACATGGCTTATAGAGTTTAACTGTACGTGTGGTCTGTGAGCTTTCTGTCTTTTGTCAATGCTTATTTTAATTCATTCCCAAATCTCAAGCTACAACAGAGGTAACAAGTCATTTTTAGCCCAGATTACCAAAGGACATAATTCAACACATTATTTAAATGATTTAAAACATTTTGTTTTTTCGTCCTGAGTGTGTGTGTGTGTGTGTGTGTGTGTGTGTGCAGGGTTATGTGTGTATGCATGCATGCCTGTGTGTGTGTCCATGTGTGCCTGTGTGTGTGTCGCAGGGCTCATGTCAGCTTAGCCATGCAGCTAACTTCTGCTGTCCATTCTGTCAGCAGAGCTTTGCAGAGGGCCATTAACCACAGACATGTGACAGGGTGTTGGGCTGGCTCTGAGTTCACCCAACACCGGTCATGTGACCATCAATCAGGGAAGGAGACATAAAAGACAAACAGATGCTGGATGGCTGCTGACATTAAATCCCCCGTCACTGGACCAGAGACAGAAGGTTGGCTCATTTAGCTACAGAGCTTCTTCACACCCCCAGGAGCTCAATTTACCGCAAGGTGAACCTCAGTGGAAAAGAAAACAGATGCATAGATGATTTCAAAACCATTTCATTTGTTTATTATATTTCCATTCATTCTAATCCTCCCAAAATTGATTTCCAAGCATAAGGGATGATAGTAGCGCCGGACATCCGAGATAACAGGTTTTTATTAAATAAGGGGCTCTGCAGAGCAAGGACTGGGGGGAGGGGTACAGTCGCTGGTTCTCCGATGCTGCCGTATGCAAGGTCACGGATGATATAATTATTTTCTACGCCTTTCTTACATCCTTATATCTATACTTGATGGTTCCAGACATTAACCCTACCGTACACAAACGGTGACCTTGGGACTAAACTGCTGGCCCTTGAAAATCTTGTTAACCACTAAAGTCAATTATGTAGTAGTAATGCATTATGTTGGCCAGGATTTCCCTGGGAATCAGTCATTGTCTGCACACGCACCCACGGTCACATTGACGTCTTATCCGCTTCCGCCCTCCTGTTCCATGACTCTGCAAGCCAGGAGGAGATGTCCGTGAAGGAACCTTCTGGATCGCGACAAGGTGACCCTCCTCAGAGCAAGTTCATTTACAACAGCCCGGTTCAATATTATTCATGGACACTTCATACCGCTGCCTCCATTCCTTGTGGGGCTTATTAAAGCGGGTAGGATACTTCTTGCAGGGGTCATTTTTGCGAGGTCGCAAGAACTAAATTACATGATTGCAGAGAATGCAAAGAAACTCATACCCCGTGAACCTTTATTCTCTGCACTTCTTGCACCTCTGATATTTTGCAGCTTGCCGAAATGACGGATGGCGGCCATTGTGTGTGATTGGTCAGAAATTCAAGGCGATTCAGGTTGATTTATTATGTTTTATTTCTGTCTTAATTATCAGTCTCCATGCACACCTCACTGGTCTTACCTAATGAGACGTGCAGTGATCAAACAGAAAATGCAACCAGTATAAAACAAGTTTGACTGCAAAGAACTTCTTCGGTTTCAGGCAGCTGCAAAGAAATTTACTTCTTTTTAAGTATGCTGCCTGCCCTAGTCTCAGCCATCCTACAAGTTGTATTTATTATGGTTCTTCTCTCCCTGCCCTAAAAATGCCTCCTTAAGTGATTTGTATTCCTTTGTTTAGTTTTTTACGGCCAAGTATGCATTTATGCTGCATTTCCCTTTTCCTCTCCAAGGAATGTGCTTATTTTGATTTGAAGGAGGTTGAGATTAGCATTTTTGTTATTTTAAGGTAACAAAAATGCTAATCTGACATGTATATATAATGAGCTTGACATATATTGCCACAGAGTTTGTCTGGGTAACACACCGTGTACTCTGCTGCTAGGAACGAGAAAGCACTGAAGGGAAGCAATTCAAAAGCAGCATTAACAGTCGAGTCACAACATCACTGAGGGGCAAATCAATACCATTCCTGTGACCAATTTTACAGTTCTTTGGCCGAGACGCCTCTGGAGTAATGGAGCCGTATCTTTCTTTTTCCTCGCAGAGGATTCGTTTGCTGCCACAGAATTAACAATGGCAGCGTTAAGTTGATGATTCAAAAGAAGATACCACCGTGCCAACTACCTGTCACGTCAACACATAAATGAAGCCAACATAAACACAAACGTGTACGGCTACAATACAGACGTACATCAACATTTACAATTAACTTGACACTTGAACGTCTTATAGTAGTTAAATTAAATGTTACACTTGCTAACTGTGCACCATTCCTATTTTAGCTAATCATCTCTGATTAAAATGTGATTATTGCTACATCGATGCCTTGTGCTACACACCACACACAGGGACACAGAAAGTTGGCGGTACCTAATGAGCCTCACAGCCTCACTCACAAACACAATTACAGTAACAGCGTGCATTTAAAAACATTAAAGTCGTGTAATTACCCAAGACAATACACAACATTAAGATAATTATGGTAATTAGAGAAAGCTAGCAAGCGCTGACACGTAGAAGGATGCCATGACCTCCAATGAATACAAAGAAATTGTAAAATGTCTAGTTGACATGCCCTGCATCTAGCCTTACTAAAAAATGAACTGAACATTACTGTAGGCCTACTGCAGTTTTTATCAACAAGTGCATTCAATCAATATGACAATGGATGTGGGTGTAGATATAAGATATTTTTATGATTTTTACAATAATGACGATAATTAGTCATAATTATAAAACTGTAATCTAGCTTGTATTTGAATAGCTCGTTAGTGAATAATAATCAATGAATTCATGCACAACATCTGAAGGAACACAGGATGAAAGAATCGATTGTGAGATAAAATTGCATTGATAGTATATCTAAAGTCTGAATTAACCACGAGGAAATATATAGTTTAAATGGCTCATTAAGGAATTAATAATAATAAATTCCTAAAATAATATTATAATTTATAAAATAATATTAATAACAATATGAATAATCCTCATCATAATCCTCATAATTCATTTGATTTATAAAGTGATTTTCATTTGAGCAATCTCAAAGTGCTGGACTGGGCTAAAACCGAACATGCAAGTAGAGCTTAAACAGTAAAACACATTAAGTAAGAAACAAACTAAATGCCTCCCTATACAGGAGGTCTTTGGGTCTGTTTGGACAGGGGCAGCAGAGCAAAAACCCAGAATCCCTTTTTGAGTGCAGCTAAGTCCCGGGGGTCTCTGTATTTGGTAGCTTCCTAACTTGGATCCTCCAATGGTTCTTATCTCAGCTCTTCAGCAAGCTGTGCTGAACATGGTTTCACTGTGTCTTACTGTGTCTCTCTTATGGGGACATAGACTTATTTAGAAGTGCAGATGAATAGGCAAACCCTCCTACAAACATTGCTGGGTATAACATTTTCCTTTTTTTGTATATTTTTCAACTGTAAACAATGTCTGTAAAACATAATTTACAATTTGCAGCAGAATATAATCGATTTTTCTTAAAAAAAGAGAAAATAAGTCACAATGCAGCTTACAGTGGTGTGTACCAAAATCTAAGGGTGCTTGAGTTACCATCATGAATCTTATTACAATATATGTATTTGGCCCCTTCCCAATGTTTAATAATGAGTTGTGTTTATGAATGTGTACATTTGGGCTGCACAGTAGACCATCCCACTGAGAAAGCTAATATGGTTGATTGATAAACAGGAGAGCAGACTATTTTATGATTATATTCCTTGATTCAATATTTGTCATACACTACTGAAGAAACCTGTCACATTTAATGCCCATGTCAAACTGTGTTGATTAAAGCAGAGAAAGGGTGTGATTGCAAGTTCATAGTGAAAACACAAGCAGCTCCCTAGAGTGGCTGTGAGTTTCAGTTTAAAGTGCTAGTTAGCTCCTAACATCAGGTGTGATTCCTTTATGTGTGTCAAGACCGCCGTCATGGTGAATATGGGGTCTACTTCAGTGGAGCAGACCCCATAATTAGTGTGATGCGCTACACCTGTGTTTGTTCTGCGATGACATCGCTGAGAAATGGGTCCATCCACCCAATATATATATATATATATATATATATATATATATATATATATATAGCTCTGTCTTCATATGCTTTGTAGTTTGTGTTTTTCTACTTTGTTTATGTACATGTTTTGTTTGTTCACACCATTAGCACTGTTTTACGTTGGTTGATAAATTACCCAATTTGCATCGTTGTTTAGGCCTATATAGAAATATTTCACTATACGTTGTGCGAGCAATTTGAGATTCCACGCGCTTCTCTCGCTAGATGGATGTGTTGTTTATGTGGCTGACAGCGTCTAGTGGAAGAGATGGAACCAACACTGTCGTTAATAGGGGTGAGTCGACTAGTCAGGGAGCAGGACGGGCCACGCCTGAGGCTGACGATGTAAAGCTTGGCCCCTTTCCAAGGTCAAACTATTTCACCTTTGACCCTGTTTGCTTGCTGACCCTTCAAAGCAAAAGCGTAACATAACAGAAGATCACAAAATAAGGGTTAGGACAATGGCCAGCCATGGATTTGGTTACACGGTGTACTGTTCTCGTAAATGTTGGCCAATATTATTGCTATGCTATGTTTAATGTCGGGATAGGATCTCCATGTAAAGCGCTGCTGATCATTTCCCGCCATGTTTCAGGTTGGTTTTCATGTGTAGGGCAGTGGTGTGATGCATGATTAATCTAATTGTATTTCTGTCGCCACATTAGTAATGCCACAGGTTAAACCAGCTTTTACTTGCGCAACAGTTTTGCAAAAACTCCAGTGAATTTCCTGCCCATGGAGTCTAAAGACGTACCAAATGATGGACAGTCGGGGAGGAGACGGCATGTCTAGACACATAATTAGGTGTGGAATTCTTGCAGGTAAATTCTTGAGCAAGACATCAGACGATAGAGAACAATCCAACACATTGAACCAAGAAAGAGTGGTTTTCTCGCGCTGCAGACCAAGTTGCTGAAGGCGAGAGTGAAAGATGATTTATGTTACATAAAAAGTATTTATCAGTTAAGCTGTAGGTTATTTGGACCTGCCACGGAGCATAATGTTGGATCATGAGTGAACCCCAATAGGCAAGGAAAATCCATCACAAATCACCATGGCGATTTCCCTTGTGTGGTGTGCGACGGCCATATACCCCCCCCCCCCCCCCCCCATAAATTATTTTTATCCCAACTCACCGTCTCATGTAGACCCAATTTCATGGAAATTAAAAGGAGGGTTCTCCTTTGAAGTGTAAATTGGGTGTGCAGATTTGATTTGAAGTTTGTCTCCCTAGCTGACAGAGTGAAAGATGCTTTTCATGAACCATTACTCCTGCACCAGTCGCAGACGCCGCGCTCATTAAGGACGGCTGCGACTCCAGAGCCGCTTCGTTAGCGAGGATAGAAGAACATGATGATTGTGACTGAAGCCGAAAACAACTGGTGTTAAAACAAATTAGCGGGTGATATTTGACAGCGTCTGCCCGGGAATGGACAAATGTAATATTGTTCGGGAAGTAACTGTCAACTCATGGTCTTTAAGCTGTCACGAATAAAAGGGCTTTTGAATTTAGAATGCGTATCCAATTTCCTAGACAGTAACTGACTACAGCTTGGCATGAGCCTTAAATCCTACTCTCAATTCTTTGTGATGTCCTCAAATATTTCAGGAGGAATCGAGAACCCCATGGAGAGATAATATTGACTGCAGAATGGAATACTGCACACTGTAATGGAATACAGAAACCTTTTTTTTAAAGGGCCTCTATATTGCCACCCATTGTGAGGTCATTAAAATGTAGCCGTTTGTGAGTACACACATTGGGAGTGTCCTGATGTTTGGATTAACTCCTCAGTCACCATCCTGGAAGGCAAGGGTTAACCTAACCTTCATACATCTGGAAGGACACTCCCACTTCTGATGTCGTAAATGGATAGGATTTTAAATATGAAATTGAATAAGCCTCACACTTGGTGATAAAGTAGTTGTAGTGTGACTTCTTAATATTAATATATGCAGGGAGGATGCATATTTTATATGTTGAGACTTGCATCCCAAACGGTAACTGCATAAGAATGAGTATAACTTAATGATGTCGTTGTCGTTATAGTGTTCCACTGTTGTTTCTCACCTCCTCCAGCCCTTAATATATATTATATATAGTATGCTTAACAAAGTTGTTCTCCTCTTCAAATACTGTCTGTGTCTGTATTTCAGTGCTCTATCTGCCTGTCTGTCTGTAATGCATGAATACAAGGTGTGCACTTTGCAAACAATTTCCTGCTGAGACTTTGGTTTCTGATCTTTTGTAAAGTCTGTTGATAGTGTTCTCTTTAATCCAGCGAGAACACCTGCCTCGAGAGGCATCTGATTTGACACTTTGGCTTTCAGCTATCTCCCTTCAGTTACCTGACTAAGCCTTTGTTTACATTTTGCTTTATCTCTAGATCCCTTTCCATTATCTTCAACGCAAATTGTGTGGTTATTTCAAAATAACCAAAAAGATGCTTACTCAACCAAAATCTTGGGGAAGATATTCAACAGTAACAACTATGAATATTCCCAAATTCCATTGGATTTTTTTTTTTACCGCAGGAGGAAGTACTAACTTCTCAAAGTCAATGTCTTCCAAAAAATGTGTTCTGGGTGTTTCCTGTAGTGCAAGTGTTACACTAATCCCCATGTGTGTGAACCACAATTTCCCTTCACAGTCAACAAACTAAATCACAAGGTCACCCCATCCCTTTGTTGAGCTACGCATTAAATCCCATCCCACCTAATCAAATCTGTGTTTCAGCTTTTATGCAGATAGAACAATTTGAATTGCTAAGAAGAGTCCTAATGAATGGCTTGTGATTAATTTGGCAGGGTGTACCTCCCATGATAGGCCCTCAGAGAGGGCTGGTCCTGGCAGACATTTTCTATTCTTCTCACACAAGGGCCAATGCTCCCCAGCAAGCCAGGAGTCCGGCCCCTAGGAGATTAAGCAATGATCGTCAAACAACACAATGTACTGCTTTATAGCTCACACAATGTTCACACCAAGCTTATGAAGACCGCCACTGATACAGTGACATGGACAAAAGGGGAATGTGGACTATCCACAGCTGTAATAATGGATAATGATGATGGAACAAAAGCAGTAAAACATGCAATCGGTGCCTTACAGACCTCCAGGGCTCTGCATTGTTCTCCGTGGATTCCCAAGCCAGCCTAATAAATGATCACCTTCCTCTACATGTTAGAACGCCTGCAGCTGTTCTTTAAAGTCCAAGAAGAAGTCTGTTATGGGCTCCTCAGAAAGTGAGTCAGCTGAACTATCTCTCTCTCTCTCTCTCTCTCTCTCTCTCTCTCTCTCTCTCTCTCTCTCTCTCTCTCTCTGTCTCTCACTCTGTGTACGTGTTTGTGTGTGTGTGTGTGTGTGTGTGTGTGTGTGTGTGTGTGTGTGTGTGTGTGTGTGTGTGTGTATGTGTGTGTGTGTGTGTGTCTCTCTCTCTCTCTCTCTCTCTCTCTCTGCCTAATTAATTCCCAATTCGTGCATATATAATTTAAATTACCAGGTTAAAGCGGGAATGGAATTCCCAAAAGCTGCGGAGAGACACGTGGAAAAGCAGACGAGATCTACTCCAGATCGGCGCTTGGACGCGGCGACAGGCATATTACCATAACCCCACCCCCCACCCATAGCCAGGGCACTGCAAGACAAGGTATGGGAGATGCCTGTTGATCAGGCTCTCGGGGAAAAGAGGAATAGAGGAGATTAATACGCTAATCGCGGCGAAAGACCCGGCGATACGACGACAGGGGCGCTTTTAATAGCACAGATATATCTAAATCAGACCGCCACCGCCCGCTCGTAAATCTTCCCGGCGAAATAAAAACTTGGCGCGATCAGTAGGGAACCTATCGAGATCACGATGGGGGGGGGGGGGGGGGGGGGGGGGGACTCAGGTGCGTCATACTTATTAAATGCTCATCAACAAGCTAGCCAGAATCGCTGGTGCAACAAGGGGCAATCAACCAATGATTGGGTGAGAATCACGCAAAGGGAGAAGGTATGGCTCCATGAAAACATTTGAAGAATTGAAGAACGAAGAATTGATTTTGTTTAGTTGCAGTCACACACTGGCAATGGATTTTAAGTGTGGCCTAAATGGCCAGCGTTATAATATACACTATATATTGACCTGATCTGAAGGTACTCATTAACAATTCATTCACTCATTAAAATTAACAGACCCACAAAATGCATGATCTCAACTATGGACATTAAATATTGAATATTGTAATGAGTATTGTTGGAATCAAATAAAGGTTATTGTCGTGTAATAGTGAGTCTTAAATAAAATATTAATATTAATATTAACAATAACGATAATGCTAATATTAATATCAATAATCGAACTAGTATAATGTATTGAATGCATATGAATGGTAGTTTCAGGCTGACACTGCCGTTCCATCCAGTGACAGAATGCAGGGAGCGTGTGGTTAGAGAAAGCAAACAAAACCCACCCTCACACAAGGAGACGCGTGTGTGTGTGTGTGTGTGTGTGTGTGTGTGTGTGTGTGTGTGTGTGTGTGTGTGTGTGTGTGTGTGTGTGTGTGTGGATGGTCTTGGTTGGATGGGAGTCTTTAAGGTGTGGAAGATGTGTGCAGTGAGGGATGAGTGAAAACTGCAGAATGGATTCTTTGTTTCTAAACAAATTCAGCAGACGCTTCATTTGAAAGATAGTGGAAAAGTGCCCTGCATTCATCTCTTCTGTAATTATATATATTTTTAATTTGAGTGTTTATCTATATCTCATTACCCATAATTCCAAGTCATTCTAATGCAGATTCTCATTTTTTATATGCAAGACCATAATAAATGCCACAACAAAAACAGCCCCTATAAATAGGAAAACGCTGAATCTCACAAAGCCAGTATCTATGGATAGAAATCTCTATAATCGGTTTTTAAAAGATACAGAAAACAGCATTTGCACTCATGCCTATGAGAGCTGTTTTTGTATACATAAGCAGTTTACACAGATTAGAGAGCCAACAAAGGGACTTAACAATGAAATAGTCGCCTACAAAATAAACTCAATTAACTGTGGAAAAACCCAGCCTAATGCACAAACTTTGCATTTGTTTATCTGCGTTTGGACAGCGTGGACAGTGTAGGAGACACTTGGCTGTGAATATAATTGCCAATATTTCAACATATCTACAACCACTAAACATTGTCAACACCTTTACTCAGAGCCAGACATAAACAGTTCGAACAAGGTAAAGAAAGATGCCAAATTAAGTCTCCAAGCCTTGTCAAAGTTCAAACGAATCTGTTCAAAGGTGGACACAATGAATTCTCTTTCTTTCTCTGTCCTTTTCAATGTTTAATGCTTCAGTGTGTCTACCTTACCACTCGGTGTCTCGATCCAGCAGCAGCCACATATCAGTGGTGATTACAGCCACATTTCAGAGCTCCGACTTGTCAGTGGGGTTGTTGGGCTGCCAGAACCCTATTGGACGAGATGAGGGGCAGACACAAGGTTCCACCAGCTTACATTCATCCCAGATCGCCCGAGACGCCGTTCCTTGCTAATCAGTCAGAGATACGTGACCGCTAAATAAACTTGGAGAAGATAGAGCTTGAACATTTTAAATGCACAGTATCATGTAAACATCATAGATTAATAGGCTGCACATTTAGCCATGCCAAATAAACCAATAAACAATTTATTTTATGTACATTTTCTTTTCAATGCAGATACTATATTCTTATCATGCAGTAGGCTGTATTTATTATTCACAAATCTAACACTGGCCTATTCTGAGCAAATATCTGTCTACGACGGCAAAACACAATTTCCCTCCCTCCCCATAGATCCACATACACCCAAATAACCACTCTCTATCAGTGCATGCTTTATATGTGCATGTGTTCATATTTGTGTGGGAAATATGGATGTTTTTTTTTTTGTTCTCTGTAATCGCCGGGCCATGCCTTAGTGCTCCTCTGTTATCAGATTGCCTCCCCTCATGCTCTCCCATCGCTGAAGAATTGGATCTCTCTCTATGTCTCTCACTCACTCCCTCCCTCTCTTTCTCTGTCTCTCCATCTTTCTCTCTCTCTCTCTATGTCTCTCACTCCCTCTCTCTCTTTCTGTCTCTTTCTCTCTGTTTCTCTCTCTCGCTCTGTCTCTCTCTCTATAATCTAGATCTATCGACATTCCCCGGCCCAGATAAAGTGTTAACATTATCATAGTGCTACTCCTTTAACTTTCTGTTCGTCTTATAGTCCTGCCGGTCTGATTATCATATCACGGTCGGCTGACCGTTTAATTTTTAATAATTTTTAATAATAATAATAATAATAAAATATATATAATATGAGAAATTCGGTCCTCACTTGCATTCATTCTCTTTTAACAATGGTATACACTTTGATGTTATTGTCAATGGTAATAATGATTATGATTGTGAAATTGGGTATGTGCTTTGATGTCATACTTCATGATGTCATAAATGGGTCATATCTTTCAAGTTGTATGACTTGGATTATGTTTTGACCGTTTGCTGACAGTTCAGCTGTTGTTTCAGAGCATGGCCAAATCAGTCAAACCTGAACATTTATTGTGAAATTTCACTTTCACAATAAATGCAATTTCATTCCTCAAGGGGATTTTGACCTATTCTTTTGCCATTTACTTTTGTTTGTGTGGATTAACCTGGCACACATACACCCACACACGAACACATGCAGCATACACAAAGACACACACTTGCATGCACACAAGTATTCAAGTAAAGATAATTTAATTTGTGTCCTTATGTTGTGTCTTCGTAGCCTGGCATAGCCAGACAAATTGCAAACTGCAATTAGTCTGGAATCTCTCCTTCCAAGGGGCGTCACCAACGGGTGCAGACCAAAATGCCTCTGGACGCAATTGGATAAGCCTACAACCAATTATAGCAACGAAACGGGTGACGCAGCCCTGAGCAATGAAAAAAATACATCTTTCTTCTCAACAAAAGCTTTAAGTGCAGTCGTTTGTTCTTCTTTTAGTGAAAATATACCGTCCAGTTAATTTAATACTGTCTCGATAGTGGAATCAACAGACCGTTCTACCTCAGCGACAGCCATCTTTGTTTTTGTTTGTTTGTTGTCTCTCCTTTGGACCGTCGTCATATTTATCCCGCCTCATATTGGATAAACGGTTGTGATTGGTCGGTCTATCTCGTATCGGACAGAAATCCTTTTGTATGGGAGGGGAGCCAGACCTTATCTGCAGAGCAAATGAAACATGAGCTAGCGAGATTCGTCTGATTCCCAGGCTAGGGTCTTTGTTCCCTCATCTGTTTATGCTTATTTTGTTTACGCACACACACACACACACATACATGCACACACACACACACACACACACACACACACACACACACACACACACACACACACACACACACACACACACATACATGCACACGCAAACACACATAAGCACAAACACACGTAAACAATCGACTGTACTTTTAAACCCGAGCAAGGTGCATCCACATTTGTTTTTTCCGGAACACAAGGCGACATATACCAACATGACACTCCTGATTCTCTATGCACACTAACAGCGGACCGAGCAGAGCACATGAAGAAGAACAGGTGGTGTGTGTGACGACACCTGTCCTCTGTCACCTCCGATTAGATGAAGGGGGGACATGTCCTACCCAGGGGGGACAGTGGGGCGAGGAGACAGAGGGAAAGGTCAGGGTTCAGACCCGGCCGTGACCGGTCGTTTACCGGCAGCAGTCTGCTAGCCATCTTGCCTTTTCGCTCAGTCACTTCTTATCGTCACAGGCAGAGAAGTTGGAGCAATATGTTATTCGTGGTCAAGTGAAAGCAGAATGTTCTGGATCTAGATGTCAAACGCCACTCAAACGTAATTGTGAGTGTTGAGAAGTTATACATTGTAATCAATAAATGTCATGTTATTGCTCCTGTACCTGAGTGTGTGGTGTTCTTCCCTTTGCTTATTAGCATGTGGACGAAAATACACCGCCCTGCATGGCCTACATCTTCCAGCCGCACCGCAAAAACAGAAACCACAAAACCAACCGCTAATGATATTCAAGCAACGTTTCGCTGGCGGGAAATGGGTTGTTTTTGTTTGTTTGCTCTAATGTATTTATACCACAGTGTACCATGATGCGATCACTGTCAGATGAAAAGCAAAAACTTTCTCTGCGAGACAAGTAAAGTGGATGATGTCACACGGCCCGGGGGCGCGTGGTTATGGAGATTAATGATGCGCAGCTCGCTGGTTCCCCGCGCCGCCCTACACAGCGTTGAGGGGAGCGTTCCCTCCCGCTCAAACTAGATAAGCCCGGGCAACAAAGCGTTTATAAATCTAACGGGGAGAAAACAAGTTTGCCTCTCTTTCCCGGTAAAAAGGAAGAAAGCAAATACGTTGGAAATAGGCTATGCGTGACGTGAAGGTTGAAATATGGAGACGTTGAGCTTGGCTTTTTATCTCGGTGTTCATCCTTCTGTGCATTCCAAGGTGACGTTCTCCCATGAATCATATCCCTCGCACACAGCGGCTCCCCAGCCCCCTGCTGTGGGCCTGCTGTGTCATGGTCCTGACAGACATTCATGAAAGGCTCAATACGGGGGATTTGATGGCACGTTGAGACAAGCACGGCTGTCATCCCTAATGGAATCCTCCCCTCTCTCTCTGCCCCATTCTCTCTCTCTCCCTCTCTCTCTCTGCCCCATTCGCTCTCCCTCCCTCATTCTCTTTCTGTCCCATTCTCTCTCTCTTTCTGTCTCCCTCTCTCTGTCAGAATCTCTTTCCCTCTCTCTCTCCCCCAGCCTCTCTCTTAGGTCCTCCTTAGCTGAACAAACTAAGCAGAAATTGGCAATATGTCTCCACAATAAACTGACAGCCTTTGGATATTCCCGTTCTTTTGTTGCTCTCTTTGACATAACGAGGCGACGGAGGATATTGATCGCAGAGCAGCTGGCCGGGGAAGAGACACCCAGAGGTTTAGAAACAGAGGTGACATTGAGCAAAGTCAATATCAGCTTCCTCACAGATCGACTAAGTTTGACTCTCTTGTTGATATCTTCAGCAAATATAAACCACGAAACAGATTCAAATCTATACGTCGTCAGATGATGTAGATGATGACCAACTGGTTTTTGAGGTTCATTTCTTTTTAGACTTCTATATTTGATGAGATGACCAATCATGAAAATGTATTTAACATGTGTCATTTATATTTCCTATCTGCGTTCCATATTAATGGTGAGTAGGCCTAATTTATGTCACGTTGAAGGGCCATCTGTAGATAGAGGGTTGGTAAACCATGAGTTATTACCACCAGGATCAATCACTGTCATTCATTTGACTCTTCAACCTAAACTCGTCATGTTATTGTTGTCAGGCTTCACAATGACATTGCATTTGTGATTATGGTCTGTAAATGTGCATGTCATCAGCACTTCAAATATGTTTTTTCTTCATAATATTTATTATGTTTTGATGCGTTGTTCCCTCACTCTTCATATTGCAACCTCCTTGTTTTACGTTGTTTTTAGAAGTCTGTTTGCTTCTCCTCTTTCTGTCAATCATTATCATGAGAGTTCAGTTCAGTTCCTCACTATCCCACTCCAGATTATTATTCTAGAAGGTTCCTGCAGAGCTGGATGAACCAACAGAAGATGTTAGTCCTTTTAGCATTCAGCCAGCCAATCAGACAAGCTGTCCCCGTTCGAGGAACTCACCCTTGTACCAGCCAAGATGTGAGGGCAGAGTCGTGTTTACTATTGGGGACACTGGAAGTGTGTGTGTGTGTGTATGTGTGCGTCCGTGTGTATGTGTGTGTGTGTGTGCGTGCGTGTGTGTGTTTATTGGTGTGTATGTGTGTGTATGTGAGTATTTGAGTGTGTGTGTGTATTTAATTGTGTATGAGTGTGTGTGTATGACTGTGTGTGTGTGTATGTGAGTGTGTGGGGGAATGTGTGTGTGTGTATGTGTGAGTATGTGTGTGAGTATGTGTGTGTATGTATGTGTGTGTGTATGTATGTGTGTGTGTTTGTGTGTGTGTATATGAGTGTGTGTGTGTGTATGTGTGTTTGTGTGAGTGTGTATTGAGAACGTAAGGGACAGAAAGAGTTTGACTAACAGCGGCGTGTCACTTTAGCATTTCAGTCTCCAAACATGATGGAAGACGGAGGACAGCAACAGGTGAAGATTGAGTTGGAGAAACACACACAGACACACACCAACACACACACAAACACACAGACAAACACCCACACCCTCTCGGCACAGGTGTCTTCCAGAGCAGCATCTGTTGTCTGAGAACCGCGGGTGCCACCCTGTCAACTCTCCCCCTCCCTCCCCCTTTCTTTCTCTCTCCCCTTGCTCTCCCTTTCCCTCCATTCACTCCCTCTCTCTCCCCCATCCCTCTCTTTCTCTCACTCCCTCTCTTTCCTCCCCCTCTCTCTCTTCCCCCCTCTCTCTCCCCATCTCTCTCGCCTCCCTCCCTCTCTCCCCCCTCCCTCTCTCCCCCCCTCTCTCCCTCCCCCCCTCTCTCCCCCTCCCCCTCCTCACCAACACAAGCCCTCCTCTGGATACAGAGCAGCCCATTGCCTGGTCCCCATCTCTCCATGTCCATGCTGAACCACCTCTGCTGCAGTCTCCTGAAGAGGGATATTTCGTATTAGATACTTGAACAGAGAACATCTATATTTTGTGGTGTACAGTATTTACTACAGTGCACTCTATTTAGGAGTGGTAGATTGTATCCAAAGCGACTCACAGTGAATGCTAGATGAGTGGGTAAGGAGCAGCTAGGTGTTGGGGATCTCAGCTCAGGGATGCCTGCAGGTAGACTGCGGACTTTGGGGCTCAATAATAATTGAGCACGTAGGCGTCTCCATGGCTCAGGGGATACAGGCTACTTTGAGGGAGAAGTGAATCAAGGGGAAAGGTCCTTGAAGTATGTTAATGTGAATATAATTATTCTGTACTGACTGTACCGTTGGAATGCTAGTCAGACTTTAAATTTAAATCCAGCTAGTGTCCACTCATAGCCAATTAATGACAACATTGTCAATTACAAAGCTTAGGGGAAGTGACCAGGGTCATTAGACTTTTATCTTGTGAATTGTTAAGATTAACTTGATAGTGCATTGTCATATGGACTTGAGTTTTTTTGTTCACATTTGGGAGTTCTTATATTCAATTATTCATTGGTCATGAGTTTCTGGCAACATCACATTATAGAAATATATCAGGATAGAATCCTGCTCAAAAAAGCGTAGTTGGTTGATTACATCTTTTGTCCTGCCCTTTTGTCATTGAGCTTGGACTGCAGGAAGGGGAAGATTTGAAGAATAAATCCATATTTCAATCAATCTGTGAGAATAATTTATAACAGAAGCATTAACAATTCTTAGATTATACGGAACCCAAATTAAAAGGAGTGTGTTGCTTCCAACAACATATATGGATTCAGATATAGATAATATACAAGATCAGAGCATAGACCAAACAGGCACTTAGTTAAATTTGATTTGTAATCTGATGGATAGATAATTATAAGTAATACAGATAGGCCTTCACGACATGAGGGCCGTACTCCATATCTATAATTTTAGCTGGAAATTGATTGGGTTGCAACCAATAAGAGGTCAATAAGAATTGATTTGGTCTAAGGCACACCAGGAGAAAAAAGGTTTCCACCACCGGTTTCTTAAGGCGCCAAAGCGTAAAGTGGCGTGCAACAGTGCCACCATGTGGACAACTTGGGACTCTGCAATGCAGGCGCAGCTCTCCCTGTGTCTACGTCAACCATGGATTTGTCATACGGTTTCATACGCTTATTCGCTTTTATTAGTATTATTACTGATATACAATAGTAATAATTACAATAATTTAACTACTACCAATACTAACATTACTAACAATAATAATAATATAAAACACGAAGAAAGAAAGATCACATTACGAGTGTTTATAAATTATGAAATGCTGTCACCGTGTGTTATAGTTGTGTATAACACATTTTGAATAATTGTGTGCACTACAGATTGTGACGCATGCATGTCAAATATAACGTTTATTCTCAAAAATTTAATGTTTTTAATAGGCTACATGTATATGTGTATACATTTGATTAAATAGGACTATCGAGTTCAACTAGACCGAGGTTAGCCTCATTCATGTAAGAGTGGATTTCCTCTAGACATTTGGTCTGAAGATACAGAAGCACCGAGACTCACTTATATGCTACTACAACACCTACTAGCACAACACAACTACTGCTATCGCCTACTGCTGCCACCACACATCACGAATACTACCACTAATAATAATAACTGCTAATACTAACAGCATAGGCCTAGTACTGCTACTACTGGTAGGCCTACAAATAGAAAAAAGGAGACACAATAATACAACCTTTGTAAAGCCCTGGGGCATTTCAAAGTAAACATCAGTTGATGAATAAATGAAAACGTGCACATAAATAATGCAGCCACAGGTCCATGCTGGTCCGACCAGCGCCGGCCGGTGCGTCGTTAGACCGCCAGGTTGCGGAAGTAGACGCTACCTGCAGACGATGCGCATTTCAACGGACTAGGGGAGGCGCAACGCAGATGTCATGGTTGTCTAGTAAGATACAAACGGAAAAGACTTAAGGAAATCGAAACGAAACGTTAACAGTGTTGGGGAGATTCCCGCTGTTTAATCCGGGATTTTTGAAGTGCCCCGTCCGGGGTTTCTTCAATCTGAATCTGATTCGGTGACATATTTTATTTTTATTCAATTATGGGGGCTCTACATTCTTTACCTGATGAACCCCAATACGTTGATCTGGCGGAGAAAACAGGATGTGAGTATGCGGACAAATACTTATATAGGCCTACTGAATAAAACGGCACCGCACTGACTATTAATAATGAAAGCTACATGAACGACGCGGGTACTTTGCATGTTTTAAGAGGAACCGACCAATTTGAGTGCTTAATGTTTAATTTAATCAAAAGTTGGACATATATAGACGCTGGGGAGGACTCAATGCATATCCATTCGACACAATTCAACTGCCATCTTAAAATGTGCACCGCTTGCCTCGACATGTTTTTCCCCAAAGGAGTAAAGATAATATTGGCCTACTTCTCATAAAAGTTTCCATGGACAGCACCATCCTCCTTTCATTAAAAACTGCGCTCATACCTGTATGACAGCATGTAGGCCTACGCACATTTCCTCTTCACATTCAAATCAGACTTTTGTTTACTTTACAATATTGGCTATGTTCTGTACCAGCCTTGCTATGATGGTGTTTGTTCTCCCCTGCTAGTTTCTTTCGAACAGATCGGAATCCTACACAAAAGATTCAAGCAGCTGAGCAACAATGAAGAAACTCTGAGGTGAACTGCAGTGTTAGGTTACCAATATAGCACCACTGCCCTGCTATATTCTGTACTGTTTACGGTCACCTTTCACTTCAATAGTGTGGTTATTTTATACAGCCTACTTGGAGAAATAGATTTTCATCTTGTTTGATTTGACAAACAGGTTCACGGTCATACCAGTTGCATGTGAATATGCTGTGCAACCACTCCCTAAATATTGTTGGGTTTTTTGTTCACCAGGAGAGAAGATTTCAACACGATTCCAGATCTGCTATGCAATCCCATCAGATCCCAGATCATAGAGGCTTTCTTTGACAGAAGGTACAGGAATGATTTTGTTTCTGTAGCTCATTTTGGAATACCCAATACCTTATCCTCTAAGCTGTAGTTAAAATCATAGTATGTAAAGTACTATATGACTGTAGTGTTTACCATCATAAATACGGTCGTTTTAATGCTATATGCTAGTAAACAGTAGTAGAAGCTATAGCCCACTACTACAGAAACACGTACAATAGTGAACACATGGCAGTGGAGAGTACGTTGCATAACGTGTGTATCGACCGACGCGCAACAACCGAACGTCTTGTGTGTAGAAACTTCCGGCAGAGCGAAAGCGAAGGCGAGGGAGCGGGAGCGGGCGCGGTGCGGGAGATCGGCTTCGGGGAGTTCCTGGTGGTCATGTCCCACTTCAGACCGCCGTCTGTACGTCTCAACGACGAGCAGCGAGAGGTCATCCGCATGGAGAAGCTCCGATGTGAGACCCCTCTTTTCCTAGAAGACCCGATTCCACGGCGCCTCCCGGCTGCCCATTGGCTACCCCCCCCCCCCCCCCCCCCCCCCTGGTGTTTATTAACGCTGTAGTGTCCCGTGGTCACGGCTTCTCTGACCCCCTTTCCCCCCGCAGTTCTGTTCAACATGCACGACACGGACAACGACGGCACCATCACCCTGGAGGAGTACAGACACGTAAGAGTACAACGCAACACAATGCCGCACGGCTGTGGTTGATCACCTCTACCCGTACGCCCCCCCCCCCCCCCCCCCCCCCCCCCCCCCCCCCCCCCCGCATGTAAACACTAGTGGCATCAGGTCGTTTGTATTTTTACTATCAAGAGTGCAGGATGGGACACCTGAGCACTGGTTTCTGTCGTTGTTACAAACCGGGGGATTCTATTGGCTATATTGATTCGTGGATCTTCGGGGACATCACGCGGGGGGTTTCAATTTCTTCTGCTTCAAGGTTGCAAACCAATCTCTCAAACCTGTTCGACCCTCCCCCCATACAGCAGTCAATCACAATGTAGATAATCTCTTCACATAGAATCAGTAGCTTGAGTTTGCTATATGGTACACTAAATGATGGCAACAAGTAAACAAATACTGAGAAAACACATTTAAAACAAGACAATTCTCTCCACTCTCCTGTGTTGTACTTATTACTAATCAACAGTCTTTTGTTTGTTTTTCTTGAACACGTCCATATACTTTCAAATGTGGTTTTGCTGTACTGCTCATATACAGCAGCTTCAGCTACAGCCCTTCAGGCGTTTGTTGTCTTGTTTTAATGCTCGATTTAAAGGAATAATACAGGCTAAAATACTTTGACACTGTTAAGATAGGTCTAATGGTGATGTACAACAAAACAGATCCTGTTCTACTGTTTTGTGTAGTATTTCACTTTGCCACCATTGAGAAGTGTTGCATTTCACGCACATGTGATTAACAGGCAAGATAGATTCCATGAACCAAGATGAGCTGATTGGTCAGAAATGGTTGAATCTTCCCTACAGCACCTTTAACGTATAATGCTAACACTGTGTCCGCTTGGATAGGTGGTGGAGGAGCTGCTGTCTCGAAGCGGCGCGCTGGGAAAAGAAACGGCCAAAGGCATCGCCGACGCCGCAATGCTGGAGGTGGCAAGCATTTCCATGGGTCACATGGTAGGGCTGGCCAATCATACATGGGTCACATGATAGGGCTGGCCAATCATACATGGGTCACATGATAGGGCTGGCCAATCGTACATGGGTCACATGGTAGAACAATCATTCGGAATGATTTTTTATTGTCTTTCAATTGTGTTGTCGTCACAACACAAGATACCGACTTATTGTCATACCTAGTTTTACAGTCTCATTCATAGTTCATCACAATGAGAAGAGATGTAATATAATACTACTTAAAATGATCAAAATATGAGACTTGAAACGTCAGAAATAAAGGAAACCAATTTTATTTTATTCCAATACCGTCCTTTAAATGTTCATATTTCAATGTAAAGACCCTGACCTGGACTGTTCAGAATGGTATTTTGAACTCTAAAGCATACTGATATTTATAGACCTTTTGTAAAATTCCCCATGATTATCATAATAATACATCTTTCCATATCGCGCATCCCTATCACATGGTACGATGACGGCTGTTTTTAACTTTGTGATTCCAACTCTATTCATCCACGTCCACTTTAATTTACTGTCTGATGCCTTTTCTTTTTCACACACAGGAACCAGATGAGTTTTACGAGGGAATCACATTTGAACATTTTCATAAGGTCAGTAGCCTGATTGTGTTGTTTTGTGTACTTGTTTTGTCAAAGCTGCTGTAGGTAATATTTAAGAGTTGTAAAGAGAGCGGGCAGAAAACGGTGACATTTTGAAACTAAACAACCCAAAAGTCCCCTCCCTCCCTCCCTCCCTCCCTATGTTTCCCTACCATTGAGAAGTGTTGCATTTCACGCACCTGTGATTGACAGATAAAATGGATTCCCTGAACCAATCAGGGAAGAGATGCCCTGATTGGTCAGAAATAAGCCGGGAGCGGTCTAAAATCAAAACTGGCTCGCAGAGGCAGGCGCAGTCAACTCAAAACAGATATTTGCCCAGCGCATTTCACTCACTAATAGCTGGATATGCCGTTTCTATCCGACTATGCTCGAATAATATCCCTAAAATCTTACCTTACCTTTAAACATAACTTGCATCACATTCACTGCAAATGTTACACTCGCCTCCTTCAAATAAATACTACTAACTAATGAACATGTTTTGCTTTTAGCTACTGAAAGAATTTGAAATTGAGTCCAGAATGAACATCCACTTCATGAACATGGACACGACCACGCTGTGCAAGTGACATGTACACATCACGTGCACTACTTTGATCTTACGAGGAGTTTTAATTTATTATACTTTGGTAGTTTAGCAGCATGAGACCTCTCTGTTCAATTTTGATTTCCAAGGGGTGTTATCAACGGGCGTGGACCAAAATGCCTCTGGACGCAGCTGGACAGTCATACAACCCATCAGAGCGACGAAATGTGTGACACAGCCATCTTGGTTGTTTATGAAAATGCCTCAACGGTGCTCCCATAGGGCGCTCCTCTGTCCAGTCATCGTATTAAACCCTCCCCCTATTAGATAAACGGTTGTGATTGGCCCGACCCGGGCCAGGTCTGCTGGAAATCTGCCTGAACGGAAGTGGAGCCAGGCGCATCTGCCAGAGCTCGTAAGACATGAGCTTGCAGATCTGTCTGGTTCCCAGGCGAGTAGTTTAGCATCCTATTTTAGAATGTTTGTTGAGTAGTTTGCTATAATGCTGCCTTGATAGAGGTTTATTATGTGCACTATATGAATATATCCTGTATATGCCTTTGTCTTAATTCATGTTTAGATTACTATGCAGGAACACAGGTTTTCGACACTACATTCAGCATGATTGTCATACAATATCGTACACAAACAAAGCCCTAATATAACAATCAGTCTGTCAGTTAGCAATAATGGCGTGTCCAGGTACAGAGTTACTAACAGTATCTCTCTGTGCATGCAAATATGGATGCTCAAACATCCTCTATGAATGTCAAACCTATCAATAATCAGGGATGTGTTGCTGATGACACACTTTTGTATGAATATGAATGCATATATTTCATACATTTTCATGCGTTTCAATAACATCAATAATATCACTTTTGAACTAATGTTTGCATGTGCCTCCATTATGACAACATTTACTCACATTTTCACAATTAAACATTGAGTGAATGAAAATCAATGCTTCAATGTCCCTCATTTCTGATGATTTAATGCATCATTAATTAGTACACTCATACTGTATGCAACAGTAAGTTAAACCAGGGCAAAAACCAGCTTCCAAAATAAAACACAGAAGCCACAAAAAGCTTTGTCCAGTCATCTGGGTCACCTTGTTCATTGAGCAGTAAGTCAAACCAAGAGCTTGTATAAAATGAAGACAGTGCAAGTTGGATTGTGATACTAAGACACTATGTCTCACTGTTTGTAATACATGTCCACTGTGGAGCCTTTGTTTAAGTTACGGTCGGCACTGCGTACACATGCAGATGTTTAATTGATTTTAACGACTTGACTCCTAACTGACTCCAGCATATTGTTATGTGTCTGCTGAACCAGACATCCTTTTATAGTGCCGGACTTGTTAGTCACTCAAATGTTTGGCTACTAACAACATAGGAAACTAGGGCATGAAATGCATTGCAACAATGAATTGTACAAGGCATTATTGTTTGTATAATTATTTATACTTTTTTATATGAACATATATAAATACGGTAAAGCAGTGTTGGAAAGTAATCATACTGAAGGAAAAGTTCAAACAAATATACCCCAGAACCCTAGTAAACAGTACTTGAGTCAAAGTGAAAGTCAGTCATTCGTTTATTACTAAAGGTAATTAACTCACCATCCTGTCCTTATATTTTTAAGTGCTGACGCATTCCATCCATGCCATCATTTACATATAAACCTGTTGGTTTGGACAAGGCGTTATTGACAACCCGGTTTAGGTTTTGGTCTTGTTAGTTCCTCGTATGGCCCTTGTTGACAGTGCATTTAAAACAAATGCCAAATTATTCAAGTACTCTCCACCCCTTGAGCAAATGCGATCTTTGGTGAATCTTTGCGTAGTACGCCCCTTTTTCATACAACCTACTCTGTAGTTAGTTTATGGTGTACTGCTCTCCCAGATACCAAAGTGTTACATTTTGTATTTATTGTTTTGGCACAGCCTGATTGATGGTGTGAGCGTGATGCTTGCTATACAGACCAGACATAGGCTTTGCTCTTGTTCTAAATAAAAAGATGCGTCCTACTTTACAAAACAGGAAACATGATTTATGACCCAGAGCCAATCGTTTGTCTACTTCCAGTTTTCTGACCTCAGGGAAATTACAAGAAGGAAATTACAAACAACTCAATAGTCAGACTTCAATTTATTGCAATTATATTTTCAATGTTTAATAAATAAAATACATTTTTCAATAATGTTCTTGGAAAATAAAAATCCCTAAACATTCCGTACTTTTCCATTCCTCTTTACAGGCCTACATCCACGCACAGTGTCATTCTTATTCCAGTGAACATGCCCATACATATTTGTGCACTATGCGCCATCCACTGTTCAGCACCCTGAACCACACATACACACACACTGACACACAAACGCACGCAAGCACGCATGCATGCATGCACGCACACGCACACACACACACACACACACACACACACACACACACACACACACACACACACACACACACACACTCACACAGTGCCTTGTGACTGGCCAGACAACTGACTGTTTCACAAACTCTTTCCTATGTGACTCTTGGCCTCTTCATGTCTTCAGGACATGCGTCACTGAGAGCTGCTGTCATACCGCCATCACCTCATCCTCCCTGTTTAGTTGAGTGACTTGTGTCTGCTGCTGGACCGTTACTGCACAGCACAACGCTTTAACAGCAACTGGTGGCTCCACAATAACGTCCCCTTTGCGTTTGCTGTATCAATAGGCCCAGTTAGGCTCGGTAATTTACAGAAAACATCGATTAGTTCATTTACATAAAGCTGACACCTATATTCCTCCATAGTCCATGTTTGCTTTTTTGTCCTTTTCATTGTTTGCTTTTGGGTGATTCTGCACACAGTGTGATTGTAACAACAGTTCAAATCAGTGTCATCAAGAAGCCATACACATCTCAAATACATTTGACTTGAAGATAGTCTGACAATCATAGCCTAATTACAATAATTATGCAATCTCTGCCAGTACACATTTGACCTCCACAAAGTTGAAATAAATAATAAATAAGATAAATATATTTCCTTTGCAAGAAAACAATTGATGTGCCAGCCACCTTGATACTCACTCAAGTCCTTGAACATGAAACATTGAAACATGTTTCAGCCTCTCGATCCTTTCCACGCTCATCTTCTGAAGAATGCATTCGCCGGGGGCCTCCTGCAAACACGGCCCTTCAAAGTCCTCAGTTCCCGGGCAACATTCAGGAGGAACTCCTTGAACCTCCGTAGGACCACGCAGCCGTACACCTTCTGCTGGAAGATGTTCTGCGGCGGGGGCAGCTGCGTGGGGCCCTCGGCCGGCTCGGGGGCCGGCAGGTTGGGGAAGAGGTTCTGATAGAGACAGTTGATGACAGAGGCCAGGCTGGTGCTGCGGTTCCTCACGTTGCTCAGCTCCGTCAGCAGCCTGCTGGAGGGCGACTGCAGGTCAGTCTGCTGCTCCAGAACCCGCTGGAAGTGGGGCAGGAAGGACTGGAGGATCGAAGAGACGCTCACCAGCCGCTCTGAGGGCTCCAGGCCGGAGATCTTGGGCTTGGGGACCTCGCTGCTGGAGGACTTGCAGAAGAGCTCCGACATCGCCCCCTGGCTGGCCTTCTAGAGGAGGCGAGAAAGGGGGGAGAAAATCAAATCCGACGCAAATTCATTCCTAAAAGTTGTCAGCATTAGATGAAGTGGCGCCTGTGCGGCCATCTCAAACCAAGGCCTAGGAGCAGTAAAACCAATGCAGCAAATATGTATCTAATATACACAGCAATTATAGAAGACAAAGCATTGAGATGCATCTCGTTCGAAGTCTGGACTCACGTATGTTCGGATGAGCTCCACAGATTCCTTGTGTATGAGTCGCGTTAGCTTCAGAGACTGTTGGAGAGGAATGCCACAGTTCTGGCTTCTGCACAGCGAGATGGTTCTGGATGAGTGGACGGCCATGACCAACAGTAAAGAGAGCAGTGCTGATGGGAAAGACTCTAGTGGGGATACATACATAATCATATCATAAACACACATGAAAAGCACTGTTTGAATAAACTAATAGAATATCACAAAAATAACTAGAACCATATCTTTAGGAGTACAAAAGTACTTCTAGAAGTATTGCACTAGTAGTGCAATAGGATTTCAGAAAAATGTGTATTTTATATTTGCATCACACTACATCACTATTTGCATTATATTAAATTGTATAACAATATGTGGATCTTACAGCAGGTGCAATATTTTTTAATATTCTTCTATCTCTAGTATATGATAACAATACAGCTCTGATTAGGATAATATAATGTAGCGTAAAGTCCTTACTTGTTGGTTGTAATAACAGTGGGAAATACATGTCCAATCATTCCTCACTCAGTCTCAGAAACCAAATGTACACTTGTCATTGTCACACTCCTTAAATACTTTTAAAGACAGAAACCACACATTTGTCAGAAGAGGAAATGACGTTCTCTTTATGAGGCAACCACATTTCCCAGAATTTCCCCCATTTGTCAGACAGTTCTTTTTTCTACATTTCAAAAATATATAAATGTGTCAAAATATGAACAGGCTCAATGTTAAACATATAATAGTCCTTCCATACAGATTGTTTTATACATAGTTCAATACGTATACTGCTGTATAATACTATTTATCTTTGTATGAAAAATGGATGTGTGTTGTTACATGTGAAGATGAAAATCATGCAGGCATATCAGGCACATATTTCAAATGCTTGAGCTTGCTAAC
Organism: Lota lota; assembly: GCA_026745465.1. Classification (NCBI taxonomy): domain Eukaryota; kingdom Metazoa; phylum Chordata; class Actinopteri; order Gadiformes; family Lotidae; genus Lota; species Lota lota. The sequence goes on along the minus strand of JACYXH010000017.1, from coordinate 1,037,970 downwards.
TGAGGCAATCTTAGTTCATACTCACGCAGGGCGGTGATATGTTCCCCTCTAGAGGACACTATTGGTATTACAAAATACCAAATAATAAGCAACCACACCTTTTCTGACAAAACGTCTTTAAAATAACTCTAGGCTCGAATAACTCCTTGAGCTCAACAGTTCAAACAATGGAATAATAAAATATACAATAAACACAAACACACACACACACACACACACACACACACACATCTGGATCTCAAGAAAGTCCCTAAACAACACTATTTAGGGCAGACCGGAGAGTCGGGTTAGTTGCAACACTGTCAGTTTGACCAATCAGAAAAGAGCTGCGGTGAAGTCAACAATATACAGTAAGAAAGTAAACATTTTCATCAAGGCTATTTTTTGCCTAGCGCTCATTGTTTTGTAGATGCAATGGTTTGACCTACGTAACCTTAAGTAGCAGTTTCTTTAGTTTACTTGATGCTTTGCATTCATGCTAACTTCAAACCCACCTGCTAAAACCGTTAGCTAGGTAGTGGCTGCTTGGGATGGGGATAGGTGTAACGGTTCATTAAAAATGTTACAAACTCAAGGCCAAAAGAAGTCTGGGTCAATTGGTTCGTTGTCAGTTCTGGACCCACATAGCCTAGGCCCCAGCGCCAGCCATCTACATTTACCACAGCTGTGACAGCGATTGAACCCTTATGTTGCACATTTAAATTGTTCACTCTATTCAAAACAGATTATTCTTAATTCTTCAATAAAGTTCGTGCATACATTGGATAGTGTGGATCTTTTCAGCAAATGACTCATTGTGACATCTATCCCCAGCTAATATTACAACTCAGTAGTAGGGTAGGTTGGAACAACAGAACTCTTTGTGACATTAACTCACATAATCTGTGAATGGTAGCAGACGTCCAACTGAGTTTTATTTGTAGAAGTAAAAAATGGGTACCGTGTTTCAAAGTTTGGGAGACCTAGCACGAACAACCACTGAGGGACTGGCATTACTACCATCCCTGTTCTCCGCTACAGTTCAGATTGCTCCTTCGATTATGCATGTTTTAGATTTATAAGACTTTACTCTGGGGTTGTAAATAGGAAGCTGGCAAGGTCACATGGGGGAAAAACAATCTCAATCTGAGACTTTTACCAAGATGACTATCATGGCAAAGCTATCTCTGTACCAAGTGTACCAAGGGGCTATTTAGAGGCGCTGAGATATCCACAATCACCGGTGAACATATTGATTACATAAGGACATGGTCAAAAATATATGAGAGGAAGAACAACACTCAAGGATCAAGTGAACTGGGTTTTTTCCGGTTATGATTATAAACATAATATTATTTTGTTTAAAAGCTTAGGAGGAAAAAAGATATAAACTACTATATGCTATGCTTTGTGCTAAATAGCTCCCTGCAAAAAACACAAATCTGCAGATCATTGATAGGTTACCAAAAAGGTTTCACTGTGGGAACAAAAGTTGTGCACTTGAAAGAAATCATGAAATCATTGAGATGACATTGCTGCCTATATTAACTCTATTACCAAATCTACTAAATATAGCCATGTGTTGTGGCTTTGTGTCAAAAGAAGGGAGTCAGTATTATCTCACCACCTAATCCAGGGACCTTCCAGCTGCTGATCAATCATTCAAAGAACTTCAGTTTAACTCTTGTCTCTTGAGAGAAACATAACGTCATGGTGGTAAAGGAAATCAGAATTTATATGCTGGGGTCAGAGAAGGCTGAGGCAGAACACAGTGAGATCAACACTGGGACTTTCCCTCAACTGAGACCGTAACATTTAGGGCTACACCAACAACAAAACTTAGATGCATATAAAATACATTCAACCGTAAACTCTGAAAAATGTGAGAGCTTAGGGTGCCTTATTCCAACAGAGTCTCTTTATTTTGTCTTTGACTGCACAGGGAATTGTTTTAGTTTAAATTTGTATGTTTGTTTAGGAAGGTCCCTATGGTCTTGTGAAATACATGTTTTGTCATAATAACTTAAAGTTACACAAACGTTCTGAACCAGTCTCAAATTAAAGAAAAACACATGTAGGACCCTACACACAATATAGCATAGAAAGTATAGGCCTTTCTGTGAAAGAAACTTTAAAATGCCCACCTTTTGTTTAAAAATTGGCAAAGGAGCAGTGCGCCTCTTGCTGTTTAATAGGTGTGTACACAAAGTGTAGTGCAAGAAAATGTCTATACTGCTCATACAACAACCTCAATCATCCTCAAATCTTACACTTTGCCCATTTAAGGGGTAAACAACTAAAATATGTAAATGTAAAGTGTAGCTTCTCCTAAATCTAGATGTGAAGGTCTGAAAAGAAATTCTAAAAGTAAACAACTTGTTAACGTCATTCGTTTCATTGAATCAAACCATGTCTCAGTTTACTCTTCTGTACCCTTGTCAGGAACAATGTTAAATATTTATTCAAGTTTCTATTAAAACAAGAGGTTCAGGAGACCCTTGTTCAACACCACTACATTACACATCGCATCAAACTGACCTGTAATAAAATAGTATTTATTTTTTCCATACATACACGTCATTCTTAGAGGGATTCATTCCACGGGATAATCTCGGCGTGTCACAAACTTGTGACACGCCAACAAAACAATAATTAAACAAAACAAAAAACTGACTGAAGTTTTAATTTAAGAGGGGTATCAAAGGGTTCTATCTTTCCCATGTTGTAAAACCTGTGAACATTAAATTATTATAGTCTTCTCTCTAGGACACAAGACTAGAAAGGCTAATGGTGTTATTAGAAATCAAGCACCAAACAATCATCTCTCCATCGAGTGTGATGGAAATGTTGTGCAATCTGTTCAATGATATCCATCAAAATTGCAGAGATTATGTCAACTTGGTCACTGGCACACTCTTTATTCAAATGCAACCCAGACCAGCCATTTATTAGGTTAAATAGAGTAGAATCAGAGACCTTGCAGAGATCATTGTACTTTAAAGAAAGCCTGTGGTTTTTGACAGTATCATACAATCTGATAAAGTCCAGTCGTTTGACTGTAGCATGTAGGCTATGTAGGATGTTCAGCTACCGCATGACCATATTTCTATATTGTAAGAAAACAAAACTTTGTTATATTAAGTTTCGATGTCAGTAATAGACCATTGCCTCTGTATGTACAAATATTCATATCAAAAGTTATACAGCACAATTCTCACATTTTTTTCCTTTACAAGACCTTGGATTAGTGAACGTTAAATGATTCACAAATTTGGATGAAACAAAAAGGTGCCGGACTTGTAAAACTATACATATATATATAAACAAATAAAGACATAAATATTTATATATATATAATATATATATATGTATATATATAATATATATATATATATATGTATATATATGTGTATGTATAAAACCTACATATTTAAATAACTCAAATTTGCTTCATAGGCACAACATAAATAAAGGCATTTGTGAAATTATCATATCAAATATGGCGCTAATGTCTTGTATCCATATGCTTGAAACAAAAAGGTAATGACCACTTTTATTTACAAACAGCTAAAATTAGATCAGACAGATCCATGCTTTACTTCACAACCTGAATTTGTCCTTAAAGTGCATGCAATAATAAGCAGTTTCACCAACTGGGGTCTTCCACTGTGATAAGATAAATGAGTGGATTCAGCTAATGCCAATTCCTTTGACGAAAACAAAGCAATGAGGGTGTAAGAGTTTGCTTAAAATAGGTGGAACTACAGATTACTGCATGTAAAAGCACAACAGAAAAGTATAAGAAAGCATCTAAAAAACAAAACAAAAAAATGCTCTGACCTAATCCAGCGACCCCTGTACCATTCACCAATCACATTCTGAGAAACTCAAGATCAGCGAACCACGGCGGACCCTTAGCAAACATTCCACAATGGCAACGGCCCCTAATGTCACGTATGCATTGTGCATCATACATCATACTAACATAATGGGTACAAACTTAAATATATATCAAAGTGCCCATCTTTACTAAAATTGTTCCTGAATTCATTCAATTCCTTACCACAAAGGAGGAGGAGAAATGGCGCAGGGGAAAAAGTCTTGTAAGATATTGTGATTTGATTTTGTTGTGTCCAACTCTATGTGATGAGTTTACACCATTACACTACGTTGGATTTTATTGACAAGATGTAGAATCTTTTGGTTTTTTTCTTTCCCCTCTTCAAGTTTCACCAAAAAAAGGTTCCCATTGCACGTAACACATTGATTTGGAAATTCAATTCCTAAAGGAGAGAGAGAGGACAGACAGTAATCCAGCTTGTTTTGCCCTGGGGGGAGAAGGTCAAGTTGGCGTGAAGGAGAGAGAACTTGGGCACAGTTGTCCTGTAAAGATACATCCACTTTCATCTGTCGTCCTCTTTGAAGTCCAGGGATCTCAAGCTTCCAAACCCGAGCCGAGAGCTTTCCGAATCAAAACCATCCAATTCCCTTTCCTGGCGCTCAAACAGCTGCTTTATCCGCTCAGTACGTTCCTTCTGGAGTGAGACCAGCTCCTCTTCAATCTGCAAACACAACAGCTTTGGACTTTAGAGGAATCATGTAGATACAAACATCATGACAACTAAAGAAAGAAGAGAAACACTGCACATTTTGTCTCCAACATAATAATGTTAAAGATGCAATCTTCTATCTACCCATCCATCCATCTACCTACCTACCCATTCATCCATCCATCCATCTATTTATCCATCTATCCATCCATCCATCCATCAATCTACCTAGCCATCCATCTATCTGTACCCAACTCACCTTCTGTTCAAGGTGGGCCCTACGTATGGAGATCTTCTGCTCGAGCTTCTGCTGCTCCCGTTCATGTTGGCTCTCTATCTGTGACTTGGTCTTGTTCTGGTAGGCGTCCAGAAGCTCCTTTTCCTGCTGGAGCTGCTGCTTCAGAGCTTGGCATTCTGTTTCCTGCTCTGCATCCAAACGCATCTAGAGAAACAGGAAGGAAAAGGGAACACTTTACTAAACCAAACGAGAGCACCAGGTCATCAGCACAGCGTGGGAGGCAACACAGTGGATTCAATTGTCCTTAGATAGATATCAGATATATTTTGAGCGCCCTCTGAGAAATGTGGCTATATTTTGTATTTTGTTGTCTCAATCTCCTTTACTCATTTGAAGTGTGCAAGTATATCATGTGCCATTTAATATTTCTATGTTATTCCAGTGGTTCTGCGGCCACCCATGACAGCATCCTATGCACTCGTGTAAAACAATTCATCATGAATTCTCACCAACAAAACAACAATCACATATATTCTTCTTTGAATGCTGTCATACTAACGTTACACTGTAATGGCTTTCTTTTTTTTGACAATTTGACTGTTTGCAAAGTTTTGGTGCCCCTGATAGTGAAGGTATCGGTAGCTGTGCAGGGAGGGTGGGGGTTCTCATACCGTTTGCGAGGCCATCATCTCGTTGATGCTGTGCTCGTACTGCTCGGCCAGCAGAGCCAGCTTGCGCGTCTGCTCCTCCTTCAGGGACTTGAGGATGACCCTGTGGTCCCCTTTAGGGGCCACCTCCAGCTGGTGGTTCCTCAGAGCTTTGTACTGCTTGTTCTGTACCTTGCATGTGTCCTGGAACTGCTTCTTAATCTGCATCTCCAGCATCTTGCAGATGGGTTCAAGCAGAGAGACACGTGCTCATGTGTTTTAGATGTGTACGCTTCAGTCTAGTAAAGTGCTTGCACACTGCCCCAACAAACTGACATCCACCAACATCGGCCCAGCGTGCCATACCTGAACATGTGGAATCGGCCTACTTTGACCATCATTCTGAAGTTGGGTTTGGGGTTTGTAAGGGCAGTGTGCAAACATCCAATCATGCATAGTTTGCATAGTGTAATTATGTAAGTTATATGTACATGTCTATGTATACTGTCTAATATATTCATACAAGCCTGTAGTGCTAACACCCACAGAGAAAACTGGGTTTATCAGTAAACCTTGAAAAGGTTTAGTGATGCTAGCATAATAAACAATAAAGAACCAGCTACTGTGAAATGTTAACTAAAAGTAGTTTCTTGGCTTGGAACATTTTAAGGCCATATTTAAAATGTTCAATAATTACCAAAAAGCACATTGTTTACTGTTAATTAACAATTGGCAGCTAAGTCTCGACCACCAAAGAAAGTATCCCCATGCTGTTGTGAAAACTCAACCAAAAAGATTCACAGAGGAAAATTTGTCGATGGAATAATCACGCTACATCGCTGTTACGTTCACACAATCTACAGGACAATGACTTGTTTGACATCTTTCAACAGCTCCATGTTCATACTCATGATGAGCAAACTGGTTTTAGCACCTGCAAATGCCACCATCAGTGTCCTAATTGCTTTGTGAAAGTGTCTGAATAGGACTCTATTTACATATAGGCAAGGTTTCACCCAACCTCAAGTTCCATACAAGAAGTTCAAGTCCACCATCTTAGCACTTTGTGTTAAAAAATTCTAGAACAAAAAGCAACCAGTTGTTATAATCCGTATTATACCACATTCCCGTCATATGGGGGGAATCAGGAAGAATGAGGAAGTAGGAAGAATCTCTGATGTGCCGACTTCACGCGCAGGCATATGGGAGACTTTGGAAGGAAGGACTGTGATGATGTATGGCCCCATTGAAAATATGGTAAATGGCGCCTAAACAAATGTTGGGTGGGGGCTGATAATGTATTTGGGCCTTGATGATGTATTATGATTGTTTAACGTACAATATATAATATTTGTGGTTTCAAGCTAACGTTTCAACTTTTTTTCAGCTTTATTTTGAAACAAAAAAACACCTGATTTAATGCGTCTCAGGGCACATTTCAAAGAAAGACAATTTGCATACTGTACATTTAATAAGTTGAAGTATTTATCAACTGAACAACAAACTAAATAAAAAAACAATATATTAAATAAAAGGCCTGCAACCCCTTTAGTATGTCAGTATGACGCCATCTTGATCCAATCAGTTTGGCCCGAGTCTGAGATATCGGATCTGTTTGAAAGTTCCCAAAGCTCAGACTCAGAAATAGAACTCGGAAGGTGACGTGAACGCTGTATCCAGCTCGGAAAGTGGTAATCACGGCTACTCTGACATGGTGTGAACGGCCCATTCTAATGGTGAAAAAGTACCAAGATGGCAGCTTGGAATGTGCGTGACATCAGAGATTGGTAGTAGGTCATAGTCCATCTATTCTGTAGATAATTATCAATCAAGATGATCACGTACAGTTATGTTGAAAAATAAAGTTACAATGATTGATGAAAAAACTGGACTTCATAGATTTTAAAACAACTATACTTGATTAAAGCACATTGGTCTGTGCTTCAATTGTTTAAAACTAGTGGTTCTCAAAGTGCTGAATTCGCTAGTCAAAGCGATAAAGTTCTTAGCCACACTCTAAGTTTCTGGGCTAAACCTAGAGGTACTGAAAGCTCTGAATACAATTCACTAGCCAAAGTGCTAAAGCTGGGAAACACACCTTTAGGTTCCTGGGCTAAACCTAGAGGTACTGAAAGCTCTGAATACAATTCACTAGCCAAAGTGCTAAAGCTGGGAAACACACCTTTAGGTTCCTGGGCTAAACCTAGAGGTACTGAAAGCTCTGAATACAATTCACTAGCCAAAGTGCTAAAGCTGGGAAACACACCTTTAGGTTCCTGGGCTAAACCTAGAGGTACTGAAAGCTCTGAATACAATTCACTAGCCAAAGTGCCAAACCTGGGAAACACACCTTTAGGTTCCTGGGCTAAACCTAGTGGCACTGAAAGCTCTGAATACAATTCACTAGCCAAAGCGTTAAAGTTGGGAGCCATACCTTTAGGTTCCTGGGCTGCTGCCGCTGCTCCAAGGTGTGCTTTCTGTGTAGTTCTCGTTGCCGACGACCATCATACTCCTCTTGGTTCTCAAGCTCAGTCTGGTGTTGCATTCGAACAAGCTCTGCGCGTAGCGACTGCAACATTTGTAGCTGCCTTCGTTCTAGGTCCTGGGTGGACTCGTCCTGTCGGATCATCAAGGCGTGTTCCATCTCCTTCTGGATCCTCTTCTTGTTCAGCTCCTGGAAGAGAAAAGTTAAATTTCATGTAGATGACAATTACACAAATACAGTATGCTAATGGTTACTTATGGATACCGTTTGGGGGGAAAAATTATTATTATTATCTAGTGGATTGATCGTAGTCTTGTTTTGCTGGATCTTAATCCTCTGTGACCTGTGTAGCAAAGCTCTTGACTTTCCATCCTCATTTCTGACCAATCAGGGCATCTCTTCCCTGATTGTTTCGGGGAATCCATTTTGCCTGTCAATCCCATTCGGGTGGCCGAATCTTACCTACAGCAGCTTTAATCTAGATGTCAAATGGGACCTTCATACCTCTCTTATCTGCTCCTGTTCAAACTCGTGCCTCTTGACCACCGTGCGTCGCTTGAGGGCCCGACAGCTTCGGTCGTAGACCATCCTCTGCTGGCCCAGCAGGTGGGCCTCCTCCTCAGCCTGGGAGCGCTGCATCGTCTCTTTGTGCCGCGACAGATGCTCCTGCTTCTCCTCTTTGGGTATCGCAGAGTCTTGAGTCATCTCCTGAGAAACAACAGATGAGATCCATGTTTTAAGGTACAGTTGTTTCATATAACGAATCAAATCAAATGTATTTCTTTGTGTTTTTTTTTTACATATATTATAATGGTGATATGTCACATACGTCTTTGATCTTGTCTTTACAAAGCCTGTACTCCTTCTTCTGGCTCTCCAGGAAGGTGGTGAGCTCTTTCTTCTGCTGCGCGACGATCTGTTGCTGGATCCTCCTCTCCTCCGCGGCCGTCGCCTTCATCTAGGAGCGAGAGCACACAAACACAAAACACCATGCCGTATGAACGCCTGTTCAACCCACACACCACGAGGACCACCGTCATGGTGGACACCCCCCACCCCCCCACCCCCCCCCCCTGTGGAGTCCATGGTCCCCGCACCTCCTTGTCCGTCTGAGCGACGTGCCGCTTAGCCAGCCTCTCCAGCTCTATGTAAGTGTTGTTGGCGTGCGTCTCCAGCTCCTTCTGCAGCCGTAGCCGGTGCTCGTCCATCTCGGCCTTGAGCCGGTTCTCCAGGGCAATCAGCTGCTTTTGGTGCTGCCGCCGCATGCGTTTGTACCCAGACATCTGCTATCGCAGCTCAGAATCCTTCTCATGCTCCTGGATCGACGGGATGACCTGGACACACACACAGTGACACAGAGAAGTTTGTACAAATTATATGTAAAAAAATTATGATATAAGTGTGGTTCTGATGATCTAGACACACACAAGCATAGTGACTGAGGATGTTATATAGGATAGGTTATAAGGATATGTACAAATGATATGTGCATATACTTATATACGTGTGGATCTGATGACCCGACACACACACATAGTGACAAGAGAATGTAGAGTTTATATATTTAATACATACTACTGTTTGATGAGTTGTTGCTGTTTTTATTTATTTTTTATTTTTTTACAAATCAGAGAGAGAGAGAGAGAGAGAGAGAGAGAGAGAGAGAGAGAGAGAGAGAGAGAGAGAGAGAGAGAGAGAGAGAGAGAGAGAGAGAGAGAGAGAGAGAGAGACATACTGACACACAGACACACATGGCCTTGTGGTCACTGAAATATGCAACGAGGGATGAACTATTGTATGACTTCCTTCTTCTACTTCCTTCTTCTTATGTATTTTTCATTGTTTCGTTTCTGAGCACAAGTATGTTGTGTATGACACTACTTTACGCCGGCGCTGGGATTGGCTGATCAGCCCCACACGCAACTGATCCAAGGGGATTTAACTCACCTGTGGGATCCTGGCGCGGGAATTAAAAATACCAAAGACCGGATGGACGCCGAGAGAGAGGAGTAGGACGTGTCATTTTTGTATAAACCCGTCTGTTCATTTGGGGGTGTAATCGTACGCGTTGATTTAGAGGAACGCTAGGACCGCGTTATTTTTGTAATGATCCACGGGTAATCGATCCGATTACACCAAGACGGGACTCTGGACGTCGTGCCACACATTTCTCCGGTGGTTTGGACATTGCACGTTTATATTGGGGGTGATTATCACGACACTTAGAGCACATCACTGACTGAACGAAGGAGAAGAACCTCAGGGGCTGGCCCATGTTGAACTGGAAGTGGGGAGCGAACTGAACAAGGCGAGCCCTGGTGAGCAGCGCTCTCCATCAGACGCTTCCCCAGCGCTCTTTGTTTTCTATCTCTATTTCTCTGGTCACCTCAGACAGGACTAGTATGCCGTTGCGGACTTACCCTGTGGTTAACAAATACCATAAACCTACTTAAGATTTAAGCCATCATATTAATAGAAAAAAAATTGAATATGTTCTGTGTGATAGGGAGTCAATGGTATAGAAACAATCAACTGTAAAGGTAGATAGCATCGTCCTCAACTTGAGATGGAATGATAAAAATGTATGACCACAAATTGGTCATTATTGTCTTAATTACACACGGTATATCCACAGAACAGAGAGAGGTGACGTATGAGCCCCTTGGGATATTTAAGGACATAAACGTTAATTAAGTGCTAGGAAAATACACGAAAAAAAACAATATATTGTCGATAAAACAAACACTGTCAGCTGCCATGATGTAGGTTAAAATAACCGTAGTGTAACAACGCAACAGAATGCAGAGGCAGAAAAGAGAAACTGAGGTTGGGGGAAAAAAAGACAGCCATTAACAGGACCTGGTTGCCATGACTACAGATGTACAGCTGAGAACACAGATCGGGAGAGTGAGAGGGAGAGAGCAGCCTCCCCCACCCCCAACCTCCTCCCCCTTTTCCTCCCCCCCCCCCCACACACACACACTCCAACCCCCCACTTTTCTTCTTTTTTGGTACCCATTCAAACAGCAGGGAGGAGAACGAGCCCCCAGCCCCCCTACCAAAGAAGATGCTGATGATGTGACGGTGGCAGCGTGTTCTCAACAGATCTGGTGGCGGCAGAGAGGCCGACTCTCAGGAGAAGAAGTAGGCCGCATCTCTGGCCTGTCGTCCCCGTGCACAGCCTCATCACTCACGCCAGCATGCTCCTGCAGGGGAGACGGAGAAAGAGGAGCGGAGAGGAGGAGGAGGAGGAGGAGGAGGAGAAGAGAGCGAGGGGCTGCGTGCCTCCCGAGGCGCTCCGCTGCTGCCGCTGCCGCTGATTTAGCCGCCGTCGCGCCTGCCTTTAGCCGAATCTCCCCTGAATCCGGCATCCACTCGGCTGAAACTGCATCCTTATCCTCTCTCTCTCTCTCTCTCTCTCCCCCCCTCCCACCCCCCCACCCCACCCTGCCCCCCCCCCCCCCCCCCCCCCCCCCTCCCCTAGCTCCGCGGCCCCTGCCTGGTGCTCTCCGCTACCGCGTGCAGGTCTGCGCAGACTCTGCGCTGGGCATGGTAGACAGCGTTTGCGGGCGCTATCGCCGAGAAGGCAGTAGATGGATGGTGGGAACGTAGTCCCTTATTCTCCTCGCCGTTTCCACACAGCTGCTCACCCCCTCCTCCTCCGCCTCCTCCCTCCACTCTTCTCCTGCTTCCCGAGGAGGAGGAACCAAATGTCCCCGGTGTAGTAAGACTGAATTATGCAATCCCTGGAATCACAGGAAGGAAGGAAGGGAGGGAGGGAGGGAGGAAGTATAGAGGGAGGAAGGGACCTAATAGGCAGTAAGACCACTGCTCTGCTTAGCCAGGTTGAAATGCTGGAAGGATTTGGAGGAGAAATCTTTTTCCTGTATTCCCGTGATGTGTCATGTGATGCAATATTTAAAAAAAAGAAGGACCCGGAGAAAGGTACATCCACGCATCGGTCACTCTGGAAGCCGCGTCGCCTGACAACCCATTTACGTTCCAGTCAAATCTCGGTCGTGGATGTGGCGCTCACGGGTCCATGGTGGCTGTTTCTAGTGCCTTCTCTTCATCTCCTTCCTCTCTCCGGGCTCCACACTCCCCCTTCCTTTAAAGAGACACTACCGCGCTAAATGAGCACAATCCAACCACTGCCTAGTAAAGGTACACATAAAATACCATGAGAAGATCAATATAATCGAATGTAGGCATCATACACCAAGTTGATGAATGATGTATCCGCAAATTTATTTTGCAATGAAAACAGTGAAAAGGGAAAGCTTTAATAATTGACACCGACATATATGGTCATGTACCTCAAGGACAACTGTTCTTTTTAAATGGACAATATTTGGAACATGAACCTTTTGGTAATTACCAAAATATTTGTAATACTAATAACACATTCCTTTGTTATGAAGGCAAACAGTGGTTGGGTAGCAGTGTATTTATATTTAGAGAATGTAACCAGATATTGTACTGAGCATGTTGTATATTATTCTATCTGTTGTTCTATATGTTCTATATGACTGATTGCACATTTTCTATACTCTACTTCATGTGGAAACATCATTCTGTATACATAGTTATTACTATGTTCTATGACCGTAGTTGATAGTAGCATGCTCTATGAAACACAATGCTGGGAGACACATCGGTACAAGGTTGTGTTCATCTAAAGACCCGCATACATCACCTAGAAGTTTTTTACATTTGCATTTGATAAATTCCCAGCTGACTCTAACATAACATGTATTAAGAATGGGTAGTGGACCAAGATTTAGAGAAATGAGGAACGGAAGGTTGACCAGCTGCTCTGATGGACCGTGTCAGACAGTAGAAGGTCCTGCTCCTGTCTGGTTGGGGGCCGGCCAGGAGTCTGCTGGGGCAGCCGGGGACGAGGTGCACCTGTCACATGTCAGGAAGGAGGCTTTAGTGTCGAGCTTGAGGTGGAGATCATCGGGGTTGATGCGTTATGGCCCCGGGTACCTCATTGGTGGATGCCTGATGTTGTGGTGGATTTTGGTGTAATGGAGGTGTTGAGGTCCAAAGACTCAAAAGTGGTACCAACCAGTGGGTGGTTGAGGAGCGTTTGAGGAGTGAGTGGTCTTCCATTCTCCAGATTTATACAGATGGGTCTAGGGATCCTGATGATGGGCGGATGGGTTTTGCCTTTAGCGTCCCGGTGGTCGCGTCATCCTGTGGTGTGTTGTGTTGATCGGTTCTGAGGTGGTTCTGATGGCGGTGTGTACCAGGCGATCGGCGGCACGTCCTGATATTCTGGCTGGCTTGCTGGTGCTTCTACGCCGTGTACATCTGGATGTAAGGTGGGTTTCTGGTGGGTCTCTGCGCATGTAGGGACGGGTGGTACTATGTTAAGGCGTCCTTGGAATCAGAGAAGACTGGGGTCTCCATTCCTTAGGGTTGGACCGAGGTCAAGAGTAGGATCGGAGAGGGGATTTGAGGGTCTGGGATTCTGGAGTTACAGAAAGGCATTTGTATTCAATACAGCGGGGTTTGCCAAGTGGGGTGGATATGAGGGCGGGGGTCGTACGGCCAGAGTGAGGTTAGTGTGGCCACCTTCTCACGCGCACGCTGTTAGGTCCTGCTGAGGATGTATCAGAGGTTCAGGATTTGGGTTAAGGATTCCTACACACCTCAGGACTGTTTGCCAGGGTTTGTTTACTTTTATTGTTATTTATTTTTGTGTTTTTATTAATATTTTGTCCTAAATATTTGTAACGTCCAAACCTCTGGGTGACAGCAATGTTCTGCTGAGGTTAGATTGTCTTATCAGGAAAGTTTTTGCAGAGTGTTGCTGTGTTGTTAAACATTGAAAAGGCCTATGACACCTGATGGAGGGAAGGGTTAATATAGGCCTGAATTAAGCGAGGTGGAATCAAGAGACGCATGCTAGATTACATTAGTAATTATTATACAGAACGATACATGTTGGAGTGGGAAGTGCTTTGTCAGTGTTGGTTAGGGTAGATAACGACACTCCAGTTTGTGTGATAAGTTCAGTACTGTTTAACATAATGATAATTATTGATTTTGTTTGTTGAAATGTGTGGTGTTTGCAAGGGCAATGAATAGGGAGGTAGGTGGGTTATTATATAGAGGTCAACTAGAAAGAGTGGCAGTGTATACGTTAGTGGTGGTTAGAGGAGATAATGACTTGGATGGCACGGCACACTGTATTCAAGTAGTAGAAAAGTGTGCTATAGTCATTAACCTAATGAACAGGGGTGGGGGGAAGAGAGATGCTCTCTGCAGATGATTTATCAGAGCATGATCAAATCAATCACTGATTAAGCATGTTTGGCCTACGGAGTGGCAGCCAGTACAAATCTGAAAAAGTTGATAGTGTTCCAGCAGCTACATTAAGGGTTTCTGGTGTTTTTTTTAGAACAAGCCAAATACCCGCTTTACAGGTGGAAATGGGAGCAGAACTGCCGTGGATCAGGTGTATAAACTAGGGCTGCACTTAAAGGGCAGGATGGAGATATTGGGCTGAACTGAGAGGTTAGGCTGGAGATATTGGGCTGAACTGAGAGGTTAGGCTGGATATATTGGGCTGAACTGAGAGGTTGGAGATATTGGAAGTGGAATCAAAGAAGTGATGGACAAGGAATGGCAGGGAGAACAGGAAACTGGGGAAAAGAGACGACATTAAGGCCTATTTCAAATTCAGGAAAAAGTAGCTGTGAGAAGGAGGGAAGTGCCAGGAAAAAACAGAAGGAAGTGTTGAACACCAAAATGAGATTGGGTCACTGTGCTTCAGAAGTTGGGCTTCATCTGTTAGGGAAGCATGTGGATGGTATGTGTGAAGCATGTGGAAAAGGCAGGCAAGCAGTTGCCTGCCTTGCGTGTCCTCACGTTTCGTCTGACAACAGTAACCTATATTTCAAGTGAGATCCAAATTCGCAAATCTATCACAAATGACTTTTCAAGATGCAAAAATGAAATAATAGCATATTTATATATAATAATAATAATTTATTTGATAATGTATAATAAGAATTGCATCCAAATATGGTTTAGGTGAGGCATACATGTATGGTCAAATGTATTTTTTTGGCGCGGGATTTTTTTGACATCCAGGATTTTTTTTATAATTCTTGGATGTCAAAGCTCAGCCTAGCGAGCTGTAACCATGGGGTGGTTTTCAACCTACAGATGGCAGCAAACATTTAATCTTTCCAGGTCTAGGCTATTGTTTTTGGTGTAAAGTGTAATTATTCTGAGTTCCTAATTTGTGTAATTTCGACGTTTATTTTAAATATATATGTATTTATTGAATGTGTGAATCATAAACCTCTTACGCATTACCGTGGGTGCATAGATTTCTTAGCATGGGTAGCCCCAGAATGAGAACCCTCAATACCTGGCATTGCTACTGCCCTGCTCTTGAGCAAGACCGCCCTACTCGATATGTTTCTAAAGTCAATAATGCAACAACTCATTTGCTGCTCTGTGAGGTCATCAGGGGGTGCTGTTCACCTGGAGGCGTTGCCTGCCGGCTTTAAATGTCACCGTTTAGGTTTTGTCATGCCTTTAGGGGGCACTGTTCAGTGGTTTGGGGTCATTGTCAGTTAACTTAACGCACCTGTGTTTATTGGCTCATTTGTTTCACCTGTATAGTTTGCGTTTAAGTTTTCAGCTTTGGTTGGTTTCCCATTGATTCTTCACCATGTGTTTGCTACCAGTTTCCCGGAAATTTGTGCATCATCTTTTGACAAGAAGTTAAGTTTGTTTTGATTTAATCAAAGCCCTGTGTTGTGTGTCTTTGCGCCTGAGTACTTAGTTCTCTGATGGGTCTTAGTCCAGTGTGCTATTATACATCCTGTTATATAATGACATATTATTACAAGTTGTGCTCTCTTCCCCACAGTGTGGCTGCCACTGATCTTTGATTGAATCTCTTTTGGTATCCACATCATACAATCCCTTTTTGGTAAAGTACACTTTTGTTTAAATAAAACCCTTTGATTTTCAACCGTTAGCATGCAGGGTCTGCTCTTTTAATTGAGGAAGGCCACGGGCCTAACACTAAAATCATTTTATATTGAATAACAAATTAAAAAACCTTAATCCAATAATTAAAAACCAATAATAAAACATGAATTCACTTAAATGCTAAAGCACCATTTCTACCCCTTAATGATATTGGATGGATGTTTGGCAATGACTCCAATGAAACCGAGTTCAACTTTTCTTTCCTGCTTCGAGTGTGTTGAACAATGATTTGAATCAGGCCAATAAAGTCTTGTGAGAATGTATTTCAGATATAGGGCTGAATAAACATTGATAATGTTCTCATTTTTTCTGAAATTTCCGCTGCAAAAGAGTCAGTCTTAGCTGTAATGTGTTTATGGGGGACAGAATCCAACAATAGTTCAGTATTGCAGTTTATGCGATAGATGTTTTAGTTATTTTTGTTTTAAGGAAAGGTTTTAGTTTAAGACTGAATACATAAGAATGTTTCACATGCCATTGAGTAGATAGTCTTGTACTTTTATTTATTCATCTTAATGTATCATATTTTTGTCATGTTAAATGAATACCCATTTGAAAAATTTAACATCCGGGGTTTTGTGTCAACCTGTAACTAGCTACCTAGTTCAACCGAAATAAATAATGATAAAAAAATTAAAAAGCCAAAAATGTAAATGTTACACTGTTCTTTTATTGCAGAAAGTGAATACCAAATAACCATCATTCGAGAACCTTTTAGTTCACCCCCTGCAGTAACTCTTGTCTGCTCATTCATTGACTCCCATGTTTCACTGTTTGTGGAATTGTTCATGACAGGAAACACGGTCGCAAACAGTTTCATGAAGGCCACATGAATAAATAGATACACCAATAAGTCTAATCAACTAACCCTAGAATGCTATAGTTAAATAAACATACGGATAGGCAGACATTTGCATAGACGGGTTATAGACAAATGGGTGGATAGACAAATGGACGGATAGACTAACAGACTGATAAATGAATGAAGACAAAGTGAGAGAGTGAGTGTGATAGACAGATTAATAGAATACCCAACCACCACAATAACAATAGGTATCCAGTTACACTTTGAAGACCTAATGATCGATGGATATATACTAGATAGCTACTATAAGATAAATGGAACACACACACACACACACACACACACACACACACACACACACACACACACACACACACACACACACACACACACACACACACACACACACACACACACACACACACACACACACACACACACACACACACACACACACACACACACACACACACACACACACACACACTTAAACGGATGCCACAAAGGGAGCAACCTCCGTCACTGCAAGAATGCGGGGTCAAGAAACATTAGGACCCTCGGTGTCAGACGGCAATGGGAACTCCGTAGACACGACCTCCCAGCCAATCAGAACTCGGCACCGCCCACAACCAACTGGCCACCGTCCGGTCACGGCCAGGGTATTTACGGACACCTGCGTACGAGCGAGACTCTAATCCCCAAGTCGTTTTGGAAAATGTGTCTCTGAATAGGCAGCTAATATCTTGAACTATCTGGCAAGTGAAAATGATGCATGCAACATTGTGTGACTAAGATTGCTGACTAAAATGCACACTTAAATCTGGGTGTGGATCCTGAATCCAGATGTATATTGTTCGAAAATGTATTTGAACAAAATAAATATATAAATTGAGTACTTTTTTAATACTATTATATAACTATAATAGTAGGCTTACCTAATATATCTATAGATTTCATATTAAATATATTTAATGTTAGTGAAGAATTACAAAGATATATTTAGAATGGTTTAACCTTTTCCATCAATAGAATAGTATTACTATATATATATACATACATAGACAACGTGATGGATAAATGTTTCTATTAAATAAAGTGCTGGTTCAGTTTTCCTGTTTGTGCTTCTTTTAAACATCGCCAAGTCGCGTTATAGCGTTGTAGTTCTTAACATGCTGTACATATTTCAACCAGTAGGCGTCAGTAGAGACGTGACCACGGTGCTGACAAGGTTCTGAATAGCAAGCTGTGTCTAATCCCCCACCTGCTTTCCGCGGAGCCATAAAATCCGACCGGCTCAATTTCCAAGAACAGAACTTTGCTCTGTATCACTGAACTGCAGCTGTCCGACAGTTGGATTTTTCATGTTATTAATTCAACCAAACATGTTTGTAAACATGTTACAATTTTGATTTTCAAAGTAGAGATAATAGGCCTATAGGCCTTCTACGATTGAATCCTAAGAAAAGTAAAAATGCAAATGCATCTTTTTAAGAAGCAACCGGAGCTGTCACTTGAACTGACACACTGGTGGAAGGAAGAATCTATTTAAAGGGTGACGGAAAACCTTGACACGAATTCCAATTCCAGGAAGACACATTTTTACATGTCTCTCGATTAAATTGGAAGTCCCTGAATTAATCATTACACTCCAAAAATATTCGTTGACATACAAGCTTTCAAAACAGGCCTGCCTAATTGCTTCATTTGACTTATTTTAATAGTAGTGTCTTTGTAAAGGCCTACTGATAGGCTAATTGTATCAATCTTTAAAAGCTTATTAATCAATATAATATAATTATTCAATACATAACCTATGATCAACTATTACACCTAAAGTATTTAATGTCCAGTCCTATAGGACTTTATAAATCATTAAATAAAAATCATAAAAACTTGTTTTGACTTTGCGAAGTGACAATGTCAAAAAATAAACGTGGCTTTCATGTCTTTTAACAAGTAAGGGTCACATTCAAAGCATGTGAATGTGTAACCTGACCTAACGCATTTGGATACACCTGCTCCTACTGTGGTCTTTTATGGTAGTGTTTATCAATAGTTCAATGGGAACCTCTTGGACCTAAACCATTCGGTCGACATTCCCCTGTCGGTCATATGCGACTGACATTCACATCCATCACACAGCATGAACACATTTTACAAGTTACATTTTTTTATTTTCTGTCCATTAAATTCACGATTTGTTTTTTAATAGTACCTTTTCCTTTTGATTTGAATGCTAAATCAATATTAGGTCACACTTCATAAACCAAAAACAACACAAAAAAATACTTACTGTGTATGTCTTGCAGGTCAGAAGTAAACTTTACTGAAGCTAATCTTTGAGCTACGTTAGGTCACTTTAATGTGAACCTCTTATATTCCACATTTGATCCATAAGAAGGATAATAGGCATATGTGTGCAATGTAATAAGCTTCTTAGTTCTATTCAACTTCACAAGGTTCTTATGCACTTATTTAAATCAATGAAGAACCAGAGTGCAGAGGACATGTTTTAAATATTGTACAGGAACTTCTAGTGCACTGGGCTGCTTTGCTGTTCTACTTTGTTTCCAATTTAGATTCAATTTGGATAACAAACATATACGCACAAATAACCGTTCATAAAATATATAAAAACATCAAATTACATTGATGTTATTTATTAACTGTTCTTATGAGCTTATTAAATAAGTGCTATATGTATATCACTAGCATGTTCCACAGTAGAAACCATGTATTCTATTATGGTATTGCACTAATGGTGTAGCAGTAGCTAATATTGGTAGAGGGCATTGTACTTATGTGTCAAAATGTGGTAACAAAACCCTATTAGGTTGTATTGTAATGTAAGTGTGAGTGCATAACTCTTTTGTGGGGTATGTGTTCTAAATGAAGTGCTGACAGGAGCTTTTGCCATATCCAATAAACACCTGGCAATATCACATAAGAGAAATGCTTGTTGTAAACAGATGTAATCAGATGCCGCCCTTCAGACCATTCTATTCATGCAAATGAACATGCCTTCATCTTCCTCGGAGTGTGAAGTCAGCACTGACTAGTCTGTAATGAAAAGCATGTCTACAATTACATTAAGCCCAAGTAATGCAAAACATTAATGACTTGATGTTCTTATAAGCTTATAATGTGTGTTTGCCAAAATAGCAAATAGCCTGCTATAGGCCTACTGCTGTGTCTTCAGAAACAATTGTGAATGGATATGTATACGGTGAACAGAGTAAAATGTTAAAACCAGATACATTTTTTTCATTTATTTAATCTTAAAATTACATAGGCCTCCTAGATTTTTTTTAAGTTTTTTATACAAATTTCAGAATCAGAAATTATAAAGGCCTACAAACATGCATAAAAAGAATCCTAGCAACGGAAAATTGGTAATCTTAACTCGCTCTTAAACAAAAACAAAACTATATAAATATGATTAACTTTACATCAGATCATTGAACAGGAGGTGCGAGGTACCGTTAGTAATCATCTGCCGTAGAGAGCTTGCAGCCAAGTGCAGCTGCAGAGTTTGTGCCAGGAGCGTAAACTGAAAGCTCCGCCCACCCCGACCTGATTGGCTGCTTTAGCCCTTGCAAACCCTTCGTTTCCCACAGTCTGATCACTAAGGCGCCAAGCAGATCAGCTCGCCTCTTCAAGTATTAGTTAACATTGCATTCCCATATATACATAAATACAGTAATGAAGACCATATAAAATCTTGGATTAAATCATCAAACTCAGCCCAAAGTGCACACTGATGAATGTTTTGCACTTTGCAAAAATTACCTGACTGGAATATAGGGGTCTGAAAAACAATTGTCTGTATTAAACACCAAGCCAAAGGTAGATGAAATAAGTCTGTGATCTTCTTCAAATCTGAAAGAAGCAGCCAGTGTATCACGTAGTTAGAATAAGTTATTTGTATGAGCTGTCTGTGAGCAGCAAAGCTCAACCCCTCACCTCAAAACGAACAGAAGATGAGAACAGCCACTGCTACTTGTACTCATGACTAGGGAGCCACACAGAACACAAACTAACAGGAGTTATATATATTTCTCTATGTTTTGTGTACCAATATATTTGAGAATTTAATTTGTTTGTAGTGCTCATAAGGCATTTTCACACACTTTTTCAGGCAATAGCACATGTTGGTGATCCAACCTGGCACTAACTTCACACTTAACTAGTTCATTTACATTTAGATTGCAGCTGTTAGGTCTAGAACCAAATAAGGAAACATCTTCCACTTGACGCATCAGGTGACAGACTATCAGTTACTTTTTATCCGGCAACCCTCATGCTTAAAATCTGACCCTCACCCGTGTGTTTTCTGCTGCGATGGCCATGTTTATTTCTGACTCTAATGATCTGACCTAAAACAAGGTCATTACGGAAACAGTTTGGTCTTTTTTTATTAATGATGGCTGATAAATCTAAGCTTATCCAACACAATCTTCAACATAAACTGCAATTTATCTTTTGAAGTATATATATATATATAAGCCCTTTGTATCTGGTAAACACATTATAGATATGCATTTAATGCAATTTGCTTAGAGAGAGAACATCGTGTACCGTCTTGATGTCTTACGAATGTGTCAGTTCATCAAATGTCTTAATGGATATTCACCTTAGCAGCTGAGCATTTTTTGAATCTCTGCCACCAACACGGAACATGTATTTGGTTTCATGTCCTGAATTAGATTATGCGCATTGCAAGAGTGGATTACTGAGAAAATGCAGTATCAACAGATATTATATAATATAGAATTATTTTGATAAACTCCTAAGCACTTTTATATAACAAACAAATGTTTAACACAGTTACTAAAACAATTAATGACATAATCAGTAATAAATCATTATTATAATTAAATACTAATATAACACTATGGAACGCTATAGAAAGTTCCCAATTAACATGAGAAACATACAAAGTCACTTATAAATCAACACAAACTTTGGACTCATCTCACAGAAATATAAAAAGATGGCCTGCCAACAGTACAGTGCAGTGATGGCTTCAGTAAAGTATTGCAGTATAATTAATAAAGAAAGAAGTTTGGTTTTATAAATATAAAGTAAGATATTAGCATTCTGGGTACCGTTATTTATAAATAATACAGCTGAGGATAATGAATGAATAATAATTATTTGTCAAATCTCAAATGGACCATTTTAAATGTGGTTCAAACATCCCAAAATAACTTTAAATGGCCAGATCTAACGTTTTGTAGAAAAAAAGCTCTAGAATTCAACCTCAAGTCGTGGTTCTTCTACTGGTAAAATTCTGATTGAACGTGTTATTCAACAGAATGCTACTTTGTTGGACGATTATCACTTGACCAAAGTCAAAACCGACGAGCCATAAAGAGCAGCCCATTGCTTCATAATGTATAATGTAAATTCCCTAGGGGCACCAATCCCTTTGCTGCCACCTGTCCGGCCAGTGTCTGTCGTGACCCTAATCATGAGGAGGACTGCGCTTGGAATTTGTATGGCATGAACAATCACACGAGTGGATGTGGAGCATTATTGTTTGATCCGTCTACTTGGTCTCCGGTCCACAGCCTTTACATGCCATTAGTAAATGCTTAGTACAGCATAGATAGTCCTCACTTTCAATCTCACACAAGACCTGACTAATGCTTTCTAACTACCGTAACTAATCATGAATGTTAAGGGTTCATGTAGCATAATTACACATTGTAAATAGTTTGTGAGTCAATAACTTACACCTGCTAAATGATCGTATTAGGGGTGACCTTGAATCTTCAACGATTCAAATCTTCAACGATTCAAATCTTCGATAGAAAGACATGTAGTCGACTTCGTCTTTAATAGTCGAATGGTCTGTCGGGGAAGTGGTGCGTGCGTAACTGCGGGACATTTCATTGGGAGGATGGGAGCGCTTAATGAGTGATACCACAGCACTGCTTGGCTTCTAGAAGGAAAAGCCTATCATTTGTACAGTGTTCTTTTGTGGGCGTGGGGGATTGACTCTGTCTTCTTCATTTCTAAACCATTAAAAAAGGATGAAAAAAATGTAAACCGTCAAAAGCAGCTGCCATTTCATAGCACCCATGCTTGTGGAAATGATTCACTCCGTCTGTACCTGCTAGTGCATTTTCGCTGTTCAGCTAAATTGAATGGTGCCGCGTGAATGGTACATTCCATGTATCTTAAATTAGTAATCGAAACGCTTCTACATCCTCTTTATCTATAGGGTTTTGCATGATCGGATGTGAATACAGTGCGTAATCAGACAGAACGGATCTGGTGGGGGTGGATGTGCCGCTAATGCCTGCTTTTTTTTATCTGGTAAAGATTTTCGGCCCTTCCATTACTTTTTAACATTTTCCTGTCCATGGCTTTCGCTGACCTTCTCGGTGCTGCGCGCAACTTTTGCATTAGTCTAGAATGTTAACGCGCATTAGTTGTGATTGGCCAGTGAGCCCAGTCCCGGAACACGCACGCAGCACAATCTCATGCGCACCCCGAATGACAGGCACACAAAGAGGGCTGGTAAAGAGACAGGCAGGGCTTTTTGATGGCCCACTACTGCGGAAGCCAACCGGGATTTGTCCCGCTTTGCTCGATGGCCAGTGCACCACTGATCGACGAGGGGCCTGGCCTAATGAATTATAATAGACTAGGCTAAATCTTAGTCGAGGAAACCCCTAGATCTTATAAACCAGTATCTCATTATCTTATTAATGATTTATTAGATTATAAATTGCTTACTAATGAGGTTTCACGTCGGAACTATGGTTTATAAATGATAAATTCACTATTTACTACTACTTTACTTAATGCTTCAAATCATACAAAACATTACCTGTATACATATAGGATTCCAGTATGTTCTCGAATGGCAGTCAATACATTGCCGATGCCAGTTTTCAAGCCATTCTAGTTGAGGCAACCATTTAAATGGCAATTTACTTTAATTGGTATTAATGGATGAGATAGCCTTATCTGAGATAATAATAATTACTGATAATTTGCGTAAGGTTTACTCTGCTGAACTTCTTTTAGTTTGAGCACAGCTGGACTGAAAGTCTCTGTCATTCTTGGCTAGAAGTCAGACTTTTCTACCAAACGAACAAAGAGACTGCTGAGTAGAAGATCTAGGGTTGCGTTGCAGGCATGTCTCTGAGGCAAATGTTTTCCCCCTTTCCTTTCCACCGTTGTAGAGGGGCAGCCTGCCCTGTCTGCTATTGGTCCAAATATCAGTCAGTCGGCTGCATTTCTGCAGTGGGTGAGCCAATCATGTACAGGCTCAGACAAGCTCACATGCTACAATAGCTTTCCATTTGTACTAGCCCTGCTCAACTCTACTGTTGTTGGCCAAAGCTGGAGATTAATGATACCCTGTTTCCTTGTGGATGATCGCTCACCAGCTGTTTGAGCGAACTGCTTCTTAGTGGATTTGAACTGAAAGACAATGGCCAAAAAGGAAGGGTTGAGTACATTGAGGATATAGAGTGGAAGTACAAACCTGTCTTATACACTTTTACTCTGTACACTCCTTAATTAATCAGGCAGATATGTCGGCTTTCCACCTAAGGTATGGTCGCTGAAATGGACACCAACAGGCATTCACTGAGACCTGGTTATCTTATGATGCCTTGTAAGGTAGCCTTAGGGTGCTGACATCATACAGAAGAATAGATGGGTTTTCATTACACAAATTGATAGATATCAATTGATAAAAGTGTCAAAACACGGAGGCCTATGCTGACCAGTTGTTACCAAATGCCATGCTTGTTTCTGAGGGATCTTAGGCCTGTAGCGTTTATGTCCCACAGAACATAACATGATTAAGGAGGGTCACCTGACCACACAGCTCCTACCACCACATCAAGATAATTTGTTTGTTTGCTAAGGGTGTGGTCGCAGACTCTATATTAGATGCAGCAGTTAGTCAAGCAAATCAATTACTTTCAAGTTGCATTGCCTCCTTCCTGTTTATCAGACATGGAAAAAACAGTAACTAATACAAGGGCATCACAAGAAAAAATGTCAAATAAAGGAACACCCAGGGAAGAATTTTTAAAACAATCAAGCAGGAAGTTCTTCTTTGTTTCATGATGAGACACAATCCAGATAGTCTGTTGCATTCTGGGGTCCGGGGTGTGTGTGTGGTGAGGTGGGTGCCGGTGGAGGGAGGGGGGGGGGGGGGGGGGGGGGGGGGGGTTGCACAGCACATGCTACAAGCAGGATTAGCAGCATGAAAATAACCGTTTTTGTCAATATAACTACATAAAAAAGATATATAGTATTACAAATAAGGAGATTCCATTTTTTTTGCCAGTTCAAAAATGAAATCCCCAATGTTACTCTTATACTGTTATGGAACTGAAAAGGCACCTGGCCATAGCAGATGGTCCTTTAGGAATGCCCTTTGATTGTGGGTGGAAGACCCCATACCAGACCCCAGATAATAATAAAAGAACACCCAGCTTTTTTTCAACGTAAAGGACAATACTTGTCTGGTTGATCAAACCAGAGTAACCATCTCTCCTGGCTAAACTAAAACATCAATTACAAATATGATTTTGTCAAAATGACTGAATTCTGCCGATGAGCATTTAGTCAAGTAATAATGAACTACTTGGGTAAAGTAAAACTAATGCACACGTTTGATGTACTGTATTTGGGTAAAAGTGCTGGGGTTTCCATTCTTGGTGATAACCCACACAAGCAACGATTATGAGTTGGGTGTGAATACCAAAAGTCTAGGCTAACAAATGAGGGCTTAGCATCCTATTATAAGCAATCTTGGCCATGGTAATTTAAAAACATACCAACAATCAGAATGCACCAGGTTTAGTTATGGTATGGCCCAAGGCTTGGTTATGGTATGGCCCAAGGCTTGGTTATGGTATGGCCCCAAGCTTGTTTAGCTGTCAAGCCTTTCTGCACCATCGCCACCCTCACCCTACACACTTCATCTTGTCAATGAATTGCAATTTTACCCTTCAGAAGCCCGTCAGAAAACCCATCAGAATAACAACATACACACAGGATAGCAAAAGGTGGCAAAAGCATCTTGAAGTAGAAAGAAAGTGAGTCAGGGGTGAGGGTAACATACATGAATCTTAGAACAGCCTCTGGCCATGACAACTAGCGACGTCCTTCTTTTACTTTACTGTAATGATTGTCCTTTGAAGGCTAGGGAAGACGTTTTATCTGTGTCTACCTCCCTACCTTCCTACCCAGATACCTGCGCGCACTCTGCCTGTGTAGTCATTGTGCATGACCAAAATCTTCCACAAGGCCAGGCAGACATATTGCTAAAGTTTGCAAGCTAGTCGTGTGTTTTGGGGGAGTGGCTTTGGAGGGAGGATTGAAGGGAGATGTCTAGAGACTATCAAAATCTATCTTACAGCTTAATAGTTTCTCCAAATTGCCAACCCTACCTTTAATTTGTTTTAAATGTGATTTCCGCCTTTTGTAAATCAATACAAATAGCCTTGAGCTTGAAGTGTGCCTATATATGTAAACTTGCCTTGCTGGTCACTGTGCATTGTGGTGTGGATTAATGGTCACAGGCATTTACACGTGCACCTCATACTCTGGAACCCCTCATACTCGTGTGGGCAGAGGAGTGCAGGCACATGTCAGGCATGTGGGGGCTACGCTCTGGGCCAGAGCTGTGGCTCATGGGTAGTTTAGGTAGACAAGAGAACTGTTGGCTTTTTGAGGGACTCTTATGGACATACATGTACGATTTATCATCATAGAAATTGAAAATATGATAAAACAGAATTTACCTTAGTTGAATCAAATGTGGGAAATAAGTCTTTATAGAAACACACTACATCTAATGGTACATACCTACACTGATAAAAATGATTTTTTTGACCCTGTAAAAATTACTTTGATTATGTTTAAATTCTACAAGAAATTACAATTCTGGTGCTTTTACTCAAAATGCCACCTTTTATTTAACGTGTTACTTGGTGTTTGTATGTAACTTTGAGTCATCATTTTGACATGTAGATTTTAACCATGGCACCAAGTAATATTAACTAAAGTAATGTATTGACTGTTCAACCTGTTAAAAGCTAGTAAGAATGTACCTGGGCAATGGGAGTTAACCATGTGCACACTTGTGTTTGACATCAGAGAAGACTGTGTGTCTGTCGATGCCTCTACAATCTCGGGCAGGACTCTTCATGGACGGATGACGGCTTTGTAATTTTAGTGAATATTTGTGGACGTGGAGTCATGTGAGTGTTTATGTGCTTGGTTAACTATTTTTACATACCGGTTAGCTTGTCAGCAGTCAGCTGAAGTGAGTGTTTAGTTATTGAAAATGTTACATTAGTCGTTCAGCCTAGCCGGCTAACGTTAGCTTGTTATCGTGCTAGCAAACGTAGCCCGGTTTCATGCACGTGGCATACATCACTTCTTTTTGTGGCTAGACCAGTTATTTTGGTTGCAGATATTGTATTTATTTTCTGTGGCTTAAGCTTCAAACTCGCAAAGTGCACCGCAAACCATAGTCCATACAGAATCAATAACTCTCTAGAACAGTTTCAACAAAAAACTGTACATTTTAACAGTTTATATATATATATATTACAGGTCTGCTGTATTGTACTTTTTTTAAATTGTAGCTCGGTGTACCTAATAAACTGGGTAATCATGATTGTTGACACAGGTTTTTATCAGCTTTTGATTCAGGTCAAAGAGGAGTTCAGAAGGATTACAACAGTTAATCTGGAGCAAACCTTTTAGACTTTTATACCCCCAAACTGGGCGAGATATTTGGGACAAAAGGCGGGGTTGCAGTGCAAAAATAAGACCCATGCTGTATTCACTCAGTCAGGTAAAGGTCATACAATTACGGTCAATAATAATGTAATGATCTGGCCATTACAGATTAATGTTCACCATCTGCAGAGTAATTGGAAGTCTTCTCACCTCCCCCTGTGATTAACTGCCATTCTGATCTGCTGAACTTGTCTTGAACACCACAGTCGTTTTCTGACAAATTAAATATTTTTGTTGGCTTCTCTCGCCATCCTCTTACCTCATATTTTGAGAATACTTTAGACTACAACATAAACATGAGGCGTTCTCTCATAATTTGTTGCTTTCTGTATGCATGTGTGACTTTACAATTATGTAGAGTTTTCTACAATAATTTAATTGTCTGTTTAAACAGCAACATGCAGAAGGGAGACGAGATGCCATCATGCTTGATGGAGTTCCTTGGAGAGTCAGCAGAGGAACTCATCAAAGACTGCTAGGTACATTTTGACATTTTCTGATGATTGGAGTGTCCATGTTAAACATATTTTGTCTGTTCTTCAATACTTATAATAACATGTACAATACATTGCATCTGAACACCAATTCATATGTTTTGACAGGAGGTCAGCAAAGAAACCATCCAAAAGGACCATGCTGAGCATGTCCTGAAGATCGTCGTCTGTGGAAGTGAAGTACACGAAGGCCCCACCCCCTGCGGATGTGTCCATCATCATTGAGGGAACTGAGGTTCTTCATTGTAGATGTGTGTGTCAAAGGCTTGCCTTCTGTTCATGGGGTTTATCTATGCTATGAACTTAAAGAGCCAGTGAACCCACTTTTTAGGACAGTCGTTGTGTATGAGAGTTATAATGCGCGATGTTGTATATGAAATGCACCACACACCATAGCAATATATTATGTGTCCGGGAAGCCTAACCATCACTCGGACGCAGACATTAAATAAAACACTGCTTAGACAGAGCTTCACCAGCCACACAAACTGGGCCGCCAGTGCCCCTTGGTCGTGATGTCTGAGTGCCTCCGAAAAGGCCCTCAGACGTCACGAAAAGAACACCACCTGCGTGCGCAGTGGAGCTGAACGTTCAGTGTTTTGGGGAAAATGGCAAAAACGTAGGATTTTACCTTTTTTTCTAAATTGGGGACTTATTTCAGTAACAGTGATAAAATGGCATAGATTACTATCTTAACGATCATATAAGACAAATTACTATGTTTAAAACAAAATAACAAAATAACAGTTTTGGGTTCACTGGCTCTAAGTTACCCACCAAAGATGAAACACATTTGAAGTGTGTTTTCTTCAAGTGTTAGTGCAGTTTAAAAAAAAACATTTGAGATATGGTTTGTGTGTGAATTATTTTATTTTGTAATGCATTCGTCTCATTTAGTAATGTTTAACAAGGTTAGCTAGATGCTCACAGTGCTAGCAGTTATTCACAAGGGCCGCTGGATGCCGGTATTCCATTTTTTTAAATCATTTATATTTGACAAACATCTTTGAGAACAGTGTCTTCAAATGAATACAACTATTACTGTAACCAAAATAATAGCATTTACTTCATGCATAAACAAAGTAATAAATAATTTAAGAAAGAATAGACAGAGAAACAGACAGAAAGATATGTATTTAAATATAATCAAATATAACTGTCAACCAGGACCTCGCATAATATATAATATGGAGATTTCCTAGCAACAGAGATCCTAACCAAACAAAGAATTTTTTTATTGGCTATGTATTATGAGATTAAATTCTAATTTCTTCCCGTTGACTTAGAATTGCGGCGGGCAACTCTGCAACCTCCTACCGTGAACCACCTACAGGCCGTTAAAGGACCTACGTGCTAGTTGCTACTGTGAACCACCCTGAGGCCACTAGAGGAACTACATGCTAGTCTCTACTGTGAACCACCTACAGGATGTTAGAGGAACTACATGCTATTCTCTACTGTGAACCACCTCAAGGCTGTAATAGGACCTACATGCTAGTCTCTAATAATGACCACCTACAGGCTGTTAGAAGAACTACATGCTAGTCTCTACTGTGAACCGCCTCAAGGCCGTTAGAGGAACTACTAACTAGTCTCTTCCACCTGAGCCTCACAAACTGGAGGTCATGGTTGCCACTGGGTAGATGACTCAACGCTCTGTCATTAAGCTTCCTCCACCAGGCCATTCACCCACTCTTGCTGCCACCTGGCTGCTACCATCCCATCCACACCACGCTAAGTTTGCAGTGGTTAACACATAATGAGCGTTCAGCGTTAGCATTGCCAATGTTTTCCTATGGATTTGATCATTGATGCCTAATCTAGCGTTATATGTTCGTGAAAGTGTGCAGTCTTCATGTGTTTTTCTTTTGGACTGGGATCGCAACGGCAAGAGCATAGGAGAGGATAGAAGAGGGAGTGTGAAGATATATTTCCTGACACCCATTGTGTAACTGAACCAGATCCTGCTCCACAAGCGGCGTGGTAGGCCCAAACTTGCACAACAACATCCAGCCCAGCACCACAGTGCTGTTGAGCGCCTGTTTTACACACGCACACTGACAAAAACATCTCGCAGATGGACTCACCTGTTCATGTTGGAAGTCATGATCGTTCTAATCCCTTAAACCGATTGGTAGCATCCTCTTCTACGGAAAGTGTTTTGGTTTATTTTGAAATTGTTGGAAAAAAGGTTTTCTTGTCACAGTTGCAATGTGCCTTGAGGACCTGGATTATATATTTTTTCTAGCCGTCCGACAGTAAAGTTGATTGAAGAAGAGAGGGAATGACATATAGCATAGGACCACATGTCAGATTTGAATCTGATCACTATAAGGCGTGTTGCCTACCTGGTTAGCACATTAGTGAGTTGAGGCAGGTAAAGATGGTACTGCAGATGGTTTTGAAACAGATATTATACACATATTATACTTAATCTTATACATATTTCACAATTATAAAATGTAGAATGTTATATGGACAGGGACGATGAGCTTGTGTATCCGTGTGAGAGCCTTACTGCTGTCAATATCGCTCTCTATATAATCTCTAAGGATGATTAAAAAGGAGTGGTGATGTCAAAGGGTCCACTTCCAGCTGGGCGGCAGTGGTTCAGGAAGTAGAACCGGAAGTAGGCAACCGGAAGGTTGGCGGTTTGACCCCCGGCTCCTAGCTAAGTGTTGAGTTATCCCTGAGCAAGACTCCTAACCTAATATGCTGGCTCAAGAGGGTTGACATCACTGTCTGTGAATGAATGGGTGAAAGTCACGCAAGCTGCAAGTGTATAAATGTGTGTGCATATGATGCAATAATTGTAAAATGCATTGGGTGGCCACAGTCTGAAAAGCGCTACATATAAATGTGGTCCATTTACCATTTCAGTCAACATATAAAACACAATAGCAATGTTTTACTGTGTACCCTTACAATCAATTAAGATTTGTTCACATATATAATGAATTACCTGAATTCCTAGAACACAGATTGCTCTCTGTTCAATAAACAATGCTCAACATCAACTCTGCTTACGCACGCACACGCGCGCGCGCCATTGGAAAGTATGTTCCGGCAATACATTCTTAACAATGCATATAGATGCATCCCTAAGACTATATTGACCTTTTAGTTTTCTCACATGGCTCCACTGTTTGCGCTCCTTGAATTACATCATCTGATCCCTAGATGGCTAGTAGGAAAGATAGATAAATGCTGTGTAGAGCCACAAAGCCTTTATACCTTATTAGTAAAACAATATTATAGCATCCTTTATTTTCTATTGTAAGGAAAATATTAATTACGTATCACAGGTTGATTAAATAATAAATACAAACTAAGTAGCAATGGTAGCAGTGATGGGGGTGCACTCCAAAACATGTATTAATAAATGCAACACTATCCCCTCCGGTATCAGACCGCTATTAAATCGTATTCCCTGGCATGATGACATAAAAACTCCTAACCATTCAAAGGATTGCTGGATCACGGTTGAAATGTGGCAATCAGATTACAGCTTTGGTTGACATTCTAAAACAATGGAATCTTAACGCCAGCAAATACCCCATATTTAGGCTTATACTTTCTAAACCTAAATATGTTTTTAATGAGTTAAAAGCGCTGGACACTGATGGACCTGATGACACTCGTCATGTGGTGACCACATGAGTCCTTAAACATTGAAACTGTTGAATTATTGAGACATGTTTTATTTTCAACACTGCTAGAGTCTAAGCGATTAACCTAGATCCATATAGCCTTAAAGTTAGCATCTATATTACAGAATGTTTTTTATACCACATTTTAAGCAAAATAAATGGTATATTGTACCTTTTAAACCACAAAAGTAAATTAGATACAAACATATTTTACTGGTGCATTTATTTGAGCTAACATTCAGTGCTAGAGATAACATGCCTTCATCAGTCAAACATGAGACTTAAATTAAATGCAATAAGAAAGTGATCATATATTAGAATTTATTTTAGCTATAAATATATATGCCTCTTAAACTTGCCAAATAAACATGATGAACATTCTCTTGATTATCCATGTAACACAAATAAGATGTACTATTTATTACTTTCAGTGTAACTTAAATATTTTCATATGAAATAGCTGGCTAGTAAGACAAATGTATATATACAAAGATAGATGCTGTGTAGAGCAACAAAGCCTTCATACATAATTAGTAAACCAATAATATTGTAGCATCTTTTGTTCTAATATACAGGTTGATGAAATAATGGATAACAACTTAGGAGCAATGGAAGCAGTGATGGGGGTGCACTCCGAAACATGTATTAATAAATGCAACACTATACCCTCTCGTATCAGGCCGCTATTAAATCGTATTCCCTGGCATTATGACATAAAAGTGTTTAAACTCTTACCATGCCAAAAATAATTTCTGGCTCACAGTTGAAATGTGGCAAGCACTTGTAGTGAACTTTAATGGGATTTATTTATAGATTCAACATTTAACTTTACTTCACATTGTGTGTTTAGTTTACTTGTCTAATCAACCAAATAATAATAAAAAAATGATATTGCATTCAATTTGAACATCTTTGAAAACAATCATTAAGTGGATTCCTACATAAAAACGGTTTAAATGTGTTGATGTTACAGTTAAACTATTGCAAGACAAATACATACCCTATATAATTATAATGCAAAGCTTAATGAATATACTATATAAATCAAATGCAAAGCTTAATGAAAGAGCCTTTGGAAGATCTGCCCTTATTTAGTTTCTGCCTGGACTGCAGAACCACCTCTATATAAGAGACCACAAGATGAGATGGATAGACCGCAGGGGATTTCAGGTTATTACAACTGGTGGTAAGTCACACTGATGCTTCAGCTGCTGTCTTGGAGGGACCATTGCATTAGAGTAGAGATTTTACCCTCTTGTTTTTATGGAGAATCTTTTCATTTATTTTAATGACTATTTCCTTATTTAGGCTACCTTCCTCCAATTATCTTTTTCATTTAATGGAGATAATTTAATTATAGAGATAATAGTATGTATTTTTGGAGAAACCATTGCATTAGAGTAAAGTTCATTGAGGATTTCTTTATGCATTTACTTACATTTTTTACTTCAAATGTATTTCATTTAGATTTTTATAAATTTTTCATTAGAATGAATATTTGTATGTGGTTGTTTTCTTTTAGGTTTAGCTTTTTTGATCATACTTATAATTAGCTTTTTCTGATAATTTAATGTGAATAGAAGAGAGAAATCAATTACATTAAGTACAAACCATCAAGTGCCTCTGCACTGACACACGTTCATTTGATTTCCATTTTATTCAAAAGCCTGTCAGTAAAATGTGACCATTAGACTCTGACTTGTAACCGTTTTGACTCTTTAACATCATGAATAACTTTTCTTGTCAGGTATCATTTCTTCTGCGGCTGAGGGGAAGAAAACGGTAAGAATTATTTAATATCATCTCATCACTGAACATCTCCAAACCTTCTTGAAGCTATGTGTACATGTAAAAAGAAATAATAAATTTGTTTGTTTTCATGAAATAAGACTCCATCATGAGTACGGACGCAGAGATGGCCATTTACGGCAAGGCTGCCATGTACCTCCGTAAGCCAGAGAAGGAGAGGCTTGAGGCCCAGACCATGCCCTTTGATGCGAAGGCTGCTGCATATGTGACTGATCCTAAGGAACTGTACCTCAAGTGTACCATCCTTAAGAGGGACGGTGGCAAAGTCACCGTGAAGGTTTTGACTACACAGGAGGTAGGCAGAGGTTGATCATGGCAGAATCTAATTTGTTGGTATCAACAGAAAGTGAAAGATGCAATAGCTGCACTGTTAAGAAAACTAAAAATAAGTTTCCATATTTTAGGAGAGGGTAGTCAAGGAGGATGATGTCACACCCATGAACCCTCCCAAGTATGACAAAATTGAGGACATGGCCATGATGACCCATCTCAATGAAGCCTCTGTATTGTATAACCTTGCAGAGCGTTATTCAGCATGGATGATCTACGTAAGATATTTCACCTACTCAATGAAGTAAAATATTACTTAATATTACTGATTTCACCAATTATATTAATGATAATCTCTGAATGATTTCCTTCAGACCTACTCTGGGCTGTTCTGTGCCACTGTAAACCCATACAAGTGGCTCCCAGTGTACGATCAGGATGTTGTCAATGCCTACAGAGGCAAGAAGCGTATGGAGGCTCCACCCCACATCTTCTCTGTCTCTGACAACGCCTTCCAGAACATGCTCACTGGTATGTCAATTCAAAGTTTCAAATCCCTTATCTTATCTTGTTATTAATAAAAGCCATACTCATGAAATGTTGAATACATTTGTTTTACAGATAGAGAGAACCAGTCTGTCCTGATCACGTAAGTTTGATTCTGTTAAAATGATACAAATATATATATATAATACAGTATAATACATAATGAATCATACATTGGAAACTTTATTCATCTTTTCATACCCAGTGGAGAATCCGGTGCTGGAAAGACTGTGAACACCAAGCGTGTCATCCAGTACTTTGCTACCATCTCAGTGGGTGGAGCAGAAAAGAAGAAGGATGCAGGCTCTGGAAAGATACAGGTATTAAAAAAATTGTCAATCAATGAATCAATACATAAATAAATTACAAAAGAAGAACATAAAGAAAATAAACAAGATTCAATAAAAAGGTAATAACATTTTTATTTGATAATAGGGGTCACTGGAGGACCAGATCATTGCAGCCAATCCCCTGCTGGAGGCCTACGGTAATGCCAAGACTGTGAGAAATGACAACTCCTCCCGTTTTGTAAGTATGAAATGAATTCCTCCCTGAAGAAGCTCCTTAGTTTTTGAGTCCTTTTATTACGATGTTAAAACTAATTATTTTGCAAACAGGGTAAATTCATCAGAATTCATTTCCATGCAAATGGTAAACTGTCCAGTGCTGATATTGAGACGTGTAAGTATCTAGTTCTACATGTGAATTAATTAACTATGATTATTAGTGGAATAGGTTTTGATTCATGAATGGGCCTCATAGATCTGCTGGAGAAGTCCAGGGTGACATTCCAGCTTCCTGATGAGAGAGGCTACCACATCTTCTACCAGATGATGACCAACCACAAACCTGAGCTCATTGGTGAGATTAAGTAATAGTAAGAGATGTACATTACATTAAGATGAAGTGTTATCCAGAAACACCTTTATCTGTTTTAACATGACTTTATATGTACATATGACTTCTGAAGTTCAACTATGTGAAAGGGTAGTTTTATGTCAAGAATTAAATGGTTTTTTGTATAGATCATACCGCCCATGGGAAAGTTTGGAAACGTGCAAGATATATATTTTTTTTATAAGATATCTGTTAGCTGGCAGAGTATAGGTGAAAAATTACATTGACAAAATCCAAACAAAAAATGACATTTGTTTAATCCTCCAGAAATGACCCTCATCACCAGCAACCCCTACGACTTCCCCATGTGCAGTCAGGGTCAGATCACTGTGGCCAGCATTGATGACAAAGAGGAGCTGGATGCTACTGATGTCAGTGGTTATTCCGAAAACACTTCATATATTTTCCACATGGCATTTATGTTCTAAAATGTTTTCTAAATGTGCCTTGTTTTCAACACAGGCTGCTATTGATATTCTGGGCTTCAGTTATGAGGAGAAGATGGGCATCTTTAAGTTTACTGGTGCTGTGCTTCACCACGGTAACATGAAGTTCAAGCAGAAGCAGCGTGAGGAGCAGGCTGAGCCAGATGGCAATGAAGGTAACTTTAACATGTATTCATCAATGTACTAGAAGGTATGCTTGTGCATATTTGCTTGTTATACATTTTAAGTCTTTATGATACTGATTAATAATATATGCATTTTTCATGTTAACTTTGTAGAGGCTGACAAGATTTCCTATCTACTGGGTCTGAATTCTGCTGATATGCTCAAGGCTCTTTGCTACCCAAGAGTGAAGGTCGGAAATGAGTATGTCACCAAGGGCCAGACTGTAGCTCAGGTAAGAAAAACACTCCACGTGTGTTAATAGAATATGGTAAAATATGTGTTAACATGATACTTTGTCAAATTATAAGACATACATTTCATTCATCCAATATATTTGACAGAGCAATCTGACTTGTGTCCCTGTCAAAAATGTAATGTCAGGTCAAAAACTCAGTGAGTGCCCTGGCCAAGTCTGTCTATGAGAGGATGTTCTTGTGGATGGTCATCCGTATCAACCAGATGCTAGACACCAAGCAAGCAAGACAATTCTACATTGGTGTGCTGGACATTGCTGGTTTTGAAATTTTTGATGTAAGTTGTTAAATCAGTGGCAGCAATTCTGACAGCATGTCCTTTATTAGTATGGAATAGTCAATTACACTGTTGACAACTAATAATGCTAGGTTGATTAAATGTCCCCTACTAGTACAACAGCATGGAGCAGCTGTGCATCAACTTCACCAATGAGAAACTGCAACAGTTTTTCAACCACCACATGTTCGTCCTGGAGCAAGAGGAGTACAAGAAGGAGGGTATTATCTGGGAGTTTATTGACTTCGGCATGGACTTGGCCGCCTGCATTGAGCTTATTGAGAAGGTACACATGATTATAACTAAAAGTCATAATTATTTGTATGACTAAAACATTACTTTTGATAATGTTTCATCAATCCTTTTTTCTCTGAAGCCAATGGGCATCTTCTCCATCCTTGAAGAGGAGTGCATGTTCCCCAAGGCCTCAGACATTACCTTCAAGAACAAGCTGTATGACCAGCATCTTGGCAAGACCAAAGCATTTGAGAAGCCCAAGCCTGCAAAGGGCAAGGCTGAGGCCCACTTCTCCCTGGTCCACTATGCTGGTACAGTGGACTACAACATCACTGGCTGGCTGGACAAGAACAAGGATCCCCTGAATGACTCCGTTGTGCAGCTGTACCAGAAGTCCTCAAACAAACTGCTGCCTGTGCTGTACCCACCTGTAGTTGAAGGTACATACTCATAGAGTGTAACCATCGTTTATAACTGTTAATCCATTATATTATAATACCAATACATTTTTAAGGCATTTCTTGCTTCTGTTTTACAAATATAAACGTGAAAAATGAACTGTGTCTAATAACCAATCAATAAAAACAGAGGTTGGGGGTGCAAAGAAGGGAGCCAAGAAGAAGGGTGGATCCATGCAGACTGTGTCTTCACAGTTCAGGGTAAGGATAAACACACAAATCAATGTAGAAAATTTAACCAAATTTCATATATTTCTTCTGAATTTGTACTTTATCAGTTGATTTGTACATTTCATGTTTTATTCTGTAATGTTTCTTTAGGAGAACTTGGGCAAACTGATGACCAACTTGAGGAGCACCCATCCTCACTTTGTGCGTTGCCTGATTCCCAATGAGTCAAAGACACCAGGTACAGTGATCACTAACATTTGTTTTTTTTTTGGTTAGAATATGACATCTTCATTGCTACACCAAACTAATATTATTGACTACGTATTCATCACCCATGTCACAGGTCTCATGGAGAACTTCCTGGTTATCCACCAGCTGAGGTGTAACGGTGTACTGGAGGGCATCAGAATCTGCAGAAAGGGCTTCCCCAGCAGAATCCTCTATGCTGACTTCAAGCAGAGGTATTACCTTAATGATCTTTCAAGGAAAACTTTACAAATGACTTTGGACATTTAAGTTAATGTTAAAAACATTACAATGGTCTTCTTCAGGTACAAAGTACTGAATGCCAGTGTCATTCCTGAGGGCCAGTTTATTGACAACAAAAAGGCTTCTGAGAAGCTGCTTGGGTCCATTGATGTGCCTCAGGATGAGTACAAATTTGGACACACCAAGGTTTGTTTATTGTTGTCAAAACCTATGTTTATACTTCATTGAAAGTTACTCTCTGACAAATGTGTTTTTTTAACCTTAAGGTGTTCTTCAAAGCTGGTCTTCTGGGTACTCTTGAGGAGATGCGAGATGAGAAGCTGGCAGCTCTGGTCGGAATGATTCAGGCTGCATGCAGAGGTTATGTCATGAGAAAGGAGTTTGTGAAGATGATGGAGAGGAGGTATGTTTGAAACTTCCTCTCAAAATGTAAACTGGTTTTTGGCTACTGAGTGCAACCCCATTATGATGGTTTATAATATTTTATAGGGAAGCCATCTACACTATTCAGTACAACATCCGCTCATTCATGAATGTCAAACACTGGCCATGGATGAAGGTTTACTACAAGATCAAGCCTCTTCTGAAGAGTGCTGAAACTGAGAAGGAGCTTTCTCAGATGAAGGATAACTATGACAAGATGAAAACAGACCTGGCTACTGCCCTGGCCAAGAAGAAGGAACTGGAGGAGAAGATGGTTTCGCTCCTGCAGGAGAAGAATGATCTTGCACTGCAAGTGGCTTCTGTAAGTAAACATTCTTTTTTGTATCCCAATGTGTACACAGTGTGGTACATGTGATGTAACGTAATCTACATATCTAAATATCACACAGGAAGGAGAGAATCTCAATGATGCTGAAGAGAGGTGTGAGGGACTTATCAAAAGTAAGATCCAGCTGGAGGCCAAAGTCAAAGAGGTATCTGAGAGACTGGAGGATGAGGAGGAAATCAATGCTGAGCTGACTGCCAAGAAGAGGAAACTGGAAGATGAATGCTCTGAGCTCAAGAAGGACATCGATGACCTGGAGCTCACCTTGGCCAAAGTGGAGAAGGAGAAACATGCCACTGAGAACAAGGTTTGTAAAGATGTCAGCACATTATCACCAGCGTCAATTTTCTCCAAACCGGTAACAAAATAGTACAAAGGAAGGCAACACTTTTCTTCCGACGACATGATTTTGTTTTTGTTTAGGTGAAGAACCTGACTGAGGAGATGGCCTCTCAGGATGAGAGCGTTGCTAAGCTGACAAAGGAGAAGAAAGCCCTTCAAGAGTCACATCAGCAGACCCTTGATGACCTGCAGGCAGAGGAAGACAAAGTCAACACTCTGACCAAGGCCAAGACCAAGCTTGAACAGCAAGTGGATGATGTGAGTATATAAAAGCTCATGGAAACTTATAATTAATATCAGTAATGGAGTAGAGTGAATATTCAACAATGAATTAGATAGATCTTAATTATATTCAATTGTTGACATCCAGCTTGAAGGTTCTCTGGAGCAAGAGAAGAAGCTCCGTATGGACCTTGAGAGATCCAAGAGAAAGCTTGAAGGTGACCTGAAACTGGCTCAGGAAACTGTCATGGATCTTGAGAACGACAAACAGCAGTCTGATGAGAAAATCAAGAAGTAAGACATTTTTATTTTCTGAACCACAATAACATGAACTCCATATGTCTTCTGATTTCATATATCTTTTTTTACAATAGTTGACAATTGCTTTTATTAATTGCTCACAGGAAGGACTTTGAGACCAGCCAGCTTCTGAGCAAAATTGAGGATGAGCAGTCCCTGGGTGCTCAACTTCAGAAGAAGATCAAGGAGCTTCAGGTGGGATATTATTACAAAAGGAATACACATTTTCTGAAATGACATACTTGGATATTTAGCTCAATATTTGCATAATTTAGGCCCGTATTGAGGAGCTGGAGGAAGAGATTGAGGCTGAGCGTGCTGCTCGTGCCAAGGTTGAGAAGCAGAGAGCTGATCTCTCCAGAGAACTTGAAGAGATCAGTGAGAGGCTTGAGGAGGCTGGTGGAGCCACTTCTGCTCAGATTGAGATGAACAAGAAGCGTGAGGCTGAGTTCCAGAAGCTGCGTCGTGACCTTGAGGAGTCCACCCTGCAGCATGAAGCCACTGCTGCTGCTCTGCGTAAGAAGCAGGCTGACAGTGTTGCAGAGCTGGGAGAGCAGATTGACAACCTCCAGCGTGTCAAGCAGAAGCTTGAGAAGGAGAAGAGCGAGTACAAGATGGAGATTGATGACCTCTCTAGCAACATGGAAGCTGTTTCTAAAGCCAAGGTAAGTTATTCTTCAATGCCTTTATTGTGTTAAGAAATAATATTAAACAATAAATACATGAATAACAATAAATGAACATTGATTTCAAATTGATAAACTTTTAATCATCAGGGAAATCTGGAGAAGATTTGCCGTACCCTTGAGGACCAACTCAGTGAAATCAAGGCTAAGAGTGATGAGAATGCTCGCCAGATAAATGACATCAGTGCCCAGAGAGCAAGACTGCTGACAGAAAATGGTTAATACTTCTTTCATTCAGTCATTTGTATCATTTGAAAGTCTGGGGGGACCATTTTGGGAATATAATTGAATATACATTTTCTGTCTAACAAATGCAATATGTATTAATAATTTAATATACCTTCTTCAATTAGGTGAGTTTAGTCGTCAGCTTGAGGAGAAAGAAGCTCTTGTCTCACAGCTGACCAGAGGCAAGCAGGCCTTTACTCAGCAGATTGAGGAGCTGAAGAGGCAAAATGAGGAGGAAGTTAAGGTAAGGACGATTTATTCATAAAGATGACAGGGTTCAAAGATCAAGAAATTTTTACAATTTACTAGATCTCTGTTTCACCTTTTCTAGGCCAAGAATGCTCTTGCTCATGGTGTGCAATCAGCCCGCCATGACTGTGACCTTCTGAGGGAGCAGTTTGAGGAGGAGCAGGAGGCCAAAGCTGAGCTACAGCGTGGAATGTCCAAGGCCAACAGTGAGGTGGCTCAGTGGAGGAGCAAGTATGAAACTGATGCTATCCAGCGCACTGAGGAGCTTGAGGAGTCCAAGTGAGTCAAATATTTAATATTTTAGCTAAAGTAGACATTCAATTTGATGAATGTACACAAATAAACCATGTTATTCTTTAACAGGAAAAAGCTTGCCCAGCGCCTTCAGGAGGCTGAGGAACAGATTGAGGCTGTGAACTCAAAGTGTGCCTCTCTGGAGAAGACCAAACAGAGACTCCTGGGTGAGGTGGAGGACCTCATGATTGATGTGGAGAGGGCCAATGGACTGGCTGCCAACCTAGACAAGAAGCAGAGGAACTTTGACAAGGTCTTTTTTTATTCATTGAAATAACAGTTTAACTATAATTATCCTATGATTCTTCTTCAGGTGCTAAACATGTACGACTTTATTAACAATATTGTGCAGGTTTTGGCTGACTGGAAGCAGAAATATGAGGAGGGCCAAGCAGAGCTTGAAGGAACTCAGAAAGAGGCTCGTTCTCTCAGCACTGAGCTTTTCAAGATGAAGAACTCATATGAAGAAACTCTGGATCATCTGGAGACAATGAAGCGTGAAAACAAAAACCTCCAACGTGAGTTTTTGTTCAAAAATATTAACAGTACTAGGTTGTGGCTGTAGACTTATAACAAATACAAAATTTATCTGCAGAGGAGATTTCTGATCTGACTGAACAAATTGGTGAGACTGGAAAGAGCATCCATGAGCTGGAGAAGTCCAAGAAGCAGGTGGAGACTGAGAAGTGTGAGATCCAGTCAGCCCTTGAGGAAGCTGAGGTGAGGATGATTAAATAGGTAAACAAAATCATATTTAGAATCCACAATATGCCTAATTTAATTTCTTACATTAGGGAACTCTGGAGCATGAGGAATCCAAGATTTTGCGTGTCCAGCTGGAGCTCAACCAGATTAAAGGTGAGGTTGACAGGAAGATAGCTGAGAAGGATGAGGAGATGGAACAGATCAAGAGGAACAGCCAGAGGATCATTGACTCCATGCAGACCACTCTGGACTCTGAGGTCAGGAGCAGGAATGATGCCCTGAGAATCAAGAAGAAGATGGAGGGAGATCTGAATGAGATGGAGATCCAGCTGAGTCATGCCAACCGCCAGGCTGCTGAGGCCCAGAAGCAGCTGAGGAATGTTCAGGGACAACTGAAGGTACAACTTAAAACTAACGTACAGCACAATAAAATATAAATGCATTTATATCTTGTTGTGACCTATTCAGTTCTGTTTTCATGTGAATATTAGGATGCCCAGCTGCATCTTGATGATGCCCTCAGAGTTGGGGAAGACCTGAAGGAGCAGGCCGCCATGGTGGACCGTAGGAACGGTCTCATGGTGGCTGAAATTGAGGAGCTGAGGGCAGCTCTGGAGCAGACAGAGAGAGGCCGCAAAGTGGCTGAGCAAGAGCTGATTGATGCCAGCGAGCGTGTTGGACTGCTGCACTCTCAGGTAAACAAACATTCTAATTCTGTCATATGAGTACAAGAACACGTTCGTGTTTTAATAGTAATTGCATAATAATATGTTTCAGAACACAAGCCTGTTGAACACAAAGAAGAAGCTGGAAAGTGACCTGGTCCAAGTCCAGGGTGAGGTGGATGACAGTGTTCAGGAAGCCAGGAATGCTGAAGAGAAGGCCAAGAAGGCCATCACTGATGTAGGTATACTTTTGTTTCTTCATTCATGGATTGACAAATTGATGTAACTCTTGATTAAAACATTGTTTAACCTTGTAGGCTGCCATGATGGCTGAGGAGCTGAAGAAAGAGCAGGATACTAGTTCTCACCTGGAGAGGATGAAGAAGAACCTGGAAATCACAGTGAAAGACCTGCAGCATCGCCTGGATGAGGCTGAGAACCTGGCCATGAAGGGTGGCAAGAAGCAGCTTCAGAAACTGGAGGCCAGAGTAAGACAATAATCAGCCAGCATTTAATAACTATAAGTCCACTGTAAGGACAAGATCTATTAAATAAATTTACTCTAAAGGTTCGCGATCTGGAGTCAGAGGTTGATAATGAACAGAGACGTGGAGCAGAAGCTATAAAAGGTGTCCGCAAATATGAGAGGAGAGTCAAGGAACTCACCTACCAGGTATGTCAAACTAACATCTCCAAATATGTTTCTACTGCATTAGCATTTTGATCACATCTAAAGGCCATATTACGTGGATTTTTCACTTCCAAATGTGCATCAGACTGAGGAGGATAAGAAGAATGGTTGCAGACTCCAGGATCTTGTTGATAAGCTGCAGCTGAAGGTGAAGGCTTACAAGAGGCAGTCTGAGGAAGCGGTAAGTTCAATATTACTAGGGATACTATGTCAAGTCAACTTTGCTACATTATATTCAAACTGACAAAATATGAATGTCCCTACAGGAGGAGCAGGCCAACTCTTACCTGGCCAAGTGCAGGAAGGTTCAACATGAGCTGGAGGAGGCTGAGGAACGTGCTGACATCGCTGAGACTCAGGTCAACAAGCTGAGGGCCAAGAGCCGTGACGCTGGCAAGGTAATTGGACAGTAAAACTACAGTTCAAATCATTCCACTATTATGTATATAATTCTTTACATAGAATGCCTTTTACACATTTTAACCCTACTTTTGTTTTCTTTTTCTGTTTAGGCAAAGGACATTGCTGAATAATTCCTTATATTTGAAACATCGCACACACAAGTCTTACAATATGACTCAATTGTGAATAGAATACAATAAACTATACAGCAACTTTCCATGTTGTATTGTGTATTTATTTGTTTGGCCTTACTTTCTTTGCATAGTCCTTCAATTAGAGTATCTCTTCACTAGAGCTGGATCCTTCTCAAGAGTTAACTGGATGTGGTCAACAATAAAGTTGAACTGTCAGACACAAGGATATGGCCATTCGGCTGTTGGGAAACAGATTTAATGTCAAAGAAAATTATTAATTTAAAGATTTAATGATTAATTGTTGCACTCACTGCGTGTTATTGCTGGGATTTTCAGCTTTTCTGCTTTTATGGAAAAGGGGTTGTAGAAGAAAGGGAATGACTGTTCTTCAATTTCCTAGGGTCCAGTGTTCACAAACTGGTTTGCAGAGACTGGCAAAAAGAAATGATTGCATGCCTGTTTTTTCTAAATTAGTTATTTTAGTATCAGTGAATTTTTTGATGTTGAACATAGAAGACAAACTAATTTGTTTTAAACCAAAATAACATGATTTTGGGTTCACTGACACTCTAAAAGTGATTTTAGTGTAATCTTTAATGCCATTCGTCAACAATTACCTAATTGATTGCGCTGTATATAATATCACAATATCAAAATGCAACACTTAGGGATGAGGGAAGAGAGATATTTTGGGTTGTTTAGCTTCAAAATCTTGCTCTCCAGCTCTCTTTTCAACTTTTTACCTTAAACCTGTTCACTGAGATAAAAATATTTATGATTCAGTTTTTAGCGCAATGGCTTCTTTGACAACTTCTACGTT
This sequence comes from Lota lota, assembly GCA_026745465.1. Classification (NCBI taxonomy): domain Eukaryota; kingdom Metazoa; phylum Chordata; class Actinopteri; order Gadiformes; family Lotidae; genus Lota; species Lota lota. The sequence goes on along the minus strand of JACYXH010000017.1, from coordinate 993,789 downwards.
TAACCTAATATTACTTTTAGTTACATCAGACCATTATATTTCCGGCATAATATCAATGGAGTGAGGTAAAAAGTAAAACAATGCTTTGGAATGTTCTATGAAGTTTATAGTGATACTGAATTACGTAGGTAAAGGACAACTAATGCACATGTTTGCAGTACAGTACTTCAGCAAAACTGCTTTCTTTCCCTGGTGGTAACCCAACAAACAAAATGCCACAGGTTTAGCTATGGTGTTTCCCCATGCTCAATTTGGGCTGCCTAGCCAATGCAATGCACTTGCTTTTGTCAAGGAATCACCCTTACGATTTGGGAGAACATAAACCTACACACAAGATTGCACAAGGTTGCTTAGAAGCGCAGAGAAGTGAAGAGAAAATGAGTCAGCTGTGAGAGTAACATCTATCTTAAAACAGCCTCCGGCCATTTGGCAACACACTGCTGCCACATGGGCAGGTGGAGCTGAGAAGATCGCAAAGCTTCAATAAATACCCAATTAATACACATCTCGATTAAAGAGTTGAAACAGTATTCTTTCATATAACGCTTCTCACTCTCCTCCCAAAGTTCATGAATCAGACCACGTTTATTTACAACTGGTGTGAAGCAGGGCAGGGGGCGAGTGCCTGGCGTTCATTGGTTGCTCACCACGGTTTCTGGCCTGGTTTAGTGGTCATGGGCACTTACACGTGCGCCTTATAATCATGTAGGCAGAGCAGTGCAGGCACATATTCAAGCATGGGGGGGGGGGGGGGGGGGGGGGGGGGCTACGCTCTGGGGAGGAGCTGTGGCTCATGGTTAGCGATGGAAGACAAGAAATTTTTTGACTTATTGAGGTACTCTAATGGCATACAGGTACGATTTATCAAACGAAATGAGTAGAAAAAAAAAAAAGATAGAACAGAATAGACAATGGTTTATTCAAATGTGGGATTAGACTGATTAGACCGAAACTGAGCGGTACATACCTATCATGTACACAGGTACTATACAAATACTAAGCTCAAAGCTGTGAAGCAAACTGATGAGTTCTTTGAAGGCACACGAGTGGTGCACAGATTTAATTTTTTCTCGAGATCCAATGACATACTTAAGATTTGTGATTATAAAATACAAAGACATCTGCAATGAAGTCAAAAGGGCTAATCAGGCTGCCCCGATGAAGGAGCATTTTTTAAACTTGGTACAACATATTTTACATGCTGAACATTTTTGCCTCTAGGACCCACAATGTCCGTCTGTATTTTTCTTTACAGTGACAGTTTTAGGAAAACCTCAAGAATCAGGAATCGTGATCTAAATAACCACAGGCTGCAGATTACACCAAATTTGGTCAACATGCTCTATTCAGTCAATGCGTTGTTTGTCCTTTTTTTTTCTTTTGATTTAAGTGAATTAAAAATCTAAACATTTCACTTGTAGCCTACGTGATGATCACGGAACATGGCTGGTTGACGTGATGGAGGTCATCAGCAGCAGCAACTCTCTTTTTCTCTCTTTCTGTTTCATTTTTGTTTATTTTTTAGAGAGCCATAGAGCCATTGAACGCATGGCTCTATTTAGAAGGGAATCACCAAAAATGGCAGATATTTTGCAATATTCCATCAATCATAATTCCACAATTTTATCGACACAATTGTGTCAGTAGCTCCAAAAACCAGTCACAGTGACAATTTCAATAAATGCTAAGCTAAACGATTATGCTCAAAATCACATATAAATGACATTTGCTAATGACCCTTAACTCAGATTCCCTCTGAATCACCTTAGCGCACATATCTCATTGCCCTCGAGTGACGTGCCCTTACGAATCACTGGAAAAGGGCATGCACTGGGGTTGGTGGTGCGTGTGGGTTGCAAATTCCTATTGAGACTGTTTGCAGCTTTAATTATTATTATTATTACTATTATTATTAATATTGTGTTTAAACTATGGGAGTAAATGGGAAGCAATAATCATATTGACATCACACATGGCAATAAAGTCATGTGTAATGAGACATAAATCTTAATGTGACCTTTGCCAGCCAAAAATAAAGCAATGTCCCATTGGTGCCTTTCAATGAGGTCAAGCACTCGGACACCAAGCTAACAGATTCAGTGCTACAAAAACACATTCAGAGATAGAAATTTAGACATAAAATAAAATGTAAAAATAATTTAGGAAGAATGGGATCTTATATTAGAATTGCTTTTACTTTATATATACTTTTTTATTCAATTATTTTTATTTTCTATTTATAAAAAGCAAAATTCCTTTTAGTACAAGTAAACAAAAATAACATGATCGTAGATGTAAAATGTATTATGTTTGAAAGCCCAATAACCATAGGTAAAATAAAGTATTTTCATATTAAACTAGGTTAATGAATACTAATGGCGATCTAAAAATTCCTTGGCATCACGTCATCAAAGTTTATATACTCCAATAACAAGAGCCATGCCAATAAAATATCTGTGGTCACAGTTGCAATGTCAACCTTAATTATATATAGACAAATGCCCAAGCATCTTTCAAACTGTGAAAGAAGGTAAATGTCACAGCAGCTGGTTTTTAGCAGATATAAATATGAATATTAAAATTATAAAATGGGGAATGGTAAACAGACAGGAATGATGCCCTTGTGTATCTGTGTGTGCACTGACTGTGGTAAAGATGATGCCCACATTTCAAATACAATATTAATTATTGTATTATTATATGTTATTAATATCATGGTTCAAATTAAAATGCTACATAAATGAATACAGTACTCCGGTCAAAATGAATTAAGAAAAGCATCTACAAGGAGTTTGAAAACCTACAATATTTTCTACATATACATACGAGTGATTAACTTTTTTCAATTATTTTTTTTACTCATGCACCTTGCTATTTTGCTGATCAAACCCATTAACCATTATTCTATATGCAGTGTGTTAATCTGCCTCCAGAGTGCTTTGCTACACATTGCATCACAGGTCATGCTCATTTATTCATTGTACATGACACACACACACACACACACACACACACACACACACACACACACACACACACACACACAAACACACAAACAGCATGTTGGTTGAACAGTTATATGCATCCTTCAGACTATAAAATACCTTCATATCTATAGTTTTGTTTACGTATTAATAAAATAGGTCATCTGATCCCTAGATGGCCAGTAAGACAGATAGATCAATAGATGCTGTTTAGAGCCACAATGCCTTTATACGTCATTAATAAACATTAATACATTAATAATAAAATAGTTTATTTTAAGAAAAAGATTGGTTACATATCACACTAAATTGATTAAATAATAATAGAAAGCTTAGTGGCAATGAAAAAAGTAATCGGGATGCACTCCAAAATGTATTAATACATGCAACACTATACCTTCCAGGATCAGGCCTCTATTAAGTCACGTTCCCTGGCATTTTGTCACAAAAGATTTAAAACCATGCCAACGAAATGGAATGTTGGCTAACAGTTGCAATGTGGCAAGCACTGGTAGTAAACTTGACTGTATATTTATAGATTCAACTGATTTTTTACTTGTTAAACAGAGTAAATGTTCTAAATTTGTATGAAAACAAATGAAAATATGAAATATCCCCAGATATTATGAATTGGATTCAAGCATAAAAATGGCAAAAATTTGTTGATGTTGCAGTTAAACTATTGAGATACAAATACATTAAAATAATAATTATATATATATATTGTTATCATGTATGGCACTCAAGGTATGAGCCAATGAAAAACATTTTTGCAAAGTGAAAAAAAAGTTTTGAAGATCTGCCCTTATATAGTTTCTGCCTGGACTGCAGAACAACCTCTATATAAGAGACCACAAGATGAGATGGATAGACTGCAGGGGATTTCAGGTTATTACAACTGGTGGTAAGTCCCACTGATGCTTCAGCTGCTGTTTTGGAGGGACCATTGCATTAGAGTAGAGATTTTACACTCTTGTTTTCATGGAGGTTCTTATCATTTATTTAAATTACTATTTCCTTATTTAGCCTTATTTATACCTTCCTCCGATTCATTTTTTTTAATTTAATGGATATAATTTAGTTATTGAGATATTATAATTTTTTGAGGAAACCATTGCATTAGAGTATTGTTCATTAAGGATTACTTTATGCATTTACTTACATTTTTCATTTCAAATATCTTTCATTTCGATTTTTTGTTATTTATTTTTCATTAGAATGAATATTTGAATGTGGTTGTTTTCTTTTAGGTTGAGCTTTTTTTTATCATAATAGCTTTTTTCTGATAATTTAATGTGGATAGAAGAGACAAATCAATGACATCATTAAGTACACACCATCAAGTGCCTCTGCACTGACACACATGTTAATTTGATTTTAAATCCGTTTTTCCATTTTATTCAAAAGCCTGTCAGTAAAATGTGACCATTAGACTCTGACTTGTAACCGTTTTGACTCTTTAACAACATGAATAACTTTTCTTGTCAGGTATCATTTCTTCTGCGGCTGAGGGGAAGAAAACGGTAAGAATTATTTAATATCATCTCATCACTGAACATCTCCAAACCTTCTTGAAGCTATGTGTACATGTAAAAAAATAAATAAAAATTGTTTGTTTTCATGAAATAAGACTCCATCATGAGTACGGACGCAGAGATGGCCATTTACGGCAAGGCTGCCATTTACCTCCGTAAGCCAGAGAAGGAGAGGCTTGAGGCCCAGACCATGCCCTTTGATGCGAAGGCTGCTGCATATGTGACTGATGTTAAGGAACTGTACCTCAAGTGTACCATCCTTAAGAGGGACGGTGGCAAAGTCACCGTGAAGGTTTTGACTACACAGGAGGTAGGCAGAGGTTGATCATGGCAGAATCTAATTTGTTGGTGTCAACAGAAAGTGAAAGTTGCAATAGCTGCACTGTTAAGAAAACTAAAAATGGGTTTCAATATTTTAGGAGAGGGTAGTCAAGGAGGATGATGTCACACCCATGAACCCTCCCAAGTATGACAAAATTGAGGACATGGCCATGATGACCCATCTCAATGAAGCCTCTGTGTTGTATAATCTTGCAGAGCGTTATTCAGCATGGATGATCTACGTAAGATATTTCACCTACTAAATCTAAATCTAAAGTTAAATATTACTTAACGATTTCACAGATCTTATTAATAATTATCTCTGAATGATCTCCTTCAGACCTACTCTGGGCTGTTCTGTGCCACTGTAAACCCCTACAAGTGGCTCCCAGTGTACGATCAGGATGTTGTCAATGCCTACAGAGGCAAGAAGCGTATGGAGGCTCCACCCCACATCTTCTCTGTCTCTGACAACGCCTTCCAGAACATGCTCACTGGTATGCAAATTCAAAGTTTAAAAACCCTTATCATATCTTGTTTTTATTAATAAAAGTCATACTCATGGATTTTTGAATACATTTGTTGAACAGATAGAGAGAACCAGTCTGTCCTGATCACGTAAGTTTGATTCTGTTAATATGATGTAAATATAATACAATGAATCATACATTGGAAAACATATCAAATGTACTCACTTTATTCATCTTTTAATACAACAGTGGAGAATCCGGTGCTGGAAAGACTGTGAACACCAAGCGTGTCATCCAGTACTTTGCTACCATCTCAGTGGGTGGACCAGAAAAGAAGAAGGATGCAGGCTCTGGAAAGATACAGGTATTTAAAAAAAACATTGAATAAATAAATTAATTAATTAATTAATTAATCAATACATAAATAAATTGCAAAAGAAGAACATAAAGAAAATAAATAGATTCAATAAAAAGGTAATAACATTTTTATTTGATAATAGGGGTCACTGGAGGACCAGATCATTGCAGCCAATCCCCTGCTGGAGGCCTACGGTAATGCCAAGACTGTGAGAAATGACAACTCCTCCCGTTTTGTAAGTATGAAATGAATTCCTCCCTGAAGAAGCTCCTTAGCTGTTTAGTCATTTTATTAGGATGTTAAAACTAATTATTTTGCAAACAGGGTAAATTCATCAGAATTCATTTCCACGCAAATGGTAAACTGTCCAGTGCTGACATTGAGACGTGTAAGTATCTAGTTCTACATGTTAATTAATTAACTATGATTATTAGTGGAATAGGTTTTGATTCATGAATGGGCCTTATAGATCTGCTGGAGAAGTCCAGGGTGACATTCCAGCTTCCTGATGAGAGAGGCTACCACATCTTCTACCAGATGATGACCAACCACAAACCTGAGCTCATTGGTGAGATTCTACATTACATTAAGATGAAGTGTTATCCAGAAACACCTTTATCTGTTTTAACATTACTTTATATGTACATATGACTTATGAAGTTCAACTATGTGGAGGGCCAGTTTTCTCTCTAGAATTAAATGGTTTTTTGGTAAAGATTATATCTCCCATGGGAACGTTTGGAAACATGTAATGCATGTAAGTGCAAAGCAAGATGATTTTTTCTATTCAGAAGGTTTCTGTAAGGTAGCAGCATATAGTTGAGAAATCATACTTACAAAATCCGAGCAGAAAATGACATTTGTTAAATCCTCCAGAAATGACCCTCATCACCACCAACCCCTACGACTTCCCCATGTGCAGTCAGGGTCAGATCACTGTGGCCAGCATTGATGACAAAGAGGAGCTGGATGCTACTGATGTCAGTGGTTATTCCGAAAACACTTCATATATTTTCCACATGGCATTTATGTTCTCAAATGTTTTCTAAATGTGCCTTGTTTTCAACACAGGCTGCTATTGATATTTTGGGCTTCAACAATGAGGAGAAGATGGGCATCTTTAAGTTTACTGGTGCGGTGCTTCACCACGGTAACATGAAGTTCAAGCAGAAGCAGCGTGAGGAGCAGGCTGAGCCAGATGGCAATGAAGGTAACTATTAACATGTATTCATCAATGTACTAGAAGGTATGCTCGTGCATATTTGCTTGTTATACATTTTAAGTCATTATTATAACGAATAATAATGAAATCTTTGTTAATGTTTTGTAGAGGCTGACAAGATTTCCTATCTACTGGGTCTGAATTCTGCTGATATGCTCAAGGCTCTTTGCTACCCAAGAGTGAAGGTCGGAAATGAGTATGTCACTAAGGGACAGACTGTACCTCAGGTAAGAAAAACACAATGTGTTGAAGAAATAAGGTATATTAATGTGTTAACATGATGCATTGCTTATTATTAGATGAATATTTTTGATGATTTTAGAGGAAAATGTAATTTCAGGTCAATAACTCAGTGAGTGCCCTGGCCAAGTCTATCTATGAGAGGATGTTCTTGTGGATGGTCATCCGTATCAACCAGATGCTGGACACCAAGCAAGCAAGACAATTCTACATTGGTGTGCTGGACATTGCTGGTTTTGAGATTTTTGATGTAAGTTGTAAATTAAGCGGCAGCATTTCTGATAGCATTTCCTTCATTTTGGATGCAATAGTTATTACCATTCAATTGTTGACAACTAGTAATGGTCGGTTTACTAAATTTCCCCTAATAGTACAACAGCATGGAGCAGCTGTGCATCAACTTCACCAATGAGAAACTGCAACAGTTTTTCAACCACCACATGTTCGTCCTGGAGCAAGAGGAGTACAAGAAGGAGGGTATCATCTGGGAGTTCATTGACTTTGGCATGGACTTGGCTGCCTGCATTGAGCTTATTGAGAAGGTACACGTCAATATTATAACTATATTTCATTATTCTTTGTGTGGCTAAAAAGGTACTTTTTATAATTTGTCATCAATCCTTTTTTCTCTGAAGCCAATGGGCATCTTCTCCATCCTTGAAGAGGAGTGCATGTTCCCCAAGGCCTCAGACACTACCTTCAAGAGCAAGCTGTATGACCAGCATCTTGGCAAGAACAAAGCATTTGAGAAGCCCAAGCCTGCAAAGGGCAAGGCTGAGGCCCACTTCTCCCTGGTCCACTATGCTGGTACCGTGGACTACAACATCACTGGCTGGCTGGACAAGAACAAGGATCCCCTGAATGACTCTGTTGTGCAGCTGTACCAGAAGTCCTCAAACAAACTGCTGCCTGTCCTGTACCCACCTGTAGTTGAAGGTAAATACTCATAGGGTGTACCCATAGTGTATAACTGGTAATCCATTATATTATAATACCCATTAAGCCATTTCTTGCCTCTGTTTTACAAATATAAACTTGAAAAATTAACTGTGACTTATAACCAATGATTAAAAACAGAGGTCGGGGGTGCAAAGAAGGGAGGCAAGAAGAAGGGTGGCTCCATGCAGACTGTGTCTTCACAGTTCAGGGTAAGGGTAGACACCTAAATTAATGTACAAATGTATGTAATTTGATACCTAATTTCATATGTTTTTTCTAAATTTGTTATTTATCAGTTAATTTGTATTTTTTGTTGTTAATTTGTTTTATTCTGGGATGTGTCTTTAGGAGAACTTGGGCAAACTGATGACCAACTTGAGGAGCACCCATCCTCACTTTGTGCGTTGCCTGATTCCCAATGAGTCAAAGACTCCAGGTACAGTGATCACTAACATGTGTTTTTTCTTTTGGTTAGGATATGACATTTTAGTCATTGCTACACCAAACTAATAATATTGACTACGTATTCATCACCCATGTCACAGGTCTCATGGAGAACTTCCTGGTTATCCACCAGCTGAGGTGTAACGGTGTACTGGAGGGCATCAGAATCTGCAGAAAGGGCTTCCCCAGCAGAATCCTCTATGCTGACTTCAAGCAGAGGTATTACCTTAATGATCTTTAAAGGAATACTTTACAAATGTCTTTGAACATTTAAGTTCATGTTAAAAACATTACAATGGTCTTCTTCAGGTACAAAGTACTGAATGCCAGTGTCATTCCTGAGGGCCAGTTTATTGACAACAAGAAGGCTTCTGAGAAGCTGCTTGGGTCCATTGATGTGCCTCACGATGAGTACAAATTTGGACACACCAAGGTTTGCTTATTGTTGTCAAAAACTATGTTTATACTTCATTGAAAGTCACTCTCTGACTAGAGTTTTTTTTTTTACCTTAAGGTGTTCTTCAAAGCTGGTCTTCTGGGTACTCTTGAGGAGATGCGAGATGAGAAGTTGGCAGCTCTGGTCGGAATGATTCAGGCTGCATGCAGAGGTTATGTCATGAGAAAGGAGTTTGTGAAGATGATGGAGAGAAGGTATGTTTGAAACTTCCTCTCAAAACTTAAACTGGTTTTTGGCTACTGAGTGCAACCCCAATATGATGGTTTATTGTATTTTATAGGGAAGCCATCTACACTATTCAGTACAACATCCGCTCATTCATGAATGTCAAACACTGGCCATGGATGAAGGTTTACTACAAGATCAAGCCTCTTCTGAAGAGTGCTGAAACTGAGAAGGAGCTTTCTCAGATGAAGGATAACTATGATAAGATGAAGACAGACCTGGCTGCTGCCCTGGCCAAGAAGAAGGAACTGGAGGAGAAGATGGTTGCTCTCCTGCAGGAGAAAAATGACCTTGCACTGCAAGTGGCTTCTGTAAGTTGCCATTCTTTTTTGTATCCCAATGTGTACACAGTGAGGTACATGTGATGAAACGTGATATACATATCTAAATATCACACAGGAAGGAGAGAATCTCAATGATGCTGAAGAGAGGTGTGAGGGACTTATCAAGAGTAAGATCCAGCTGGAGGCCAAAGTCAAAGAGGTAACTGAGAGACTGGAGGATGAGGAGGAAATCAATGCTGAGCTGACTGCCAAGAAGAGGAAACTGGAAGATGAATGCTCTGAGCTCAAGAAGGACATTGATGACCTGGAGCTCACCTTGGCCAAAGTGGAGAAGGAGAAACATGCCACTGAGAACAAGGTTTGTAAAGATGTCAGCACATTATCACCAGCGCAAATTTACTCCAAACCAGAAACAAAATAGTACATATGAACACTTTTCTACCGACCATGACACATGACTTTGTTTTTGTTTAGGTGAAGAACCTGACTGAGGAGATGGCCTCTCAGGATGAGAGCGTTGCTAAGCTGACAAAGGAGAAGAAAGCCCTCCAAGAGTCACATCAGCAGACTCTTGATGACCTGCAGGCAGAGGAAGACAAAGTCAACACTCTGACCAAGGCCAAGACCAAGCTTGAACAGCAAGTGGATGATGTGAGTATATAAAAGCCAATGGAAACGTATAATTAATATCAGTAATGTAGTTGAATGAATATTCATCAATACATTGGATACTTCTATAGAATAATTATATTCAATTATTGACATACAGCTTGAAGGTTCTCTGGAGCAAGAGAAGAAGCTCCGTATGGACCTTGAGAGATCCAAGAGAAAGCTTGAGGGTGACTTGAAACTGGCTCAGGAAACTGTCATGGATCTTGAGAACGACAAACAGCAGTCTGATGAGAAAATCAAGAAGTAAGACATTTGTATTTTCTAAACAACAATAGGATGAACTCCATATGTCTTCTGATATATATGTTTTTACAATATTTGACAGTTGTTATAATCAATTATTCACAGGAAGGACTTTGAGACCAGCCAGCTTCTGAGCAAAATTGAGGATGAGCAGTCCCTGGGTGCTCAGCTTCAGAAAAAGATCAAGGAGCTTCAGGTGGGATAGTATTACAAAAGGAATACATATTTTCTGAAATGACATACTTGGATATTTAGCTCAATATTTGCATCATTTAGGCCCGTATTGAGGAGCTGGAGGAAGAGATTGAGGCTGAGCGTGCTGCTCGTGCCAAGGTTGAGAAACAGAGAGCTGATCTCTCCAGAGAACTTGAAGAGATCAGTGAGAGGCTTGAGGAGGCTGGTGGAGCCACTTCTGCTCAGATTGAGATGAACAAGAAGCGTGAGGCTGAGTTCCAGAAGCTGCGTCGTGACCTTGAGGAGTCCACCCTGCAGCATGAAGCCACTGCTGCTGCTCTGCGTAAGAAGCAGGCTGACAGTGTTGCAGAGCTGGGAGAGCAGATTGACAACCTCCAGCGTGTCAAGCAGAAGCTTGAGAAGGAGAAGAGCGAGTACAAGATGGAGATTGATGACCTCTCTAGCAACATGGAAGCTGTTTCTAAGGCCAAGGTAAGTTATTCTTCAACGCCTTCATTGTGTTAAGAAATAATATTAAACAATAAATACATGAATAACAATAAATGAACATTGATTTCAAATTGATCAACTTTTAATCATCAGGGAAATCTGGAGAAGATTTGCCGTACCCTCGAGGACCAACTCAGTGAAATCAAGGCTAAGAGTGATGAGAATGCTCGCCAGATCAATGACATCAGTGCCCAGAGAGCAAGACTGCTGACAGAAAATGGTTGATACTTCTTTCATTCGTATCATTTTAAAGTCAGGGGGTATCATTTTGGGAATTTCAATTGAATATATATTTTCTGTCTCACAAATTCAATATGTATTAATTATTTGATATACCTACTTCAATTAGGCGAGTTTAGTCGTCAGCTTGAGGAGAAAGAAGCTCTTGTCTCACAGCTGACCAGAGGCAAGCAGGCCTTTACTCAGCAGATTGAGGAGCTGAAGAGGCAAAATGAGGAGGAAGTCAAGGTAAGGACGATTTGTTCACAAAGATGACAGGGTTCAAAGATCAAGAAATTTATACAATTTACTAGTTCTCTGTTTCACCTTTTCTAGGCCAAGAATGCTCTTGCTCATGGTGTGCAATCAGCCCGCCATGATTGTGACCTTCTGAGGGAGCAGTTTGAGGAGGAGCAGGAGGCCAAAGCTGAGCTACAGCGTGGAATGTCCAAGGCCAACAGTGAGGTTGCTCAGTGGAGAAGCAAGTATGAAACTGATGCTATCCAGCGCACTGAGGAGCTTGAGGAGTCCAAGTGAGTCAATATGTAATACCTTAGCCAGAGCAGACATTCTATTTGATGAATGTACACAAATTAAACCATGTTATTCTTTAACAGGAAAAAGCTTGCCCAGCGCCTTCAGGAGGCTGAGGAACAGATTGAGGCTGTGAACTCAAAGTGTGCCTCTCTGGAGAAGACCAAGCAGAGACTCCTGGGTGAGGTGGAGGATCTCATGATTGATGTGGAGAGGGCCAATGGACTGGCTGCCAACTTAGACAAGAAGCAAAGGAACTTTGACAAGGTCTTTTTTTATTCATTGAAATTAATTATTTTATGATTCTTCTTCAGGTGCTAAACATGTACGACTTTATTAACAATATTGTGCAGGTTTTGGCTGACTGGAAGCAGAAATATGAGGAGGGCCAAGCAGAGCTTGAAGGAACTCAGAAAGAGGCTCGTTCCCTCAGCACTGAGCTTTTCAAGATGAAGAACTCATATGAAGAAACTCTGGATCATCTGGAGACCATGAAGCGTGAAAATAAAAACCTCCAGCGTGAGTTTTTGTTCAAAAATATTAACAGTATAGGTTGTGGTTAAATATGCATAAGACTTATAACAAATACAAAATTGCTCTGCAGAGGAGATTTCTGATCTGACTGAACAAATTGGTGAGACTGGAAAGAGCATCCATGAGCTGGAGAAGTCCAAGAAGCAGGTGGAGACAGAGAAGTCTGAGATCCAGTCAGCCCTTGAGGAAGCTGAGGTGAGGATGATTAAAAAGGCAAACAACCTGAAATAAATCATATTTAGTTTCCACAATTCGTCTAATTTAATTTCATACATTAGGGAACTCTGGAGCATGAAGAGTCCAAGATTCTGCGTGTCCAGCTGGAGCTGAACCAGATTAAGGGTGAGGTTGACAGGAAGATAGCTGAGAAGGATGAGGAGATGGAACAGATCAAGAGGAACAGCCAGAGGATCATTGACTCCATGCAGACCACTCTTGACTCTGAGGTCAGGAGCAGGAATGATGCCCTGAGAATCAAGAAGAAGATGGAGGGAGATCTGAATGAGATGGAGATCCAGCTGAGTCATGCCAACCGCCAGGCTGCTGAGGCCCAGAAGCAGCTGAGGAATGTTCAGGGACAACTGAAGGTACAACACAAAAGTAATGTACAGCACATATAAAATACAGTTGCATTTATATCTTGTTGTGACCTATTCAGTTCTGTTTTCATGTGAATATTAGGATGCCCAGCTGCATCTTGATGATGCCCTCAGAGTTGGGGACGACCTAAAGGAGCAGGCCGCCATGGTGGACCGTAGGAACGGTCTCATGGTGGCTGAAATCGAGGAGCTGAGGGCAGCTCTGGAACAGACAGAGAGAGGCCGCAAAGTGGCTGAGCAAGAGCTGGTGGATGCCAGCGAGCGTGTTGGACTGCTGCACTCTCAGGTAAACAAACATTATTATTCTGTCATACGAGTACAAGAACATGTTTATGTTTAATAGTAATTGCATAATAATGTGTTTCAGAACACAAGCCTGTTGAACACAAAGAAGAAGCTGGAAAGTGACCTGGTCCAAGTCCAGGGTGAGGTGGATGACAGTGTCCAGGAAGCCAGGAATGCCGAAGAGAAGGCCAAGAAAGCCATCACTGATGTAGGTATACTTTTATTTCTTCATTCATGGAATGAAAGATTGATGTAACTCATGATTAAAACATTGTTTGACCTTGTAGGCTGCCATGATGGCTGAGGAGCTGAAGAAAGAGCAGGATACTAGTTCTCACCTGGAGAGGATGAAGAAGAACCTGGAAATCACAGTGAAAGACCTGCAGCATCGCCTGGATGAGGCTGAGAACCTGGCCATGAAGGGTGGCAAGAAGCAGCTTCAGAAACTGGAGGCCAGAGTAAGACAATGATCTGCCAGCATTGAATAATATGTATAAGTCCACTGTAAGGACAAGATTTATTAATTCACTTTACTCAAAAGGTTCGTGATCTTGAGTCAGAGGTTGATAATGAACAGAGACGTGGAGTAGAAGCTATAAAAGGTGTCCGCAAATATGAGAGGAGAGTCAAGGAACTTACCTACCAGGTATGTCAAACTAACATCTCCAAATATGTTTCTACTGCATTAGCATTTTGATCTAAAGGCCATATTACGTGGATTTTTCACTTCCAAATGTGCGTCAGACTGAGGAGGATAAGAAGAATGGTTGCAGACTCCAGGATCTTGTGGATAAGCTGCAGCTGAAGGTGAAGGCTTACAAGAGGCAGTCTGAGGAAGCGGTAAGTTCAATATTGATAGGGATACTATGTCAAGTCAAATTTGCTACATTATATTCAAACTGACAAAATATGAATGTCCCTACAGGAGGAGCAGGCCAACTCTTACCTGTCCAAGTGCAGGAAGGTTCAACATGAGCTGGAGGAGGCTGAGGAACGTGCTGACATCGCTGAGACTCAGGTCAACAAGCTGAGGGCTAAGAGCCGTGACTCTGGAAAGGTAATTGGACAGTAAAAATACAGATTATTCCACAAATATGTGTCTAGTAATTTCTTAATATTCTTTCATACAAATACCTTTTAAACATCCAAATTCTACTTTTGTTTTGCTTTTCTCTTTAGGCAAAGGACATTGCTGAATAATTCCATTCCATTTGAAACATCGCACATAAAAGTCATACAATATGACACAAATGGGAATAGAATACAATAAACTATACAGCAACTTTTCATCTTGTCTTTTGTAGTTTATTTGTTTGGCCTAACTTTCTTTGCTCACTCCTGTAATCAGAGTAGCTCTTCACTAGAGCTGGATCCTTCTAAATAGGTAATTGGATGTGGTTCACAATAAAGTTAAATAATTGCAGTCACAGCTTCTGCTGTGCTTTTATATGTTTTTTTCATGGGCTTTGGTACTGCAATGGAAATGGGGTTGTAAGAGAAAGGGAATGACTTATCGCAGAAAAGCTTGTAGCAATCAAACCTTGGTCTCTAGGAGGCGTATTGTCTACATGTATAGCTCACTAGCGGGCTGAGCCACAGAGCAAGCCTTCAACACATTCGATTTCAGTAAATGTAAAATAAAACATCATTCAGGCGCCCATGTCTCTTCACTGAGAGTTGAGAGTTTGAATGAAAAGGTTTGTTAAGTTTTGTTCAGCTCAATGATTTCCATTGACAATGTCAAAGTTGAGCCTAAAAGTAATTTTAGTCAAATAATAGACACTTTCAGCCATAACATCAATGGCGTGAAGTAAATGTAAAGCAATGCCTTTGATTTTGCTTGAAGTTTTAAAGTTACATTGTAGTAATGTACACTATATTGCCAAAAGTTTTGGGATTCTTGCCTTTACATGCACATGAAGGTTAATGGCATCCCATTCTTAATCCGTAGGGTGTAATATGGAGTTTGCCCACCCTTTGCAGCTATAACAGCTTCAACTCTTCTGGGAAGGCTTTCCACAAGGTTTAGGAGTGTGTTTATGGGAAATTTTGACCATTCTTCTTGAAGCACATTTGTGAGGTCAGGCACAGATGTTGGACGAGAAGGCCTGATTCGCAGTCTCCGCTCTAATTCATCCCAAAGGTGTTCTATTGGGTTGAGGTCAGGACTCTGTGCAGGCCAGTCAAGTTCCTCTACACCAATCTCGCTCATCCATGTCTTTATGGACCTTGCTTTGTGCACTGGTGCGCAGTCATGTTGGAACAAGAAGGGGCCATCCCCAAACTGTTCCCACAAAGTTGGGAGCATGAAACTGTCCAAAATGTCTTGGTATGCTGAAGCATTAACAGTTCCTTTCACTGGAACTAAAGGGCCATGCCCAACCCCTGAAAAACAATCCCACACCATAATCCCCCCTCCACCAAACTTTACACTTGGCACAATGCAGTCAGGCAAGTACCGTTCTCCTGGCAACTGCCAAACCCAGATTCATCCATCGGATTGGTAGACAGAGAAGAGTGATTCGTCACTCCAGAGAACACGTCTCCACTGTCCAGTGGTGGTGTGCTTTACGCCACTGCATCCGACGCTTTGCATTGCACTTGGTGATGTAAGGCTTGGATGCAGCTGCTCGGCCATGGAAACCCATTCCATGAAGCTCTCTACGCACTGTTCTTGAGCTAATCTGAAGGACACACGAAGTTTGGAGGTCTGTAGCTTTTGACTCTGCAGAAAGTTGGCGACTTCTGCGCACTGTGCACCTCAGCATACATTGACCCCGCTCTGTGATTTTGCGTGGCCTACCATTTCGTGGCTGAGTTTCTCTTGTTCCCAATTGCTTCCACTTTGTTATAATACCACTAACAGTTGACCGTGGAATATTTAGTAGTGTGGAAATTTCACGAATGGACATATTGCACAGGTAGCAACCTATCACGGTACCACGCTTGAATTCACTGAGCTCCTGAGAGCGACCGATTCTTACACAAATGTTTGTAGAACCAGTCTGCATGCCTAGGTGCTTCATTTTATACACCTGTGGCCATGGAAGTGTTTGGAACACCTGAATTCAATGATTCGGAGGGGTGTCCCAATACATTTGGCAATATAGTGTATATTAAATGCAAAGGTTTGCTGTACAGCACTTGAGTAAAAGTGCTTTTCATCCCTGGTGGTTACCAAAAGACATATGAGGGCTCAGAATCCGACTAATAGCAATCTTAGCACAGTTTTCATTGGCTTGCAAATATGTGGATTACTACTCTAACAACGTACCAACCAGCAGAATGCCTAGTCTTGGTTATGGTACGGCCCCAGGCTTAGTTATGGTACGGCCCCAGGTTAAGTCATGGTACGGCCCCAGGTTTAGTTATGGTACGGCCCTAGGCTTAGTTATGGTACGACCCCAGGTTTAGTTATGGTACGGCCCTAGGCTTGGTTATGGTACGGCCCTAGTCTTAGTTATGGTATGGCCCCAAGCTTGGCCCTAACCCACTGCTGCCAAATGGGCAGGCTGAGCTAAAGAAGCCGCAAAACTACAAAAATTCCCAATTGATATACATCTCTAGTAAAACAGCTAAACAGTATTCTCTTTCCTATAACGCTTCTCACTCTCCTCTTAAAGTTGTGAATCAGACCACATGTGTGGTCTGATTCAAACTGGTGTGAAGCAAGGCAGGGGGCAAGTGCCTCGCATTCATTGGCTGCTCACCACAGATTCTGGCGTGGTTTATTTGTCATGGGCAGTTACACATGGGCCCAGCTGGTCCATGTTCAGGCATAAGGGGGCTGTGCTATGGGCCAGAGCTTTGGCTCTGTTATAGGTAGCTGTGGTAGACATGCAAACTGTTGGCTTATTGATGTCCATTATACATTTAATGGACATACATGTACGATTTAACACCAAAGAGTAGTTTACATTGAAAATATGAAAAGAACACAGAATAGACCATAGTTTGTTCAAATGTGGGATTAGGCCTTGATGGAAATTAACTTCCGTCAAGTATTTTCTTTAAAATCCTGTATTGGTCATTATTGTATCTAATTTAATGCTATGAAGCCAAAACAATGTTGTCCAGAACAATATGAAAAGAGGATGAGGAGCTCCTCTTCAATAACACAAAAAAAAACACATGGACTCTTAATACTTAAAAGCTGTAACTGTTGTATTATTGCATCATCTTTTCTCTTAGATTACTTATTATTGTTATTATTATTATTATTATATTATTTTTGTTTGTTTATTTTAATTTTTATTATTATTACTATTATTGTTATTACTGTGTTTAAACTACAGGAGTAAATGGGAAGCAATAATTATAACTAACTTTTTACACATGGCCATAGAGTCTCTTCAATCTTAATGTCACCTCTGCCAGCCAAATAGGACGCAATGTGCCATTGGTGCATTTCTTTGAGGTCAAGCACTCAGACATCAGGCTAACAGATTCAACAAAAAACTGTAATGCAAAAATTATATTACATATATTTATATAAAGCTTTATGCCTTTAAACATCACAAGTAAACATGATATTCTCTTAAATGTAACACGTATTAGATTTCAAAGCCCAATAAACACAAGTAAAATTAAGTGTATTCTGTAACAATTTACCTCGATAGTCCACAGTTCAGTATCAGTTGAGCATCAGTTGAGTATCAACATTGTCTCAGTTGGGTTTTTGTTGACTTTCACTTGACGTGTCAACATTGTGTAAGTAGACACTCAATAAGTAATAAATCAAAAACAAGGTCCATGATAACAATAATAGTTTATTTGTAAAATAGACAAAAAAGGGCAGCAGAGGTAAACAAGGCACTGTCTATATATACTATAATATACTATGTACAGCCATATAATATAAAGTGTGATACTTAATGGTAGCGTGACTTTATTATACTACTATTGCACAGCCAGTAGTAACCATGATGACTATCCAGTGAATGCTGTCGCTGGTCGGTAGAGAACATAAAGATAGAGAATGGCCTGCAGAGCGAGCGAGCTGTTGTTGGATCCCCCAGTATCATATAAGTCTGGGAACACTAGGATTCCCCGTGGACAATTGCAAAGCCAAAAAAGTGATCAGTGACTGTCTTAGCTTAAAGGAACGCAACACATTATTCTTTGTATTCTTTGCATACAAGTGATGATAAGATTGTTTTATACTCCTGCTCCTTGGTATTTTGTTGGTCATATCCATTAACCCTATTCCATATGCAGTGTGTTTGGCAGCTGCCATAGTGATTTGGTACACATTGCATCAACACATATACACACACACACACACACACACACACACACACACGCACACAAAAACACACACATATACAAACACAGCATTTTGGTTAAAAAGCTATGTGCATCCTTAAGGATATATCACCTTTTGTGTGAGTTTTTTTTTCGTATACATAAAATAGGTAATCCGATCACTAGATGTATAGTAAGACAGATAGGTAGATAGATGCTGTGTGGAGCCACAATGCCGTTATACATCATTAGTAAACTGATGTTCATTAGTTTATTCTAAGTAAAAGATTTGTTACATAGCACACTACGTTGATAAAATAATAATACATAACATAGTAGCAATGGAAGAACTGATAGTAGTGCAACCAAAAGGTATAAATACATGCAACACTATACCCTCCAGTATCAGGCCTCTATAAAATCTTAATCCCTGGCCTTATGTCATCAACATCTTTAAATTCTAACCAGGCCAAAAAAGGAATGCTGGCTCGCAGTTGCAACTGCTATCAAACTTTAATGTGATTTATTTATAGAGTAAACCAATTTTCCGCTTGTGAAACAAAGTAAAGGTTAACACAATGAGTATGGAAACAAATTAGAAAATTTGGATTAAATAACCCCACATATTATAGCATGTACAATTTAAATAAATTATAAGTTGATAATATTTGAATTATGGAAAAACATTATTACATATACATTAACATTAACATATTGCATTCTATTTGGTCATATTTGAAGAACATTATGAATTGGATTCCAGTAGTTAAACTATTGAGATACAAATACATAATCTATAAATATATTGTTATCATGTATGCCATTCAATGTATGAGCCAATGTACAAATCTTAATTCAAAGCAAAATCAAACAGCCATTTGAAGATCTGCCCTTATATAGTTCTGCCTGGACTGCAGAACAACCTATATATAAGAGGCCATGAGATGGAAAGACTGCAGGGGAGTTCAGGTTATTACAACTGGTGGTAAGTAAGACTGATGCTTCAGCTGCTGTCTAGGGGAGACCGTTGCATTACAGTGGAGAATCTTTCATGCTTGTTTTCATGGAGTTTATTTTCCAGTATTTCAATTAATCATACCTACCTACTTCTTCTTTACTTTGTTTATTTTTTACTTGAAAGATACTTTCTTATATTTTAGTTTAAGAAACCATTAGAGTGGACATTTGTATGTAGTTGTTTTGTGTAAGGTTATGTTTTTTATGCATTAGTCTTATTTACCTAACTCTTATCTACTTTCATTTTAATTTATTGAAAATATTACAAATTTGGAGTATTTCATTACTAGCATAGTTGTTTTTCAGATAATTAAATATTAATAATAGAGATAAATCTATGATGTAATTAAGTACACACAATCAAGTGCTGTTTCGTCTGCAAAGTTCAACTCAATACAGATATAATATTTAAACATTTAAGTCAGTAAAATGTGAACGTTAGACGCTGTGACTTGTACACGTGCGGACTCATTAACATCATGAATAACGTTTCTTTTGAAGGAACAATTTATTCTACGGTTGAAGTGAAGAAGACGGTAAGAATGATTTAATAATTAATTAATTAATCTCATCACCGTACATCTCCAAACCTTCTTCAAGTCAAGTGTACATTTCAGTTAAAATAAATTGAGTTGTTTGATTGTTTTCATGAAATAAGCCTCCATCATGAGTACGGACGCAGAGATGGCCGTTTACGGCAAGGCTGCCATTTACCTCCGTAAGCCAGAAAGGGAGAGGATTGAGGCCCAGAGCATACCCTTCGATGCGAAGACTGCTGCATATGTGACTGATCCTAAGGAACTGTACCTCAAGTGTACCATCCTTAAGAGGGACGGTGGCAAAGTCACCGTGAAGGTTTTGACTACACAGGAGGTAGGCAGAG
The DNA here is from genome assembly GCA_026745465.1 of Lota lota. Taxonomy (NCBI): domain Eukaryota; kingdom Metazoa; phylum Chordata; class Actinopteri; order Gadiformes; family Lotidae; genus Lota; species Lota lota. The sequence goes on along the minus strand of JACYXH010000017.1, from coordinate 973,396 downwards.
GTTGATCTTGGCAGAATCTAATCAGTTCAGAATCAGAATCAGAGTTGCTTTTATTACATCTTAACGTACAAGTACGCAAGAGTAAAATTCTTAGGCATGGATCCTCAACAGTCACATAGCAGCATCAATACAATATCCATAACAAAGTATGTAATAATAAATAATAATAAGTAGCAACATCAATACAAGTGTTGAAGTGGTAGTGGTATCAGCCACGGTGGTAGTGCAATATAATTTTTTTTTAAATAAAATGCTGTGCAAAATACAGAATATAATGCAGATAATCAAATAATCGGTGGTTGTAGTGTGTTGGTTTGGGGGTAATGGATTTTTCCAGGAATCTTTCAGTTGGTTTTTTTCAGTTGGTATCAATAATACGTAAGTGAAAGCTGCAATAGCTGCACTGTTATGAAGACTAAAAATAAGTTTCCATATTTTAGGAGAGGACAGTCAAGGAGGATGATGTCACACCCATGAATCCTCCCAAGTATGATAAAATTGAGGACATGGCCATGATGACCCATCTCAATGAAGCCTCTGTGTTGTATAACCTTGCAGAGCGTTATTCAGCATGGATGATCTACGTAAGATATTTCACCTACTAAATCAAAATATATTATATATATAATAACATAATTTATAAATTACTTTGAAACTCTCCGTCTGTGATCTCCTTCAGACCTACTCTGGGCTGTTCTGTGCCACTGTAAACCCCTACAAGTGGCTCCCAGTGTACGATCAGGAGGTTGTCAATGCCTACAGAGGCAAGAAGCGTATGGAGGCTCCACCCCACATCTTCTCTGTCTCTGACAATGCCTTCCAGAACATGCTCACCGGTATGTCAATTCAAAGTTTCAAATCCATAATCTTATCTTGTTTTTTTAATAAAAGCCATACTCATGCAATTGTTAATACATTTATTTCACAGACAGAGAGAACCAGTCTGTCCTGATCACGTAAGTTTGATTCTGTTAATATGATGTGAATAAAATACAATGAATCATACATTGGAAAACATGTAAAAAAGAACTTACTTTATTCAACAGTGGAGAATCCGGTGCTGGAAAGACTGTGAACACCAAGCGTGTCATCCAGTACTTTGCTACCATCTCAGTGGGTGGAGGAGAAAAGAAGAAGGATGCAGGCTCTGGAAAGATACAGGTATGTTTAAAAAGAAACATTGAATCGATGAATCAATACAAAATAAGAACATAAAGAATGTAAATATGATTCAAATACGATTTTATTTTGATTATAGGGGTCACTGGAGGACCAGATCATTGCAGCCAATCCCCTGCTGGAGGCCTACGGTAATGCCAAGACTGTGAGAAATGACAACTCCTCCCGTTTTGTAAGTATGAAATTAATTCCTTCCTGAAGAAGCTTCTTAGTTTTAATTTGTTTTTTGAGAAAGTTAAAACAATTAATTTCCAAACAGGGTAAATTCATCAGAATTCATTTCCACGCAACTGGTAAACTTTCCAGTGCTGACATTGAGACGTGTAAGTATCTCATTCTAAATTTGAATTAACTATGATTATTAGTGGAATAGGTTTTGATTCATGAATGGGCCTTATAGATCTGCTGGAGAAGTCCAGAGTGACATTCCAGCTTCCTGATGAGAGAGGCTATCACATCTTCTACCAGATGATGACCAACCACAAACCTGAGCTCATTGGTGAGATTGTGTAATAGTCAGGCATATGTATTAGATTAAAACGCATTGTTATCAAGAATCAAGTTTACCTGTTTTACATTATAATTTTTTTTAAGTGTGTTCAACTTTGTGAAAGGGTCGTTTCCATTCTTGAATAAAATGGTTGCTGGTAAAGTTGATATCTTCCATGGGAAAGTTTGGAACCATGCAAAGCATTCAAGTGCAAAGCAATAATTTCAATCTTTGATTCAGAAGTTTTCTGTTAGCTGGTAGAATACAGGTGAGAAATGTCATTGACAAAATTGGAGCAGAAATTGACATTTGTTTAATCCTCCAGAAATGACCCTCATCACCACCAACCCCTACGACTTCCCCATGTGCAGTCAGGGTCAGATCACTGTGGCCAGCATTGATGACAAAGAGGAGCTGGTTGCTACTGATGTCAGTGGTTGTTTCGAACAAACTTCATACATTTTCCACATAATATTTACTTTCTGAAATGTGTTCTAAAATTAGCCTTGTTTTCAACACAGACTGCTATTGATATTTTGGGCTTCAACAATGAGGAGAAGATGGGCATCTACAAGTTTACTGGTGCTGTGCTTCACCACGGTAACATGAAGTTCAAGCAGAAGCAGCGTGAGGAGCAGGCTGAGCCAGATGGCACTGAAGGTAACTATTTACATGTTTTCATGTATTCATGTACTAGAAGGTATGTTGGTGTATATTTGCTTGTAATACATTTGGAGTCATTTTTATACTGATTAATACTATGTGCATTTTTCATGTTAACTTTGTAGAGGCAGACAAGATTTCCTATCTACTGGGTCTGAATTCTGCTGATATGCTCAAGGCTCTTTGCTACCCAAGAGTGAAGGTCGGAAATGAGTATGTCACCAAGGGCCAGACTGTAGCTCAGGTAAGAAAAACACTCCACGTGTGTTAATAGAATATGGTAAAATATGTGTTAACATGAAACTTTGTCAAATTATAAGACATACATTTCATTCATCAAATATATTTGACAGAGCAATCTGACTTGTGTCCCTGTCAAAAATGTAATGTCAGGTCCATAACTCAGTGAGTGCCCTGGCCAAGTCTATCTATGAGAGGATGTTCTTGTGGATGGTCATCCGTATCAACCAGATGCTGGACACCAAGCAAGCAAGACAATTCTACATTGGTGTGCTGGACATTGCTGGTTTTGAGATTTTTGATGTAAGTTGTAAATTAAGTAACAGGATTTCTGATAGCATTTCCTTCATTTGGACGGTATAGTCAACAGCATTCAATTATTGACAACTAGTAATGATGGGTTTATTAAATCTCTCCTACTAGTTCAACAGCATGGAGCAGCTGTGCATCAACTTCACAAATGAAAAACTGCAACAGTTCTTCAACCACCACATGTTCGTCCTGGAGCAAGAGGAGTACAAGAAGGAGGGTATTATCTGGGAGTTCATTGACTTCGGCATGGACTTGGCTGCCTGCATTGAGCTTATTGAGAAGGTACACCTGAATATTATAACTATATATCATTATTCTTTATGTGGCTAAAAGGTACTTTCATAATTTGTCATCAATCCTTTTTTCTCTGAAGCCAATGGGCATCTTCTCCATCCTTGAAGAGGAGTGCATGTTCCCCAAGGCCTCAGACACTACCTTTAAGAACAAGCTGTATGACCAGCATCTTGGCAAGACCAAAGCATTTGAGAAGCCCAAGCCTGCAAAGGGCAAGGCTGAGGCCCACTTCGCCATGGTGCACTATGCTGGTACCGTAGACTACAACATCACTGGCTGGCTGGACAAGAACAAGGATCCCCTGAATGACTCTGTTGTGCAGCTGTACCAGAAGTCCTCAAACAAACTGCTGCCTGTCCTGTACCCACCTGTAGTTGAAGGTACATACTCATAGAGTGTAACTATAGTTTATACCTGTTAATCCATTATGTTATTATACCCATTTATTATATGTAAGCCATTTATTGCCTCTGTTTTACAAATATAAAAGTGAAAAATGAACTGTGTCTAATAACCAATAATTTAAAACAGAGACTGGGGGTGCAAAGAAGGGAGGCAAGAAGAAGGGTGGCTCCATGCAGACTGTGTCATCACAGTTCAGGGTAAGGGTAGACACACAAATTAATGTTATTATGTACATAATTTGATACCTTATTCCATGTTTTTTCAGAATTTGTTCTTTATCAGTTAATTTGTACATATTTCATGTATTATTCTGTGATGTGTCTTTAGGAGAACTTGGGCAAACTGATGACCAACTTGAGAAGCACCCATCCTCACTTTGTGCGTTGCCTGATTCCCAATGAGTCAAAGACGCCAGGTACAGTGATCACTAACAAATGTTTGTAGTGTCTGGGTAAGGATATGACATTTTAGTCATTGCTACACCAAAGTAATAATATTGACTACGTATTCATCACCCATGTCACAGGTCTCATGGAGAACTTCCTGGTTATCCACCAGCTAAGGTGTAACGGTGTACTGGAGGGCATCAGAATCTGCAGAAAGGGCTTCCCCAGCAGAATCCTCTATGCTGACTTCAAGCAGAGGTATTACCTTAAATATTTTTTAAGGAATACTTAACAAATGCCCTTGAACATTTAAGTTAATGTTAAAAACATTATAATGGTCTGCTTTAGGTACAAAGTACTGAATGCCAGTGTCATTCCTGAGGGCCAGTTTATTGACAACAAGAAGGCTTCTGAGAAACTGCTTGGATCCATTGATGTGCCTCACGATGAGTACAAATTTGGACACACCAAGGTCTGTTTAATGTTGTCAAAACCTATGTTTATACTTCATTGAAAGTTACTCTCTGACCAGATGTTTTACTTACCTTAAGGTGTTCTTCAAAGCTGGTCTTCTGGGTACTCTTGAGGAGATGCGAGATGAGAAGCTTGCAGTTCTGGTCGGAATGATTCAGGCTGCATGCAGAGGTTATGTCATGAGAAAGGAGTTTGTGAAGATGATGGAGAGGAGGTATGTTCGAAGACTTCCTGTCAAAACTCAAACAGTTTTTTGGCTACTTAGTGCAACCCCAATATGATGGTTTATTTTATTTTATAGGGAAGCCATCTATACTATTCAGTACAACATCCGCTCATTCATGAATGTCAAACACTGGCCATGGATGAAGGTTTACTACAAGATCAAGCCTCTTCTGAAGAGTGCTGAAACTGAGAAGGAGCTTGCTCAGATGAAGGAGAATTATGATAAGATGAAGACAGACCTGGCTGCTGCCCTGGCCAAGAAGAAGGAACTGGAGGAGAAGATGGTTGCTCTCCTGCAGGAGAAGAATGATCTTGCACTGCAAGTGGCTTCTGTAAGTAAACATTATATTTTGTGTTCACGTGTATAAACATTGAGTTACATGTGACGTGACATGTTCTACATATCTAAATATCATACAGGAAGGAGAGAATCTCAATGATGCTGAAGAGAGGTGTGAAGGACTTATCAAAGGTAAGATCCAGCTGGAGGCCAAACTCAAGGAGACGACTGAGAGACTGGAGGATGAGGAGGAAATCAATGCTGAGCTGACTGCCAAGAAGAGGAAACTGGAGGATGAATGCTCTGAGCTCAAGAAGGACATTGATGACCTGGAGCTCACCTTGGCCAAAGTGGAGAAGGAGAAACATGCCACTGAGAACAAGGTTTGTAAAGATGTCAGCACATTATCAACAGCATACATTTTCTCCAAACCGGTAACAAAATAGTACAAAAGAAAGTAACACTTTTCTGCTGACCATGACACATGATTTTGTTTGTGTTCAGGTGAAGAACCTGACTGAGGAGATGGCCTCTCAGGATGAGAGCGTTGCTAAGCTGACAAAGGAAAAGAAAGCCCTCCAAGAGGCACATCAGCAGACTCTTGATGACCTGCAGGCAGAGGAAGACAAAGTCAACACTCTGACAAAGGCCAAGACAAAGCTTGAACAGCAAGTGGATGATGTGAGTATATAAAAGCTCATGGAAACTTATAATTAATATCAGTAATGTAGTTGAATGAATATTGAACAATACATTAGATTGTTCTTAATTATATTCAATTTTTTACATCCAGCTTGAAGGTTCTCTGGAGCAAGAGAAGAAGCTCCGTATGGACCTTGAGAGATCCAAGAGAAAGCTTGAGGGTGACCTGAAACTAGCTCAGGAAACTGTCATGGATCTTGAGAATGACAAACAGCAGTCTGATGAGAAAATCAAGAAGTAAGACATTTGTATTTTCTGAATCACAATAGGATGAACTCCATATGCCTTCTGATTTAATTTGTTTTTACAATAGTTAACAATTGTTTTAATTAATCAATCATAGGAAAGACTTTGAGACCAGCCAGCTTCTGAGCAAAATTGAGGATGAGCAGTCCCTGGGTGCTCAGCTTCAGAAGAAGATCAAGGAGCTACAGGTTGGAGAATACTGGAGAATATGCCTACTGGCATTTCTTTGCTTTTAATACACATTTATTGAAATTACATACTTGGATACTGATCCCAATATTTGCATAATTTAGGCCCGTATTGAGGAGCTGGAGGAAGAGATTGAGGCTGAGCGTGCTGCTCGTGCCAAGGTTGAGAAGCAGAGAGCTGATCTCTCCAGAGAACTTGAAGAGATCAGTGAGAGGCTTGAGGAGGCTGGTGGAGCCACTTCTGCTCAGATTGAGATGAACAAGAAGCGTGAGGCTGAGTTCCAGAAGCTGCGTCGTGACCTTGAGGAGTCCACCCTGCAGCATGAAGCCACTGCTGCTGCTCTGCGTAAGAAGCAGGCTGACAGTGTTGCAGAGCTGGGAGAGCAGATTGACAACCTCCAGCGTGTCAAGCAGAAGCTTGAGAAGGAGAAGAGCGAGTACAAGATGGAGATTGATGATCTCTCTAGCAACATGGAAGCTGTTTCCAAAGCCAAGGTAAGTTATTCATCAATGCCTTCATTGTGTTGAAAAATAATATTAAATGAATGAATATTGATTTCAAATTGATACATTTTTAATGATCAGGGAAATCTGGAGAAGATTTGCCGTACCCTTGAGGACCAACTCAGTGAAATCAAGGCTAAGAGTGACGAGAATGTTCGCCAGATAAATGACATCAGTGCTCAGAGAGCAAGACTGCTGACAGAAAATGGTACATACTCCAGCAGACGTTTGTATTCATCTTTAATGCATTTTAATGGAAGCCTGGAGAGACACTTTAATGAATAGAATTGAATCTACAATTTCTGTTTTACAAATTAAACATGTATTCAATTATTCACTTTCCGCCTCCAACTAGGCGAGTTTGGCCGTCAACTTGAGGAGAAGGAAGCTCTAGTCTCCCAGCTGACCAGAGGCAAGCAGGCCTTTACTCAACAGATTGAGGAGCTGAAGAGGCAAAATGAGGAGGAAGTTAAGGTATACAATCATTCCAAAACATTTAGTTTGATGGTTGCATTATTTCAATGCAAGTTAGGAGTTTCAGCATTATTAAATGAGTGAATTGTGTCATCACCTTTTGCAGGCCAAGAATGCTCTTGCTCATGGTGTGCAATCAGCCCGCCATGACTGTGACCTTCTGAGGGAGCAGTTTGAGGAGGAGCAGGAGGCTAAAGCTGAGCTACAGCGTGGAATGTCCAAGGCCAACAGTGAGGTGGCTCAGTGGAGGAGCAAGTATGAAACTGATGCTATTCAGCGCACTGAGGAGCTTGAGGAGTCCAAGTGAGTGAAATACTTAATATTTTAGCTAAGTAGAATTTCTATTTGATGAATATACACAAATTCAATCATGTTATTCTTTAACAGGAAAAAGCTTGCCCAGCGCCTTCAGGAGGCTGAGGAACAGATTGAGGCTGTGAACTCAAAGTGTGCCTCTCTGGAGAAGACCAAACAAAGACTCCAGGGTGAGGTGGAGGACCTCATGGTTGATGTGGAGAGGGCCAATGGACTGGCTGCTAACCTAGACAAGAAGCAGAGGAACTTTGACAAGGTGTTGTTATTAATTTAAATAATTGTATTTATTACAATCCTATGATTCTTCCTCAGGTGATTAACATGCACCACTTTATTTACAATATTGTGCAGGTTTTGGCTGACTGGAAGCAGAAATATGAGGAGGGCCAGGCAGAGCTTGAAGGAACTCAGAAAGAGGCTCGTTCTCTCAGCACTGAGCTTTTCAAGATGAAGAACTCATATGAAGAAACTCTGGATCATCTGGAGACCATGAAGCGTGAAAACAAAAACCTCCAACGTGAGTTTTTGTTCAAATATATTAACAGCACTGGTTTGCAGATAAATATGCATCAGACTTATAGCAAATACAAAATTGCTCTGCAGAGGAGATTTCTGATCTGACTGAACAAATTGGTGAGACCGGAAAGAGCATCCATGAGCTGGAGAAGTCCAAGAAGCAGGTGGAGACTGAGAAGTCTGAGATCCAGTCAGCCCTTGAGGAAGCTGAGGTGATGATAATTAAATAAGCAAACGGCATCTAAAAAAATGTATATCTAGTTTCAACGAATGTGCCTAATTTAATTTCATACATTAGGGAACTCTGGAGCATGAGGAATCCAAGATTCTGCGTGTCCAGCTGGAGCTCAACCAGATTAAGGGTGAGGTTGACAGGAAGCTGGCTGAGAAGGATGAGGAGATGGAACAAATCAAGAGGAACAGCCAGAGGATCATTGAATCCATGCAGACCAATCTTGACTCTGAGGTCAGGAGCAGGAATGATGCCCTGAGAATTAAGAAGAAGATGGAGGGTGATCTGAATGAGATGGAGATCCAGCTGAGTCATGCCAACCGCCAGGCTGCTGAGGCCCAGAAGCAGCTGAGAAATGTTCAGGGGCAACTGAAGGTAAGACACAAACTAAAGAACAGCGCTTATAAAATATAGTTCTAGATGCCCTTTTCTAATGTTTTCTGTTGTGTTACTGGTAATATTAGGATGCACAACTGCACCTTGATGATGCTGTCAGGGCAGGTGAAGACCTGAAGGAGCAGGCTGCCATGGTGGAACGTAGGAACGGTCTCATGGTGGCTGAAATTGAGGAGCTGAGGGCAGCTCTGGAGCAGACAGAGAGAGGCCGCAAAGTGGCTGAGCAAGAGCTGGTGGACGCCAGCGAGCGTGTTGGACTGCTGCACTCTCAGGTAAACAAACATTCTAATTATATCATTGGAATACAAGAACACACACATGCTTTGATTGTAACTGCATTATAATATGTTTCAGAACACAAGCCTGTTGAACGCGAAGAAGAAGCTGGAAAGTGACCTGGTACAAGTCCAGGGTGAGGTGGACGATAGTGTACAGGAAGCCAGGAATGCTGAAGAGAAGGCCAAGAAGGCAATCACTGATGTAGGTTTGCTTTTATTTCTTTATTCATGGGAAATATAAATTGATGTAACTCATGATTAAAACATTGTTTGACTTTGTAGGCTGCCATGATGGCTGAGGAGCTGAAGAAAGAGCAGGATACTAGTTCTCACCTGGAGAGGATGAAGAAGAACCTGGAGGTCACAGTGAAAGACCTGCAGCATCGCCTGGATGAGGCTGAGAACCTGGCCATGAAGGGTGGCAAGAAGCAGCTTCAGAAACTGGAGGCCAGAGTAAGAGAGTAATCAGCAAGCATTTAATAATATATTTAACTCCAATGTTAGGACAAGATTTATTAAATAAATTTACTCTAAAGGTTCGTGATCTGGAGGCAGAGGTTGATAATGAACAGAGACGTGGAGCAGAAGCTGTAAAAGGTGTCCGCAAATATGAGAGGAGAGTCAAGGAACTCACCTACCAGGTATTTCAAACTAACATCTCCAAATATGTTTCTACTGCATTAGCATTTTGATCATATCTAAAGGCAATATGACATTGCTTTTTCACTTTCAAATGTGCATCAGAATGAGGAGGATAAGAAGAATGGTTGCAGACTCCAGGATCTTGTTGATAAGCTGCAGCTGAAGGTGAAGGCTTACAAGAGGCAGGCTGAGGAAGCGGTAAGTAGAAACTACATAACAAAATCAGGTTATTGCATCAATTTCTGTACTTATTTAAACAAAATGTGAATGTTCCTACAGGAGGAGCAGGCCAACTCTTACCTGTCCAAGTGCAGGAAGGTTCAACATGAGCTGGAGGAGGCTGAGGAACGTGCTGACATCGCTGAGACTCAGGTCAACAAGCTGAGGGCCAAGAGCCGTGACGCTGGCAAGGTAATTGGACAGCAAAGTAGAGTTCAGATTATTGCACAAGTATGTATTTTATAATCTATTCAAATTACTTACTGTAAAAATGACTATATATCTAATTCCTACATTTGTTTTGTTTTTCTCTTAGGGAAAGGACAGTGCTGAATAATTCCTTTCCATTTGAAATATTGCACATTGTACAAGTCATACAATATGACACAATTGTGAACACCATACAATAAACTATACAGCAACTTTCCATCTTATAATGTGTAGTTATTTGTTTGGCTTTACTTCCTTTGCTCAGTCCTGTAAACAGAGTTTATCTTTACTAGAGCTGGATCTCATGGGTCATTGGATGTGGGCCGAAAGGTTTAACTTAAAACTACTTTTAGTCAAATAATACATACTTTCAGGCACATGGATTTCAATGTAGTGAAGTAAAAAGTAAAGCAATGCTTTGAATGTGCATGAAGTTTTAAAGTGTAAACTTTGGACTGCTTGAGGAACGTACAGCTAATGCAAAAGTGTGCTCTACAGCATTTTACTTACAGTACTTTCCATCCCTGGTGGCAACCCACGTATTCACTCCTTGTGATTTGGGTGTGAATACTAAAAAGCTCGGCTAATGCCAACTTCACACTATACGATTTTAGCCCGATTTTCCAGTGAAAGACACGATTTTGAAATTACAGACAAAAGCCCCAGCTTGGAGGCACATCATAGCACGCGCCCAAGAGTGATGATCGTGTAGAGTGAACTTGCAAAGACGCATTTGGAGAGGCGCAGCGATAAGTCGCAGAGCCCCGAGAGATATCGAGCATGTTTAAGATCTGGACCTGTCTGGGAGTCCAAATCCTGCGGTTTGAAAGGTGTGACAGGAGCAAAGACCTTCAGCCAATGAGAGTGCAAGACATTGGCGAGAGGAAAAGGCTCTGCACACAATCTTGTGTATATATTTAGTTTTTTTTCTCCTTGTTATTTGTTACAAACAACTTGGATCGCTAACTTCATGTGGACATCCAATTTTGGAAACGTCATATCTTGCGTGTTTTTGTGACGTAGTTTGGAGACCGGACATACTTGTCGAGAAGTTCTCCTCGTGATACATCTTGTAATATGTGACCTCCCTGTCGGCTATAAGTCATGTAGTTTGAACCCCTCAACGACTTCAAGATTACAAGACAGAGAGTCGTGTAATGTGTGCAGTGCAGCCATATGACTACTTTAAAAGTCGTGCAGTTTGTAAGTGCCATAACAATTGAGGGCTAAAGGTCCTACTATTGGCAATCTTAGCATAGTATAGCTTGCAAATATGTGGTTTACCACTCTAAAAACATACCAACCAGCAGAATGCCACAGGCTTAGTTATGGTGCAGCCCCAAGATTAGATATGGTACGGCCCGAGGCTAAGTTATGGTACAGCCCCAGGCTCAAACATTGTATGGCCCGAGGCTTAATTATGGTGCGGTCCCATGCTTAGTTATAGTACGACCCCAGGCTCAGAAATGGTATGGTCCAAGGCGTAGTTATGGTATGGCTCCAAGCTTGTTTGGCTGCAAAGCCTTTTTGCACCCCCGCCATCCCCACCTTACATTAATCTATTTTTAAATACTTTATTAATCCCGAAAGAAATTGAGGACTCTGCATTTAACCCATCACCAGCATCACTTGGAGCAGTGGGCAGCCCCAGTGAATTGGAATGCTGCCTTTAAACTTGTTGAGAGTAAATACCTACACACAGGATGGTAAAATGTGGCAAAAGCATCTTGAAGCACAGAGAAAGTGAGTCAGGGTAGCATATATACATCTTAAAACAGCCTCTGGCCAATTGGCATCCCACTGCTGCCAAATGGGCAGCAATGAAGAGACTGCAAAACTACAACAAATACCCAATTAATAGTCATCTCTGTTAAAGAGGCTAAACAGTAATAAAAAAATCCTTGGTATCATTCATTAAAGTATATAACAAGAATCATGCCAAAAAAGGATCTGTGGTCACAGTTGCAGTGTCAGCCTTAATTATTTATAGATAGATGCCCAAGCATCTTTCAAACTGTGAAAGAAGATAAATGTCACTGCAGCTGGTTTTTAGCACATATAAATATGATATTAAAATTGTAACATGGGGAATGGTAAATGGACAGGAATGATCCCTTGTTTATCTGTGTGTGTTTATTTTAAGAAAAAGATTGGTTACATATCACACTAAGTTGATGAAATAATAATAATAGAAAGCTTAGTGGCAATGGAAGAAGTGATGGGAGTGCAATCCAAAAGGCATTCATACATGCAACACTACCTTCCAGGATCAGGCCTCTATTAAGTCAGGTTCCCTGGCATTTTGTCACAAAATATTTAAAACCATGCCAACAAAACTGAATGTTGGCTCACAGTTGCAATGTGGCAAGCACCAGGTGTAAACTTGACTGTATATTTATAGATTAAACTGATTTTTAGCTTGTTAGAGTAAATGTTCTAAATTTGCATGAAAACCAATGAAAATGTGAAATATCCTCAGATATTATGAATTGGATTCCAGCATAAAGACTGTTGAAATGTATTGATGTTGCAGTCAAACTATTACTTACAAATACAAATATATAAACTATATATATTGTTATCATGTACCGTATGGCACGGGGCTGGGCTGAGAACCTGGCCATGAAGGGTGGCAAGAAGCAGCTTCAGAAACTGGAGGCCAGGGTAAGATGGTAATCAGCAATCATTTAATAATATATTTAACTCCAATGTTAAGACACGATTTATTAAATAAATTTACTCTAAAGGTTCGTGATCTGGAGTCAGAGGTTGATAATGAACAATGACGTGGAGCAGAAGCTATAAAAGGTGTCCGCAAATATGAGAGGAGAGTCAAGGAACTCACCTACCAGGTATGTCAAACTTGCATCTCCAAATATGTTTATACTGCATAAGCATTTTGATCATATCTAAAGGCCACATGATGTTGATTTTTCACTTTCAAATGTGCATCAGACTGAGGAGGGTAAGAAGAATTGTTGCAGACTCTAGGATCTTATTGATAAGTTGCAGCTGAAGGTGAAGGCTTACAAGAGTCAGTCTGAGGAAGTGGTAAGTTCAATATTGCTAGGGATACTATGTCAAGTCAACTTTGCCACATTCTTTTCAAACTGACAAAATATGAATGTTCCTACAGGAGGAGCAGGCCAACTCTTACCTGTCCAAGTGCAGGAAGGTTCAACATGAGCTGGACGAGGCTGAGGAACGTGCTGACATCGCTGAGACTCAGGTCAACAAGCTAAGGTCTAAGAGCCATGACTCCACAAATATGTGTCTAATAATTTCCTAATATTCTTTCATACAAATGCCTTTTAAACATCCAAATTCTACTTTTGTTTTGCTTTTCTCTTTAGGCAAAGGACAGTGCTGAATAATTCCATTCCATTTGAAACATCACACACAGAAGTCATACAATATGACACAAATGGGAATAGAATACAATAAATATACAGCACCTTTTCATCTTGTCTTTTGTAGTTTATTTGTTTGGCCTAACTTTCTATACTCACTCCTGTAATCAGAGTAGCTCTTCACTAGAGCTGGATCCTTCTAAATAGGTCATTGGATGTGGTCCACAATAAAGTTAAACTGTGTCGGACTAAAATAGTTGCAGTCCTTATGCTGTGTTTTTCTGTGCTGTTTTTTTCATGGGCTTTAGTACTTCTATGGAAATGGGGTTGTAAGAGAAAGGGAATGACTTGTCGCAGAAAAGCTTGTAGCAATCAAACCTTGGTCTCTAGGAGTCGTATTGTCTACATGTATAGCTCACTAGCGGGCTGAGCCACAGAGCAAGCCTTCAACACATTCGATTTCAGTAAATGTAAAAAAACATAATTCAGGAGCCCATGTCTCCTCACTGAAGCTTGTTTTGCTGCCAAGCCTTTCTGCATCCACCTCACTCTCACCCCACACACTTCCTCTTCTCAATGAATTGTAATGCTACCCTTAAACTTGACAGCTGCCTAAAACAAAAAAACTAAAAAACTACACACAGGATAGCAAAAGCATCTTCAAGCGCAGAGAAAGTGAGTCATGGTAGCATACATAAATCTTAAAACAGCCTATGGTCATTT